>JAGPOW010003642.1:102838908-102879819 GCA_030014935.1 Caiman crocodilus | reverse complement strand
TCACCCAGTTACCAATGCCACCTCCTTATCATCACAGATGGCCATTGTTTACATAACAGTCTCTTCCCCTTATCGTGTTTGGGTGGAGGTTTTCAAGGGCATTCCTTACACTGGCAAGAGGGTGTTCACATTACTGCCCCTGAAAGCATCAGCAAAATGGGTCAAGAATGCAATGGGCAAGGAGAGGTCAAGGAGTTAGGTGAATGGGGTTGGGATAGGGGGGGTTGGGAGTTACCTGGGGATCTGCCCCCACAGCTGATCTGCCCCCCTCTCCTTACAATAGTTGGTAGAGTTGGAGGGACCAGAGGAGATCATCTAGTCTGACCCCCCTGCCATGGCAGGAAAGAGTACTGGGGTCAAACAACCCCGGCCAGATGTTTGTCCAGCCTCCTTTTAAAGAGCTACAGGGTAGGAGCCAGCACCACTTCTTTTGGAAGTTGGTTCCAGGTCCTAGCCACCCTGGCAATGAAATAGCACCTTCTAATGTCTAGCCTGAAACTACGCTCCGCTAGCTTGTGTTTGTTGTTTCTTGTAACTCCCGGGATTGCTCAGGGGAACAGGGACTCTCTCAATGCCTGCTGGTCCCCCTTGACTACTTTGTAGACTGACACTAGATCCCCTCTCAGCCTTCTCTTTTGGAGGGTGAATAGGTTCAGGTCCCTCAGCCTCTCCTCGTAGGGCCTGCTCTGCTGACCCCTGATCATGCGGGTGGCCCTCCTTTGGACCCTCTCCATACTGGCCACATCCCTCCTGAAGTGCAGTGCCTAGAACTGGACGCAGTATTCCAACTGTGGCGTGATGAGTGTTGCATAGAGAGGGAGGATCACCTCCTTAGACCTGCTTGAGATGCATCTGTGGATGCACGACAAGGTATGTTTGGCCTTCCTGACCACACCCCCACAGTGTCGGCCTATATTCATTGTGGCATCAATGATGACTCCAAGATCCTTTTCTGTCTCAACACTAGTGAGAAGGGAGTTCCCCAGCCTGTAGGTGTGCTGCTGGTTCTTCCTCCCCAGGTGCACTACCCTGAACTTATCAGTGTTGAACCCCATCCTGTTCTCTTCAGCCTACCCCTGTAACCTGTCTAGATCCACTTTCAGCCTGTTCCTTGCTACTAGTGTACCCACTTCACCCCACATCTTAGTGTCATCTGCGAACTTGAACAGGGTGCTTTCTACCCCCTCGCCCATGTCACTGATGAAGATGTTGAATAGTGCGGGCCCAAGACTGAGCCCCAGGGAACCCCATCCCTCCAGGTCGAATAAAAATCATGTACCACCACTCTCTGCGTGTGGCTGTCCTGCCAGTTAGTGATCCATCTGACCGTGTGGGCATCAACACCACTGTATCCTAGTTTCTTACTGGGAATGGAGTGAGAGACCATGTTGAAGGCCTTCCTGAAGTCCAGAAAGACTATATCCACTGTGACACCTGCACCCAAGGACTTGGTGACCTGGTCATAGAAGGCCACCAGGTTGATTTGACAAGACCTGCCCCTAATGAAACCCATGCTGGTTGCCCCTGAGCATAACCTCCCCTGCTGGCCCTTCCTCGACATGCGCCAAGATAATTCTTTCGAATTACCTCAGGACTGAGGTAAGACTCACAGGTCTATAGTTTCCTGGGTCCTCCTTCCTCTCTTTTTTGAAGATGAGGACCACATTGGCTCTTTTCCAGTCCTCCGGCACATCGCCTGAGCGCCATGAGTACTCATAGAGCTGTGCCAGAGGTCCCGCAATGACCCCTGCTAGTTCCTTCAGCACTCTGCCATGCAGATCATCAGGACCTGCGGATTTAAATACATCTAGTCCCTCCAGAAGTTCCCTGACAAGGTCCTCATTAACCCTCAGCCTGGGTGTGCTACCCACAGGGCCCTCAGGGAGGCCAGGGGAGGAGATATCTGGGACACTCCTCAAAAAAGTGGAGTCAAAGAAATTGTTGAATATGTCAGCTTTACCATCAGGTGAGATGACCAGATTTCCTAGCATGTCCTGCAGAAGCCCCACGTTACTTGGCATCTTCTTTTGCCCCCCTATGTATTTGAAAAAGGACTTCTTGATGTCCTTGATCTGGGTCGCTAGTCGCAGCTCCATTTCCGCCTTGGCCTTCCTGACTGCCCCCCTACATTCCTGAGCTACAGAAGTATAGCCCTCTCTTGTGATGGCCCCTCTCTTCCAATGGGTGTATGCCTCCTTTTTTGTTTGGAGACATTCCCGGATGCTTTTGGTGAGTCATGGGAGCCTTTGTGCCCTCTTGCTCCCTTTGATTCATGTAGGGATTACTTCCCTTTGAGCTTGGAGGATCATCTCCTTAAGGAGACACCACTCCTCCTGGACAGTCAGCTCCCTCCAGCTTTGGGACCTCAGTGCTTCCCCCATTAGTTTTCTCACCTCGTTAAAGTCCGCCCTCCTGAAGTCGAGGGCTGCTGCCTTGCTGGAGGCTTTTGCCACCTTGTGCTGGATGGGGAATTCCAGCAGACAATAATCGCTATCGCCTAGGTGGTAGAGCACCCGCAGATCCATTACCAGGTTGTCGCCCATGGCCAGGACCAAATCTAACAAGTTGTCTCCCCTGATGGGGCTGCGTACCTGCTGCGTACCTGTTGGGTTAGATGGAGGTCCTGTATGTCAGTTAAGAACCTGCGTGAGTGGTCAGACCTGGCTGTTTGCTCCTCCCAGCAGATGTCTGACAAGTTTAGGTCACCCATGATGACCACATCCTTGGACCTATCTCTGTGAGCTGATTTATGAATTCCTGGTCTCGACCTTCTCCTTGGTAGGGTGGTCTGTAACCCCCACTGTTAAGTCTCTTTCTCCCTGACCCCCTTGTACTCTAACCCAGAGCACTTCTGTTTGCTCCTCCTCTGACCCAGTGATACACATTGTGAATGTGTGTTGCTCCTTGACATAGAGTGCTACCAGAGGATGAATGCACCACCCCCTAATCCCAGCAGTACCCAGGCCCATGTCACTTATCTGATTACCTGTTTCTCTTGTCATCGGTTTAGGTACGGCTGCTCCTGCAGGCGATGCTTGTCTTGCTTGTCTGAGACTTCCTCCACCCATATCATCTCCTTCCTCCAACGAGCCTAGTTTAAAGCCCACCAGAGGAGATCTGCCAACCTAGAAGAGAAAACACGCTTACCTTTGGGGGAAAGGTGCAGCCCATCCCATCTGAGCATGTCCTTTGTCATGATGTGTAGATCTTTGTCCAGGAAGCCAAAGCCTGCCTCGACAACAATTCCAAAGTCTGAAGTTGACCTCGCCAATACAGTTCTCTTGTCTCCTTCCACGTCCGCTTGCTGGTAGGATGGAGGAGAACTCCACCTGCACGCCTATCTCCTTCAGCAGACCCCCCAGTACCTGGTAGTCTGCCATCAGGTGATCAGGCATGTCTGCAAGGGGCCAGCAGGAGAGGTGATGTTTAGGGACAACCAAAATGGGTTCAGTTCAAGGCAGATCCTATCAGACCAACCTGGTGGGCTTTTATGATTAGGTCACACAATTCTTAGACGCAGGTGTCGCGGTGGACATAGTCTTTCTGGACTTTAAGAAGGCCTTAAACACTGTCTCTCACCCCATTATCATTAAAAAACTACAAGACTGTGGTGTCAATACCTACACTGTCAGATGGGTGGAGGGATGCCCCCAGAGAGCGGTGGTGGATGGGTCTTATTCGACCTGGAGGGATGTGGGCAGTGGGGTTCCACAGGGCTTGGTCCTCAGGCCCGCACTATTCAACATCTTCATCAGTGACTTGGGTGAGAGGGTAGAAAGCACCCTGTTCAAATTCACAGAGGACACTAAGATGTGGGGAGAAGTGGGCACGCTAGAAGGGAGGAATAGGCTGCTATCAGACTTGAACAGGTTACAGGGATAGGCAGATGAGAACAGGATGGGGTTCAACACTGACAAGTGCAGGGTACTGCACCTGGGGAGGAAGAACCAGCAGCATAGTACAGGCTGGGGAACTCCCTTCTCACTAGTGTTGAGACAGAAAAGGATCTTGGAGTCATCATTGATGCCACAATGAACATGGGCCAACAGTGTGGGGACGCGGTCAGGAAGGCCAACTGTACCTTGTCGTGCATCCACAAATGCATCTCAAGCAGGTCCAAGGAGGTGATCCTTTCCCTCTATACGACCAGTGATCAGGCCGCCGTTGGAGTACTGCATCCAGTTCTGGGTGCCGCACTTCAGGAGGGATGTGGATAATATGGAGAGGTTCCAGAGGAGAGCCACCCACATGATCAGGCGTCAGCAGGGCAGGCCCTATCAGGAGAGGTTAAGAGACCTGAACCTGTTCAGCCTCCACAAGAGAAGGCTGAGGGGGGGATCTAGTGGCCATTTACAAACTAGTCAGGGGGGACCAGTAGGCATTGGGAGAGTCCCTGTTCCCCTGAGCACTACCAGCAGTGACAAGAAATAATGGTCACAAGCTGGCAGAGGGTAGATTCAGACTAGACATCAGGAGGCGCTACTTCATTATCCGGGTGGCTAGGATCCAGAACCAACTTCCAAGTGAAGTAGTGCTGGTTACTACCCTGGGGGTCTTTAAAAGAAGACTGGATGAACACCTTGCTGGGGTCATTTGACCCCCGTACTCTTTCCTGCCATGGCAGGAGGTCAGACCTGATGATCTGCTTGGGTCCCTTCCAACCCTACCAACTATGAAATTATGACACTATAAAAAAACTAACACCTACTATAGCTTATTTTAATTTTATTTAAAAAAATAGTTTTGTGGTATATATTTAAAGGCAATTACATAAGGGCTCAAAGTACAGATTTATTCTTGTATATGGGGTGTAGAGGAGTGCTCATAGACACTAGGGCTGGAAGGGATCTTAGGAGATCATTGAGTCCAGTCCTAAACAGTAGTTACCAGAATGGGGTTTGAACCCACACAGACATATGTCTACTAGATTTTAAATGCAACACCTTCACCACTTGGCCATCCTGGTACAATTAAAGCTAGGGTGTGGGTATTATAAGGGGTCGGGGATGTGGACGTCTGTGTGGGAACTGTGGGTTATGGGAGGGTTCGAGTGTATGTTGGGGGCATGGTGAGAGTGGGGTGTGTGGGAGGGTGTGGGGGTAAGTGAGTGGGGGGGGTGCAGAGTCCCCAGAATGTGCAAGTCCATGGAGCTACATGTGGTGGCAATGAGTGGGGCCAGCCCTGCCTGACCACGTAGCATGCAGCTCCCTGTTCTCCCATCCGTGTTCCCAGCCACAGGTGGTGGCAGCATGTGGGGCTAGACCCACCCGGCCCTAAAATGCTCCCACCTGAGTCCCCAACCATACATGGTGGCCGGGTGTGGGGCCAGCTGCACTCAGCTCCATAGTGCACAGCTCTCATGCTCCCACCACAGTCCCTGGATGCAGGTGATGGCAGTGTGTGGAGCCAACCCCATAACATTCAGCTGCAGCCCAACCAAGCCCCATAGCACACAGCCCCTGCATCATATAGAGTCAGCCCAGCCTGTGTCCATAGCACACAGCTTCCTGCACTCCCACCCACTTTCCCCCAGCTGGAGTCCCTGGCCCTGGCCTAGTGAGGCAACCAGCTGCATTTCAAGGCTTGCAGTCAGGGAGGCTGGGAACAGCCCCGTGGCAGCTAAGAAAAGCCTCTGCCAGGCAGAAGCTTCTTGTCTCTAGTGCCCCTTGGTTCGGGGCTGGGGTGGGTCAGGCCAGACTGGGGTGGGGGTGGTTGCATAGCAACCAGAGCCAAACCACCTGCATGGAGGAACCAGTTTGCACAAGGGCAGCCCAGAAGTGGGGCTTACGGAGAGGCACCACAGGCTGGATGGAATTGTTTGGCAGGCCGAATCTGTCCCATGGGCCATGTTTTGTCTGCCCTGCTTTATAGCATCTTCTATGTCATTATGTATGTTGGGCTAATATACAGCAGCCCTTGCTCTCCTTTTGCATTTGCTACTTGGTATTGGTGAGACTGCAGCTGGAGTACTATGTCCAGTTCTGGGCACCACACTTTAACTAGGACATGGTAAAGCTTGAGAGAGTCCAGAGAAGGACAACCCGTATGATCAGAAACTTGCATGGCAAGCCAAATGAGGAAAGGCTGAGGACTCTTCAACATGAAAAAAAGAACACTGAGAAGGAACTTGGTAGTAGCTTACTGCTACATCCGAGGTGTACATCAAGGGCTCAGTGAACAGCTGTTCACCAGGGCACCCTTGGGGAAAACTAGGGATAATGGTCACAAACTCCTGGAAGACCATTTCAAGCTTAGCATTAGGAAAAACTACTTCACAACTACGGTATCCAGACTGTGGAATAAGCTCACCCTAGAGGTGGTGCAATCACCTACCCTGGAAATCTTCAAGAGGCTATTGGACAGTCACGTTGTTGGGTCACCTGACCCCAGTTGTCTTTCCTGCTTGGTGCAGGGGCTGGACCCGATGAACTTCTGAGGTCCCTTTCGGCCTCTTACCATCTATGAATCTATGAGTCTATGAATGCCTAAATGCCCTCCATGTATTCTGTTTAACAGGTCTTTGTTTAACACTGATGGAACAACAAGTCATGAGCCTTTGAACAAAATGCCATCTGGTACTGACAGCTGTTCCTTGAACTGAGAGTAGGAGCTAGGTATGTTTTCCAGGCCAATCAGCATAAATCGCTGTTATCCCCTGATAGATACTTGCGGTAGTATCTTCCGCAATTACTGCCCACATTTTATCTGTGATAGAAATCACTCTAGTAATTAGATTACCATGTACTAGGTCTGCATCTGGAATTCTGTCATATTCCATTGTGTCAAATGCTCTGGACAGTCTATCTGCAATAAGTGGATGTTTTCCTGGCATGATTAGCTCCTAGATTATACAACTATAGTTGAGAGAAAACTCTCTGTAAACTGGGTGGTATGTCTGATAACCCATTCTTTCCTATATTCACCAAAGGTTTATGATCAGTTTCAGCTATCACAGGCTTCCCATAGATGAATATATGAAATTTCTTACAGCCATATACCAGAGTTAAACTTTCCTTCTCAATTTGTACATATAGACATTCTGACATAGAGAGCGCCCTAGATGCATATGCCATTCCAATGTCTTCTTTAGAAACATCTGTTGACAATGTAAGGGGTCTTTTAGGGTCATAGTGTTTTAATACCAAAGCTTTCATTATTTTTTCATCAAGTTTTTAAATTCAGCTTCAAGTTCATGTTCCTATGTCCACTAAGCATTCTTTTGTAGGAGTGATCTAAGGTGTTTGGTCTGCTCTACTAAGCTTGGTAGATATTTCTCCACAAAACTGATCATTCCCAGTAATCTCTGCACTCCTTCCTTATCTGTAGGGGGTGACATGTTTGTAATGGCTTTAACCCCTGCAGATTGACTTGCACACCTTTTTCAGACAGCTTTCTCCTAGACATGTTACTTCTTTGCATTTTTTTTGTTCAGTTTCAAACCTGCTCTGTGAGCTCTTTCTAGTGCCTTTCTTAGCTTCAAGTCATGTTCTTCCTTAGAATTTTCCCAAACTAATACATCATCAGTATAAACCATAGTTCCATCAAGACCTTCAGAAATGTTTTGTGTCTTTCTGTGAACTACTTCAGATGCAGAACAAAAGGAAGCCTGTGAAAGCAATACTTTCCAAAGGGCGTATTGAAGGTACATCATTTAGTTCTATTATTTTCTAGGGGAACTTGCCAAAACCCAGAAAAGGCATCCAAGGTTGAAAAATATTTCACTTCTGCCACCTTGCCCAAAACTTCTTCTCTGATGAGAATGGGAAAATGCTCCCTCCTAATGTACCTGTTCATTTTCTTAGGATCCAGACACAATCTCAAGGATCCACCTTCTTTTTTCTGTTATGACCACTGAATGAACCCAAGCAGTTTGTTTCTCTACTTTTTCTATTATGTCCATGTTGACTAATCTATTTAATTCCTTTTTTAGTGTCTCCCTTAGTGCAAGAGGAACATTTCTTGGAGCATGTATGATGGGAGTATTTGGTTCTCTTAATACTATCTTGTACACAGTTGACAATTTCTGTATGCCTTGAAACAAATCATAAAACTCTTTTTCTGTATTCTTGCTTTCTAGTCCCTCAGTGGCATCCATTCTCTTAATCAAGCCTAGTATTTAACATGTTTGCAACCCAATAACTGGCATTAGCTTTCCTGGGACTGTTACAAACTGAATTTTTGCTATATTACTCTTGTGTCTAACATGCAGTACAAATTGCACTAGTTGCAATCATGTTCCCATTATATGCTCTAAGTCTCACTTGCTTACTGCCATACTACACAGATTTAGTTTTCATTTTTTGAATAACATACTTTGGTATTACACTGACCTGTGCCGCTGTATCTAATTAAAAAATTACCATTAATCCATTTGTGTTCAGGGTGATTGACTGTCCAATCCTCAGAAGAATGAACTTCTTTTTGCATTGTGCTAATGAGGAATTCTTCCTTGTCCTCATCGCATAGAGCATCCACCTGCTGTTTCTTGTATGGTGCATCCTACTTTTTTCTGCAAACTCTGGCAAAGTTTACAAAAGATCAAATCTTTTGCATTTGTTGCAGTGCTTGCCAAATGCAGGGCATTGCATGGGCTTGTGGTAACCCCCACAGCATTTGCAGCTGTCCATTGTTTCTTCAATCAGTTCTCTTTGGCCTCCATTTGCCTGCTTCATAGTGAGGCCCTCCTTTCTGTATTGTTTGTGCATTGCCTTAGGTTTCTGCAGTCTTGTAATCATGTGTAGTTCAGCTTGTTCTGTTTTTTTTCCTCTAGCTTCTGTGGCTTGGCAATTGCTATTTAAGCTACTTGGCACATTCTAACTGCCTTTTCCAAATCAAGCTCAGGATCCTCCAGCAGTCTTTCCTGAGGCTTGTATCCCTTATACCCAATACTATTTGGTCTCTGATCATGGACTGTTGTAGGTCTCCAAAGCTGCATGTCTGGCTCAGCAGTCTGAGGGCTTTGACAAACTCCTCTATTGTCTCACATACTTTCTGCTGTGAAGCTTATACCATTCAAAGGTTTCTTTTTGTTTGGGTATACAATATTCCTCAAAATCTTTATTACTCTGCCATAGTTTTTCTGTTCTACTTTAGACAGTTGTAGGCTATTATAAAGAGACAGAGCTTCTCGGCCCGCTGTAAATATATATATAAAAAGCTACTTTGAGTGAATCTTCCTTCTCTGTAGCTCTACTGGCTGTCAAATATATGGTGATGCTCTGCTTAAATTTCTTCCAGTTCTTTGCTGTGTTTCTGGACAGCTTTAATACCTCTGGAATTCTGAGCCGCTCCATTTTTTTTCTTTCTTCACACCCCACCCCTGGTACCATGTGTTGTTCTCAAAAGACCAAGCAGTTAAGCTTATAGAATGATCAAACTTGTTTATTCAGAGAGCCACATACTTTCTCCTCTTGTTCTCCGTTCCCTCTTGCAATCCACAGGCAAATGTAACGACTTAACGCATAACACTCTTGAAAGTATCCACACAGCCTGAAGGCCTGGTTCAAGTTCCCAAGTGGCACAGGTTTAGCTATCTCAAATCCTGTTCTTTCCTCAGTTTGCTGCATAAGCTGCTGCTGCTGAAATTTGACTAGGATGAACCTGGTATTGTTCATCTATCAAAACAGCAGCTGGATGTAAACTGTGCTACTTTTCTGTTTGCTGTTAGCACTCCCCTCACCCCCTCCACGCCAATCATCTTACTCTGCCAGGCCTAGAACTGTGATCAAGAACCAAAATTCCAGGACAGAAATGAATTGAATTGAAGAAGACTGCACATTGTCTGCCCAGACAATTCTTGTTTCAAGTCAGTACTATTAGTCCCCCTTGGGGATTTCTTTTGTTTTTAATGGATGGGGCAGACAATTCACTTTTAGAAAACCTTATGGTCTGCTTGTTTTACTGTGTGAAATGGACTGGTAATATTTACTGAGCTCAGAATTTTCTCAGTGACACCTCCCATATGGAACAGTAAAGCAAATTGTTTGTGCATGTTAGTTGGATATAGGGGTTGGATATTTTTTGGCTGCAAAAGCAGACCTGCTTCAATACATGAAAAGGCTTGTTTCTTGTAAGATGCTTCATAAAAATCATGGCAAAGTTAGTTTGAAACTGCTTAAAGTATTTTCTGAGTCCGATTGTGGTCTCAGGCTATAACAGAAATGTTTTACAGAAGATGCAGATGTCAGAAGAGTGCTGGAAGTGGCTTCTTGGAGTTTAATCACAGGCCTTTTGCTGGCTGAAACTTTAAACCCATAGTATCTCCAGCCAGCAGACACCTCTGAAAAAGATTCAACTATTTTTCTGAAGTTATTGAGAAGATGCCAGCTCTAAGAAAATCATCCAAGGGCTGTTACTGATTTCCTTAGAAAACTCAATATTTGATCAATAGCCTGACAGAGAGAAGGTTAGCAAAGATGTCTCTGCCACTCTTGCATTTACAGGTACAATTTGTTGTTTTTTCTTTTTTTTTGCACAGGGGCTGTTAAGAGAAACACGAGGGAATGAAACTCCAGTTTAATTTCACAGATCTAGATCATCCAGAAGAAGATACAGAAGGGAAACAAGATGAATCTTGGGGCCAGTTTTCAATTCTCTAGCAATGTTACCCATACTTCTTAAAGTGGAAGAGGAGAGAAGGTTATTTGCATCTTTAGAAAACATGCCTATACATGAGGAAATGGCAAATCCTACTGCAAGATCTATGTGCCATTTTATTCTATGAATAAGCAAGAGACCTGCAATTCTTTGTACAGCAGTCTTTCTGCTTGAGTTTGTTTATTGTTGTTGCTTGTAATTTATTGCTGCCATCTCTGTTTCTGAAATCACTTTTCCTACAGCACCTTCTAACATTTAGAGATGTCTGGCAGGCCTGGTAACAGCAAGCTACTTCCTATGATAGAAGGCTCACAAAACTTCTAATACAACATGAACTTCACTCCAGTTTTAGCAGTAAAACAGAAAGATTACTCATTGACAGAAATATATAGATATGAGGGTCTGAGATGAGAACTTATGTTCCACTCTTAGTGATGAGTGAAAAAGTGAGCAGAGCTTTGATGGAATTTAGAAATATATTGTTCTTGTTTAAAAAAAATGATTTGACTCAAGAAGCTCAATTAGGGAAGTGGAAAACAAAGATGATTATCACCAACAGCTCTTAGCACTTATGAAAGCGAGCCTAAGCCTTAATACTGAAGAGGGTGAATGGGAGTTCACTAAGATTGTACAAATTGCTCTTATTAAAGTTGGAAATGTCCCCAGTCAGCCACACTTAAGTTTGCAAATGAACTGAGATACTTTGAAGATTAGTAAACAGAGGCTTTAATCCTGCAGTTTTATTGCATATGGAATATCCAGTGCAATCAGTGAAAATTGTGAACAGTGGGGAAGATCAGGCAACATACATAAACCATCTTACACATTTGCACCACAAGGCACTGTACCATGATTCAAATATCACATCTTTGAGAAAAGAGGACTAGCCATGCCCTCTTCAATTTCCTCCACAGGGTGGAGATTAGTGTTATGAAAAAGGTTTTGCAACTGATGACAAGCTCTCCTTGTAGACATATCTATAACCCCACAGACCTATGTTATCGTCCCTGAACTGATAAGTTATTATTTGACAAACTGTGTAGGCATGACTATTATTTGCCTGCTTAAAGTTGTGCATATGTTTACATGCTTTGTTAAATTGGAGCTTTATTCCATGTATCACATTGGTGAAATGTCAACCGTGATTTTACTGACGCAGAAACCTTCACATATGTGTTTGTAAAGCACTGTCTTTACTTGCATGGACTTATAAAAAATAGTGATGTTTATCTGCATGCGTTGGGGAGAATTTCCCAGGGAAAGCACCATATTTATTATTTAAAGAAATCTCAGAAAGGAATAAGGTTAAATTAATTTGGCCTGCCTTACAAATATTTGCTTATATTTTTATAAGCTCTGCTGAGATACAGGGAGTATGTAAGGTATGTCTAACACTAAAATACAGAGTGGTTTCAACGTGCTCTTTCTGAAACTTAATAATGAAAAGCCTTTAATAAAATTTTGAAATTTGTAGAATCTTTGTTAATGAGATTTTTGTCCATTATTCTTGGCCCAAGCTCATTTTACCATATGATGTATCCTGAGGAACTGGATATGCCTAAATGAAAATCAATTTGAATCAAGTCCTGTATAGAAAGAAGGTTGTCCCAGTAATCTAATTTGTCTTTTCTGTATCTAACTTGTGATAATTTATTATTGTAATCTGTTCTTCAGCTATAAATAACGAGATTGTTTTATGGGCAACATTTTTTCTTGCTTACTGGACAGCCAAATGCAGCTGTCAAATCTGAATGTAGGAGTAAATCTACTATCCCCTCTCACTATCTAAGGGCCCTCCATTATAGAGAATAGAAAGATGAATAGAAAGATGTCTGCGTGTCTCCAATAGTCAATCCTTTTCCAAATGCACCCAGAGGGGGTAGTGGAATTGGTCCTACAATTTACTCTGGTAAATTCAGGGTAGGCTGCAATCTATATTTTGGCTGTCCACTAAGGGAGATACAATTCTGCCCCATGTCTTTTCTACCACTGCTTGAGTGTCATAGAGCTAACTCTAATGCTCCATTGTCTCTAAGGCACAAACTGTCTATGAATCACATGAACTGAAGTGAAAACTGCAGAAAAGTATAAAAATATTACCTGGATCTTATATTAGAGCATGACATGCCTCAAGTTTTACTGAATCTCCTTAAAAGTTTCCTTTTTTCAGTTTTGCCCTTTTTGACATTACAAGATGCATGTGTTCTAAATGTTATATTATGTTTACCTTACACTCAAAAATCTGCCCGAGCTGATAAATATTTAGTGAAAGACAGAGAGATGGGCAGACGCACAGAAAGTGATTTTAAACCTTTTAAAAGTTTAAAAGTAAAACATTTAAAAAGTAAAAAAATAGAGAGAGAAAGATTCATAACCCCTCAAGGTGCTAGACAGGAAAGCTTGTTCAGTACTGTACTCTTACCTAAGGAATGAAACTCCTTTTTCCTGTTTATATAGGTCATGGTCACACTGTTATGAGCTGCTGGCCATATTCAACAGTAGTGCTCCATCAATGCCCACCACATTACAAAATGGTCCGCTTTGTGCTGCTGGGCAAAATTACCAAACTCAAACCCCCCAAAAGTCCACATCCTGATGAAAAACATGAAAAGGTGGAGCACATTATAAGAGCTAGCCCCTGTGGTTCTTCAAATCTGCACTGCGCCCCCAAGAATTTGGTCAAGAAGGTAGTGCTCCACTCAGCAGCCCAGTATAGGAGAGAGACAAAGTTTATTGTCTCAGAGAGGCCTTAGTCCAGTAAATGGAAGAGGCTATGGTGTATGGTAAAGAGTGGCCACAGTCAAGGAAGATATGGAAGAATGGCTCGCCCACCTCCGTCTCACAGAAAGGCCAGGCCACCAACATTGCTGGGTGAAGTTGCAGAATAAAAGTGCCAGTGACCCAGGTCTGTTGTAGGAGTTGCCACTGAAGGACATCAGTCTTCATGATGGGCAGTTTATATCAGGTGTACCAGGCCAGGCAGGCCTGCTTCTGTGCCACCACTACTAGGTAAACCTTCTATCTCATGACACAATTTGAAAGTCCACCCGTATAGTCCCTTTTTTTTTTGGAATAGCCTTTCAATGCCACTGTCTTTGGGCATGCAGAACACAGGGCCTACCAACATCATTGATACCCATAGCCAGGATGAAAGGCAACAATAGAGATCGATGGTCCAGAAAGCTCCATACAGGGAGGACTCATTGCTCATGGAAATAGTCTTCCAGGGCAGTGACAGTGTCCATGGGACGGCTGCCTTCACTTCAGCCATGAGTGAAAGGCGAAGTGGAGGTGGCACTGGCCAAATCATGTATTTAGGGCCTTGGCTGGAAGCCACGTACACCAGGTTGGGTTGAGGACGTCACTCAGCTTGATGGTATGAACCTAACTAAGAAGGAGATGAGGTTCTTCAAGGTGAGGCTCAGTTCCCCCTAATGCAGGGCAGGTTTGTGGATCCTGCAGCAGTTCTGGAAATCTTAGATGCTTGGCATGAGGTCTCAGGTGCAAAGTGACTCCCCAGACCTAGGACCCAGGATAGGAGGGCAGGACAGTGTCCCAAACAAGGCAACTAAGATCAAAAGAAAATAGCTTCTGATTGAGGCTCAGGCCCCTCTCTGGACCCAGAAAAGGAAAGACAAGCTATCACCAATGGCAAGGTTTGCTAGCAAAGCATAGTTGTTACTGGTTTCTCAGTTGAAGGTGACCACCCTGCTCACCAGAGGCACCCACCCCAAAAATAGTGAAGAAGGCAGGAAGGAAGAAAGAAAGAATCACATCTATGCGAGTGTATTTGGCATGAATAATTTTCATGTAAGTGATTCAGAGGTGGCTTTTGCATGTTGCAAAGGGCACTGGTATATTGCAAAGGAACTGACATGAGTTTGACATGTCCAGTTTTCTGTGTACGTGACTGATGTGGTTCTCAGGATGTTCACAAGATGTTTGTGAGGTCTTGATGTGGTTCCTGTATCACTGATGTGGTTTGCCTGAGATTTACATGCGTTTTTCCACTTGTTTTTGTTCAGGGTGGGAACCATTTAGCGTTCCTTTTAACCTAGAGTACAGTATATTCATCATTACTAGGAATTTGTAGTGATTTCCTGGCATATTAACAACCATTAACAGTAAATTCCAGGCATCCTTTGATAAATTTGTCTCTTCGGAGAGCATCTGAAGGCTGGCATAGCCAGTGGTGTTATTTTTATTATACGTCCATGTCATTTTAAAGACTCTTGGGTCCTCTCTCATGCATAATGAAATGTAATTTAGTTCTGTGCGAATCATATGGGAATATACTGTATAACTCATGATAAAGACGTATATCTTGCAGACATCAGACATTCTTTGAGCTGAAAATCTGGCTACCTGAATACGTGCCCATCTTTAGTTTTTTTGTGCAAGATGCCCCAAATTTGAAAAAAAATCATGTCAATAGGACAAATTTAAAAGGGACTTTTATTGATTCATTAGTAATCTGATTGCAGAAGTCTGAGAAAGAAAACATCTGTTGGAATGAAAAGCACAGGACAGAATCCATGTTATACAATATTCCATCTCCATGGAGCAGACAGAGGTGAAAGAATCAGTTTCCTATGTTTTCAATCTGTTTTCATTAGTTACCTGAGAATGTTTATGCAATGTGTTTTAACCACTTAATTAGAGATTCTTTTCATCTGCTCAAATATAACCAGTGTACATTGGTTCAAGCAGGTTTAAAGAAAGCACCACTGTTTCAGTATATGCTGTTCTGCACATTTCCACTGAAGCATATAGCTAGACATGTTATGATTATATATTATTCTTCAGGATCCAGGACTGGATCCTTCAGTATATTTGGCACAAAGCGGCCAGAAAGTGGGTTTAACCAGTTTTTTGAGGATTCCCCCCCATGTGGCTCAAACCCAGAATGCCACAGAAATGCTATTTCAGCTTCTATACTAGTCCTTCTCACTCATCTGGAGGGGGGAGGAGGAGGAGAGAGTGAGGCCAAGACATCCTTAAGCTTGGGTGAACGGTGGCCGTCAGAAAGACTGTTTGTACCTGTGGGCAGCCAGGCATAAGGTGAACCCAGGTATTACTGCAGATTATATCAGCATCCTGGTTAGTCCCACAGTAGTCCTAGGACTGGGTTTCCTGTTCCGTGCCTTTCTGCAGCATAATATGGCTGAAGGATTTGAGGCTAACCTTTGTAGTGTGATACACGTAACAACCCGTCAGAACAGTATTTGGCACAAAACCAGCCCTAAGATGTTGAAACCAATGGAACAATTGTTATTTATTATACTACAGTTAATGTCATGAAGAGCATACCATTTTAAAGTAAATACTAATAAAATATCAAAGCCCTTGTCTTTGGTAATACGGCATATGAACTCACGTTGTAACATTTTATAGAATTGAAAGGGCCCTAGGTTTTTATCAAGATCAGGATGTCTAAATATTGAAACTCACAGCAGACACTCTACTTAATTTTAAAACAGAGTAAAGTTATTCAGATCTAATTTCTTCTTTGGCAAGTTCCTGAAAACTCTGGCCCTGACCTTGCAAAGTACTTAAATAGTCACTTCAATTATGTGCGTATTCCCATGGTCAAAGTTAAGTGTGTGGGCAGTACCTGGCAGAATCATGGCTAGAGTACTTAGTGCTTGAAGGGTTGAGTCCTATTTAAAAGCATGCTTGTATTGTACGGAAAACGTATATTTTTGTGGGTAACTTCTGCTTGCAGATGTGCATGCTGCTGCTGAGTGGTACAGTTCAAGAGAAAAACCTGGTTATTTATGTTTGCACAAACATAAGGCCTCATACTATCAAAGCAAGTAAGCATGTGCTTAACTGTCTGAACCTGAGAAATCCCTTTGTCTCAGCAGGATTGCTCATGTGCTCAGTGTTAAATATATATATTTTAAGAGCTTTTTTGGGTTGGAGCCCAAATGACTTACATCAAACACACAAGCCAATGTTTTAATAGGCAAATATAAGTGGAGACTTTTAAGGCAAAATGCAGGAACATTTTGATTATTTTTCTTTGCCCTTTTAGTTGAATAAGCAAAATGTACAGAAAATGAAATCTGATTTACAAAAATGTGTGTGAGCATGTAGACTTTGGCATGAACTAGGGAACATACTTAGTGACGTACTTTGAACTCTGTGGCTCTCTCTTCTGTAGGATTTCCATTACGCTTTGCATGTGATTATCAGTATCTACTTGTTTTACTATTAGAGAACAATATTCCTTTTGGTGGCTTATTCAGCATCTACATATGCTTGTGCATGTTATTAAAAATTGTCTGTCTTGCTGTATTAAGTGTATGTTCTATATTTACAATATGGTAAATTCATATATAAAGGATGTACTGAATGTAATTATCCAAAACTGGACTTTGGCCAGGGCAAGAAAATTAAGATAATTTTTTTAAATCTGTTTTTGTGTAGGTATAGCCAAATAGCTTAATCAGCACAGACAGTTAAAATTGGTATAATTTATAGCATTTGTGTAATTTAAAACATTATATATATTTCAGGTGTTAATGACCCACTCCCTTTTTATTTGTCTTCATGTTCCATTAATCAAGCTATTCTTTCTTCAGCAATACTGCTGAAAGATCTGCAATTTAGCTGTACTATATCTCCTCAATCTACCTATCCTAAAACAAGGTTCATGTCTTTTTTGGGGCCATGTGGTATGCAAGAACATACGGTAATTGCTGAGCAGAGGGAGTGAGTAGTACAAATAATAAATAGTAATAAAAACTACATTGTGAAAGCAGAAACAGCTAAATTTGAGCATCTTTGTGTCTGGATAGAGTAGGAAGTTGAGTCTTCCTCATTCCACTTCCTCTCCAATGGGTGCCTCTGATGCTGGAAACAAAGGATCAATAATTTTGTCTATGTTGCCAATCTGCTTGACAGATTGAAAAAGGGATTAACAGAGCTGTGCATACTGTACGGTGTTACCTAATGTTATGTATCATACACCAGTTTATGTGGTTGAGGTCATAGGCTCAACACAATTGGAGATAAGTAGTAAGAATTGCTAATGCAAACGATTCCTCTTCAAATCCAGAATGTTTCAATATGATATATGGTCAAATGCTTTTTAGGTGGCCATTCAGCTTCATGGGCAGACCATGGCACAGTCATATTCTACCTGATCATGGGATGACCATTAATGAACCTTATGTTAATTTATGGTGATTAAACTTCCTTTTCTAGAGAGCCTCTAAGAAATGAGACTACTGAAGTATAATTTCTTCAATACTTTGAACTTTTTACTAAAGGTAACATTAAAAGGGGCATGCTGCGAGGCAGAAAGACTGTAATAAGAGGGTCATTTAACTACTAAAGCCATGCTAGTTGATTCCTATTTCAATTTTTATTTTATGTAGTATATTTGGGAAATATATTGGTAAAAATGGTTAAGAACACTATGTATGACTGAAACCAGTCTCACAGTTCAATACAGTAGTCCTCAAAGCTTTTTTGATCAGGAGCTACATGACTGCAAAATTACCTTGCAGTTTACCAAATGTATTTTGACAGCAGAAAGGTTTGTGGGGTTGGTATCATGTGATATTTTTTTTTATTATGGATAGGCTTAGGGTACATCTACACAGCAGGATGGTTGTGTGGCTGTAGCACAAGATAGCCTCGTCTAGTTAGCATGGCTCATAATAGCTGTCAAGATGTGGCAGCACTTCAGCCAGAGTACAGTGATCCCAAGTATCCTCCCCAGCTGTCATGCCTTCAGTGCTGTTCTTATCCATGCTATGTAGGTGAATCAGGTGGAGAGAGGTTAGTTACACACTACACTAGGCCCTTCATGTTGCTGTTTAACCTATAGCATAGGGTGAGGAAGCTAGTGGTGCAGTGCTAGGGTGGTAAGCAAAGGTAAGAGCTGGTTGCTTAGGAAAGCGTGTTGTTCCTGTAAAAAAAGGACCTGATATTCTTGTGATGAAATAGGTTTGCTTCCTTCTGCTACATCCCTTGGCATGCCTATTGCCTTGCACATAAACAATACTGTCCTAATAGACTGGTCATCCCTCTGGGGATGCTGTATTCAGTATCCATATGTAATGCTATATATGGATGGGCCCTTGACCCTGGGTCAGAGTTCCAGAAAGCTGGGGAGTAGCTTTCCTCAATCATAGGAAAGGAGATGAAGCAGGGGTTGGAGCAGCTCTACCTGCAGAGAAAAGAAGTGAACCTCTCTTTGTTCTTAGTGGGCACATCTGCATGAGAAACTGACCATGAAGTAGCTGAATAATACTACATAATAGTGTGTCACAGCACCAACAATGTTAATATGCTACCGTGCGGTATTATTAGGCTACTGTGCAGAAGCATCACTAAAAAGGCATTTTCTGGTGCTACTGCACTGTAACACTGGTACTACACATTTATTTAGTACTTGATTATACAAATTCTAAATAAATGTGCAGTAGTGTCTTGTATAGATGTACCCAATAACCACTGTGATTTACTGCTTTTTCAGTTGGTAGGATGAGACTCAGGGCTGCCCTTTGGTTACCCACTTTTGGGTCATGCCCTGTTTCTTGTAAGCTACTGGTCTAATAGATCTCCACTAAAAGGAAGTTTTTTCTGATGTGGTTCTTGTCTGGGATGTTTTGGAGCGAGGTTTGATGTAGGTCATGCATCACTGATGTGGTTTACATGTGTTTTTCCAGATTTTTCCATCTGTTTTTGTTCAGGGAGGGACCAGTTTTGAAATCCTTCTGCCACAGAAGGATTTCTCCCCACACATATTTTTACATGATGCTGCTGAATTTGAGAAATGTCCCAGTGTTAAATTTGATAAAGTGTAGAAACATGTCTGACTCTAATGAGAAACTGGAAAACAATATTTTGTGTATTGTTTTGGTGGCATTAGCCAGTCTGTGTCATTGTTGCCAATAACCCAGGACTAAAGCCTTTTTTTTTTTTTTTTTGAAAAACACATTGAAGATTTGATGTGACTTCAAGCTTTGGCACACTAATGGCTGGAGGTACTTAGGTGCATAAAAATACACACATGGACATCAGAGGGTTTTCAAAAAGCTCCTCAGTGCCATATCTGCTTAGATACTTTTGAAAATTTTACTGGATATCTATCAGCATCTTTTAGGAATCTATATGCCTTCCAAAATGTGCTCCTAAGTGTTTCAGAGACAATTGAATTTTCAGTATGTTTTTGTAATGGGGCCCTTATCCTGTTACTAAAGAAGGAAAGGATCTATGAGTAATAGACCCTCTTTCTCTCTCTCCGTTTTTAACTTGAGCCAAGCTGGCAGGTGGAGAACCCTGAAACAAAATGGCCTCCCAGCACACGTGCAAACAGTGCCGGATGGTCTTGGAGTAGAAGAGGAGGGTCAGCTGCCCCACAAAGGGCTTTATAATCCCAAGCCCCGAGCCAGAGAGATGCCGTCTATCTATGGGAGCTACAAGGGACAGAACTCCTAATTGAAGAGTCTGGGGCCAGGACTCAGAGCTACAAAGGAAGGACTCAACAGCAGTCAGCCTTAGAGTCCATACTGAGTGAGATAAATATCCCTTGTGTCCTTGGTTCTGTTGGTAAACACTGCCTCAGGATTAGATTAACCCCAGGTAGAGCATTTTTGAGATAAAGTGGACATTGTCACAGTGGGGTCCTACAGGAGGGCTGTGATCTCCTTGAGGCCCCTTCTTCCACATCAAGTCAGCCCAAGGGCACCCTCAGATTCTCGACCACCACATCTTTGATGTTTAGGTAAAGTTAGGAGGCTGCCTCACATCTCCTTGGGCACGGTTAGTTGGGACCTCTGTCCCCGGGTTTTCCCGGACCCACCGGGGGTCTCCCTGTATGATGGGTGCTTCCCAGGCACCCTAGCCTTATGGGCTATGCATGGCTCCAACCTCCCCTGATACCACGCCCCAAGCCTCACAGATGAGATGGACGTTAATCTGTCTCTATAGATACACCACCCGTCTCTCAGGCCTCCTTTGTACACTCGCCCACTCTCTGGGGCCTTCTGTGCCCACTATGGGCCTCCTCAATCAAACTGCCCACTTCTAGGGCTCTCTGAGGCCGCACTGGGCCTTCTCAGTCTAACCGCCCTCTCTCGGGGCTCTCCTCTAATGTTGCCCCTCTCCCGGGGCTCACGGTGCCCACTCTGAGCCGTCTCTATAATGTCACCCCTCTCCTGGGACTCTGTACCAGTGCCCCTTTCCTGGGGACCTCTGTGCCCACTCTGGGACTTCTCAACTACACCACCTGACTCCCAGGCCCACCACACTGCTACCCCCTTTCTCCAGGGCTCACCGCACCACTACCCCCTCTCTCTGGGGTTCACCACAGTACTCTGCCCTTCTCCAGGGTTTACTGTAGCACTAGGCCTTTCTCAGGGCTTGCTGCACTCACCCTGGGACTTCTCAGTAATACCCCTTTCTCTGGGGCTCGCCACACCTGCACTGGGGCTTCTCAATGGCATCCCTTCTCTGGGGCTTGCCACGCCCACACTGGGCTTCCTACTAGTGCCCCTCCTGGGGTTCAACGTGCCTGCACTGGGGCTTCTCCATGACACCCCCTGTCTGGGGCTTGCCAGGCCCAACATGGGCTCTCCAATAAGGTTGCCCCCTTTCTGGGGCTCTCCATGCCCATGCTTGGGCTTTACAAACACCCCTCTCCGGGGCTGGGGTCTAAGTACCCTGTAAGCTGCACCCCATCTGGCACTGGGGCTCCCACACTGCTGTGGGTCCCCATGAGTATGCTGCGCTCTCACTGGCACCCGGGTTCCCACACCGCTGGGGTTCCCCTAAGGCCTTCCCCAACCCCTAATAATCTCGCCCAAACCACCGGTGTAATATCATAATAACACAAACTCGAGCCTCCTGGCTATAACTCAGACACATGCTCTCTGGCTATAACAACATTGCTCAACTCTGGTCAAGCTGTACTTGCTGTTAGGCTTCTCCCCGCATCCTAACTCCAGGAGCTTCTGCCCCTCTGACTACTAGCAGGGAACTGCCAGCTTGGCTTCAGCCCTAGGCTTTATGAGGGCCAGGCCCTTCCCCCTCCAGTCAGCTGACTTTCTGGTTGCCCCAGGCAACCCACAGCTGTGCTCATTATGTCCTGCCAGGGCTCTCTCCCTGGCAGTTTCCACTCTCCAGGAGCAGAGCACCTGTCTTTAGCTGCAACAGACATGTATGGCTTTGTCCCTTTCCTTCTTTTTGTTTTGTTCCCTGGAGGATTGCGCTGTAGTTGTAGAAGAGGCAGAGTGCCTGGGGACACCTTGGACATGGTTTTTTCAGATGGCAGAGGACAGAGACTGGAGCTTGAGCCCAGATCCTGCTACAGAGGCAAAGACTCACAAAGACTGGGGAGCAGACCCAGAACTAGGGAAAGCAAGACCCACGGCCACAGAGACCTCATCATCATAGTTGTAGAAGGAGACCCGTAGAAGGGCAGGGGGAGCCCTAGAGAAAACAAGGGAAGCTAACAAGTGGAGGCCTAAGAAGATGGGTTTGCCATTTGGCACCCAGAACAGGTGTTATAGTTTTTTAGTAAAATATTTCTTAGATAGAAATTGAAAATGCTTTCTTTTTATTGATGCATATAATCCTATTTTGCTATCTTAAAACTTAAATATAGGCCAGAGTCACCTGGGACATGCATCGCAGAAAGGGCAGCCCAAGGAGAAGATGAAAATGAGGGACAAATTATTAACACTGTGAAGCAGGGACAGAAATGATGTTTGAGTCTCTTCCCTACAATGTATCCTATAGATAACACTTCCCCATATATTCTAGACAGGCACAGAGTCATACACATATATATGCAAGAAATTCATAAGTATAAGCAACAGAAATATTAAAATATAATGTAGCTAGGTGTGTTACAGCAGATATATAGTGAATTACTTAGAGATGCCATCTCCAGTCTCAACTTTTCCGGAAATTCAGGAATAAAATATACTAAGTTTAATATAAAGGTCAGCATCAAACTTTCTGGAACAGTTTCATCTCTCACAACAAGATAAATCTATAATGATCCCACTGAAGACAACTGGCTCCATTATGTTACTCTGGACTTGAGTGAGTGTAACCAAGAATAGAATTTGTTCCAATGAGTGATATACAGCCTGGATATAAAAAGAACACTGCATAGAAACCTTCATAATGATGGATATACCTTTCCATTCTGTTAATTATGGTCTACTAAAACTCATCTCTGAATTGACCACTTCCGAATTATGCAGTTTTGCAAGGATGAGGCAAGAAAGAATGAATAGTTCTTCCAGTCCAACTCAACATCCATGCTGGATTGTTTCCTATTTTAGGCATATTTATGATGCATTGTCCAATTTAGTTTTAAAAGCAACTAGCGATTTGGATTCCAGTGCTGTCATAATCACTTTCCTGCTATCGGACAATATTCATCTGACTTGAACTTGATCGATATAAGACCTGTTCTCAAAACTGTAGTCTGAGGACTCCTGTTAAGATACAGGGCCCTTGTTAGTGGTTCATGGAGATTTGGTCGGTCACGTTGTGTTGGTTTCCTTCTGTTTTTGTCTGATGACTCATATAAAACATGAGAAATTAGACATTTTCTTAATATTTTTCCATGCAAGCAGCTATTCTACTTACCAAATGCTGTTTTACGACCAGGAACAGATGAGAAGATTAGTGGTGCGACAGCAAGTTACAGGGAAGGAAGTCTATGAGGCCATCTGTTTATTTAAGATGTGGGACCAATCATGAAAAATTTGAGCACTCCTGATATGCGTGTTTGTAATGATAAGCAAGACATAATCTACCACTGACTATAACTTCTCCTGAAACATGCCCCTATTCCATGAGCTTGTACAACATACTGTATTTTCATATTTATATATATTTGTGAACACGTGGTCCTGTAACAACTAGTCAACAGATAGGAAGACAGACCTACTAATACCACCAGCTGTCAGCTCCTCTCTGTTTCAAATATGGTGTTTTTGTAGGTGAAAGACCAAGTTCCAGTCCCAGCCCCTCATCCTTAGCTGTGATTTACCTAGTAAATGAATTTGTTTCCTACAGCACATGAATTTCTTACATGCTTAGCAGGTACAATAGAGGCAAACAGTTGTGCCTTCTTTGTTGAGCAGTTCCAGCATGCCAGTGTTAATTTATCTTTTTCTGAAAATCTTGATTTACATTTTTAGAGACTTACAGTTTTTGGTGAGTGCATGGTGGGTGATTTGGGCAGGCTAGAGGTTCTTGGAGCCAAGGGAATAAAGAACACTTTGTAGTGCAGCAGCGATGACGCAGAATTTAGTGCTGATGATGCACGTTTAAAGAGACGCGTTGCCACTTCTCCGCTGTTCTTCTGGCTTGAACCGTGCTCATAAGGGCAGAGTGACGTAAGCTCTCTCGCACTCCGCCAGCCAATGGACGTACATTCTGGAGTGGATTTAGCCAATTAGTGGTGTTCCCAGTCCAAGGGTGGCTGAACTTGTGTGTTTTCAACACAAACAAAAGAGGCTTGATATGTGACCCTAGAGCTCATGCACGTAGCTGCTCTAGTAAGTTGTCAAAGGGACAACCATTGCCTGTTGCACCATAATGAACTGTGCTAATCTATACTTACTGGAAAACCTCTGCTACATAATCACACTGTAACAGTGAACAGAGTGCAGCACTCATAAGCCATTTAGGGTTACAGTGCCTCTGTGGCAAGGTCAGGAGCACCAGCAAGAAGCACCCTCTGTCCACTTGCCCCCTGTCAACCTGAGCTTAAGCCAGGAAATTAGGCAATGTAATTTAGCAAGGCCCTGCATACCCACCCAGCACTGCTGTCAGGCTCTTTGACTCTGTTATGCTTCTTGGCACACAGGGTTGTTCTAAACTAGCTACACTGCCTAATTGCTCCTGAATAGGTGGGACATATTCCTGGCAGCATTCCCAGGCTCACCATGCAGGCAGTGTAGATATATGCCCCTATGGGACTTCAGAGTCTGAGCAGTGTGTGACAAGAAAGAATGTCTTGGCAACTTAGTTTGACCCACATTTCAACAGCCAAATTGAAACCATACTTCCAGATGCTACTTGTTAGAAAGTTCTTTTGGAAAACAAAGGAAATGTACTACAAATCATTCTCTGTTGATCTCGTTGCTCTTACCCAAGAAAGTGCTTAAAACTGAAGCTAAAAACTTAGGTCTCTTTTCCCAAAATTAGACAAGAGAAAAAATGACATGTTCTTGTTAATGTTCACTTTAGAATGGCATCATCATGACTTTCCTGTTCCTGAATAATGTCAGGACAGGACAGGCAAAATATGATGCTGCTGGTATCCCCTCTGCATTGGTGCCTGGGAGTGGTGCTCTCTCCATCCTAGTTACACTAGTGCAGGGTAATGAGTGCATAAATGACATTTGAGGGAAGCAAGGAACTGCATGCAGGAAATGTTTCCATTCTGTACATAAATGTCTGTGCTGTATAGTCAGCCACATTCCATCATGGGTCTGCTGTGAGAAGCAGGTGGACAAGTAACACATACAATACAAGAAACACTGCCACTTTTACTCCTTGTAAAATAAAAGGCACAATCATGTTAACATTTTTTCAGACCTGAAGTCTGAAAGGATGTTATCAATACCTCATCCCTAGAAGTTATCTGTCTTTTCTCTTGCTATGACAAGCTAATGCTAATGGCCTGGAGAAAATGGTGGAGGTGTTATTTGTCTCTGACAGGAGGAGGTGTGCCTTCTTTTATTCCTTGGAGTCTCAGAATGGCAGAGATTTTCTGTGCCTGAAGAAGGGTGATTGTGCCTGAAAGCCTGCAAAGAACTTTTTTCCAACTCTCAATTGGTCTAATAAAAGATATTACATCTAGACCTGTGCGAAGTGGAAAGTATTTGCTTTGGATTCAGTGATTTGGAGGGACGGTGATTTGATTCAGTGACTCAAATCACTGTCCTGATTCAATTTGGCCAAATCTGAATCCAAAGATATTTGGCAGTGAATCTCGTTTGGCCATAGACTATACAGGCAGGCAGTGCCGGTAGGAGTAGCTGGATGAGCCCTGGCTTGAGTCAGCAGCCCCGGGAGAAACCTCAGCTCATCCAGCTGCTCTCCCATCTGTTCCCCTGCTCCACTGGTGCAAAGCAGGCAGTGCTGGCAGCCTTGGGAGAAGCCGCAGGGGCTGGGGGGTATGATCGGGAGCTGGGGAAAAGTGCTCAGGGAGCTAGGAGATCAAACTGGGAACTGAAGAATGAAACTGGGAGCTGTGGGGAAGCCGCTGTTTGTTCCAGCATCCCCCAATCATTCCTCCCAGCCCCCTGTGGCTTCTCCTGGGGCTGCTGGCTCAAGATGTAGCTCATCTGGCTGCAGCCCTGCTGGGGTGAGGCAGGCAGTGCTGGCAGCCCCGGGAGAAACCATGGGGGCTGGAGGGAATGATTGGGAACCGGGGGGAATGATTGAGAGCTATGGGATTGAACCAGGAACTGGGAAATCGAACCAGGAGCTGAGGGGAAGCCCCAGTTCATTCCCCCAGCCCCCAGGCATCCCCCCCCCAGCTTCCAATTCGATTCCCTAGCTCCTGATTCAAGTCCCCAGTTCAATCCCCCAGTCCCAATCATTCCCCCCCAGGGCTGCCAGCACTGCCTGTCTTGCCCCAGTGGGGGTGGGGGGAGCAGCTGGGAGAGCAGCTGGATGAGCTGCAGCTTCTCTCGACTGCCAGCTCAAGCTGGGACTTGTCTGGTTGCTCCCCCAGCTGCTCCTGCCAGCACTGCCTAATGCCTGCCCGTAGAGTCTATGGCTGAATCTCTCCAAATCTTTCTGAATCGATTTGAAGGCTTCCAATTTGATTTGGATTCAGCTTAATGGGTCTCCTGATTCGATTTGGATTCAGAGATTTGGCCACCGAATCAAGCCAAAACTCCTCTGAATCGAATTGGCTACCAAAGTTTCACACAGCCCTAATCACATCTACCCAAAGTCCTTCTTTTTGTAAAGCAGACCAGAACCATAAGTTATTTTTATATCCTTCTTTACATCCAACAGCTCTTGCAGTAGTATCAAAGAGTGTCATTTTGAGCTTGCCAAGCAGAGGGCTGAAATCTCTTGGACCTTGTGACAGTTTTACATGTTTTGTCACCTTCAGATTAATTATAACAATATCCTCTTCACTTGTATAGTAGCTATTTCTTTACCATTCAGCCTCCAGTACCATATGCAGTCTAGATCTTGAACTAGTTTCCATTATGTTTCTGGATACAATCTGAATAGCTGATTTTGCTTGATAAGATTCTGCAAAATCTTACCTGCCACTTGTCTCTGTATTAGGCCAGGAGATGCTACAGCTTCTGCTTCAGCTGAGAAATGAATCCATTGCACACTGGTGCAGTAGCCCAGCCAGTATGGACTCCACAGGACCACCCCTGAAGCCCTGCTTGTCCCCCTGTCCCTAAAATGTATTAAGGGGATGCTCTTGCCTGGCTTTAATGGCTGGACTTTGCCTACCATGGAAAAGGAATGGAGGAGAGAGGGGAAGGAGAGGTAAGGGGACATGCAGGCACCACCTCCAAGTCAGCACTCAGGGCTAGCACCCCATTCTCCCAATCTTAGATACACTGCTGGCTCCTATTTTGTAATCAAGCATGATCTCAGCATGATAAGGGCATTTATTAATATGAACATCACCTGACAGCCCAACTTACAAGTATATGGCAAGAATCACAGTTAGGTGGCCTTGGTTTTCCATGTATGTTGACTGTAAACCATGAACTCTGAATGCTCAGGGACAAAAGTTTTTCTGCTGTAGCAGAGGAGAGCAGCACCAGAGAAAGCAGATTCATAACGTTTCAGATCTCCTGGCAAGATCCTTCACATAGCAAAAGGGTACCAAAACCATTTAATCTCATCTTTTTAACAATGAAGCATTTGCAAATGCTTAGCTTTTAAGGTCTTGAGAGGGAAGGACAGGCAAGCATTCCATCTGAAAGCCTAAGACATGAAATATTTTGTCTAGTCATATTTTCCAATTGATATTACTGTGTTCTCCTTCACAACACTTACTTATATCCATTTGACGAAGCTCCTGAAGACAGGCTGCAATGCACTGACCCAGTTTCTGCCTGTCCCATCAGAACTTATCAGGTAAATTGAGTTTAGGCTAATTAATGGTAATATAATTAAGTACCTTTGAGTTAGTACCTCCTCTTGGATTTGATTATATGCACATGATAGGATCACAGCTAATCTTTGGCATGAGAAACTGATTAAAAGGGTTTGCTTTTTTTTTGCGTCAATTATATTTTTCTTTTGAAAGCTTCCCATAAACAATCTGTTGGCAACACAGCATGGTTTCTAATGAATAATGAGAGCTAAGGAGAATTGAATATTTTGAGTGAAAGTATGCCAGAAAGTTTCCTTAGTATAATTGCATTCAAAGAATTACGTGCAATTTCTTTTTCCAGTTTGCAAGAAGGAAAGGTAATGCTCTCTGAAAAGTCAGTTCCATTGAGCTACAGGATGGCTACACTTTAGTGGAAAGATGATCATATTTACACATGTTTTCACACTTGCAGAGATGTTGTGTTTGCTTCAAAGGCAAATATAAATTAGGAGAATTGACAATTCCCTGCTACTGCACATCTTCCAAATAGATCATCACAAGTTTCAGCACAGCTTCTGAGTCAGTCTCTTTCTGTTACAGGCAGTTGGATGCTGGTAGAGCTATCATTCTGGAAACCAGGAACCCATGCTTGAAGCAATGCTGCAAAGCAGGGTTAAATCTCACATAGTTTTAATAGTGGATTTAAAAGATGTTCAGTATGTTTCAGGATCAGACTTTTCTGTCTTTTCTTTAAATAAACGGGGAGGATATAACTGGATATTCCATGGTAGAAAAGGAATGAATTGCATACTGAGAATGGTGATGAGAAATTGCAGGAATCTGAGAACACATGCTTTTGTGTCTGAATAATCAGTAGCATAAAAAGCTGTATTCTTAACACTAAAGAAAGACTTGTTTTGTACAGCTGGCTACCAGTGAAATTCAGAGCTGTTGGTATTGCCCATGTTTCTGGTATTTGGGGTTGCCTTCTTGTCTCTGAGAAACTTGAGGCAATCCACCTGCATTACTGACATGCCTACTGACATGTAGATCCAAGGCTTGTTTGTGCCACTCCCCTGCAGCATCGTATAACACAATGCGGTGGTTCTTTACTGATGACAGGTGATTCTTTGGGTGGATGTGATAGCTTTTATTAGACCAACTAAGTAGTTGGAAAAATTGTTCTTTGCAAGTTTTTGGGAACAAACACCCTTCTTCAGGTTTTGGCAAAGAACAATTTTTCTAGCTATTTAGTTGGAAAATAAAAGATATCACATGGACCCAAAGAACCTCATCTGCCTATGACCTTAGATCAACATGGCTACAACCAGCAACCTCTTTACTGATGAGACACTTAACAGTCACTGAACTACAAAGCCTTCCTCAATACAAGTACAGTATTGAAGCACTGAAGGTTTCATGCTTCTGTGTTTATTTCTCTGTACTTAGATAAACCAATTTGTCACTGTGATCCCTGTTTACTTGAGATGCTGTACCAGTTCATATTTATTTACCCTTTCCATTTTTGTTGTTGTTGTGCAGGAAAAGCACCCAGTATCTAGGATGTGCCAAAGGCAATAGTTGTAGTAGCATGTACAATAGTATCTCTTCCTCAAAGGCAAATATAATTGGTATGTCCTCTGATTCTGTACGGACCACAATTGCCATAGTTTACACCAAGATGCCACTTTCTGGAATAAGCATCTTAAGCTGTGTGTACCTCTTTGTTATATACAGAGCACATCTCACTTGGAAATTTCAGAAAATTCGTTCTTAAATGAGTCAGAATCTAGAGACTATATTAGTTATTATATTATATGCTAGTTATTATATTGCAGCATCAGTGAAACTGGGGAACCAGAGTCTATTTTTTTCTTGTTTAAAACACTCAAATTTTCTGCGTGATACACTGGGCATGTTTACATGTGCCCAATGGTCTGGAAGAAAGCCTTAACCTTTGTGCGCTATTTTTAAAGCTAGATGTAAAAGAGATTGGATATGGAAAGCACTATGTGACAGTGTCTTGGTAATTATAGGGCAAAGTCAGATGCCTCCATTATTAATATACTAATGGGTACTTAATATATTAATGGGTGTTTCATATATTACTCTATTTATGGCAGTGGTGCTGCCTGCCCTCTCCCCAGTCTGCCATGTGCCACACACAGGAGCTGCCCAGGTCAATTGTGGCTCTTGTGCCACAGGTTGGAGACCCTTGATTTAGAGGGAATAGAGAAAGGAAACACCCTGAGGCCTTCTATAGATATTTCCAAACTGTTGCTGCTTCAAGCTAAAGAGATTTGTGCCTCATTGCTTCAAGCTAAAGAGCAGAATGAAGCACTGGAAGCTTGTATTACTGTCCCTTCAAGTTTATGCTACTGCCCCTTATATTACTGTCTTGGCAGCCTCACCAGAGAGGCTAAAAACTGAATGGCTTTGAAAATTGAACTATTCTCTTTTCCTTAGAGACAAGCCTTTCAGAACAGACTTAAGACATACTAGTCATTTGGGGAAACTTGCTTTGCTGCTTCAATCCCTTTTACTATTCTGTGTATATGTGGAGGATTTCATAGTTACTAATTTAGCACCTTTCCTCAGCACCACATCCTCTGCAAATTATTAGTACACCCACAAATGTATACTTACTCATCAGCAGAGCTATTGTTACTCCATTAAGTAAATAACACCTATCAAGGAGTGAACCAGTTCAGACAGTCAGAACTGACCCATTTTGAAGTTTGGAAGAGCTGGTAACACAAACCAAAATTCACTGCTTTGCATGTTTGCATTTTCAGCCAAAATCATGATACAAGAACACCCTGATGGTTCTCCTTGCATCATCCCAGAGCTGACTGAAAGAGATGAGTACTGGAAAACTTGCAGGAAATCCAGATCTGATGAGAATGCCAGCCCATTTCCAAACCAAAGAGGTTTGTACAAGCATCCAAACTTTTGAATGCTTAACAAAACCCAGCCTTTTTTGAAGTCTGCCCATTAAGTGATCAGCAGCATGTGAAGCTGTTGTTATAAAACTCAGAAGTATGAAAAACTCATCTGGTTTTGTTATAAAATTAAACGCAGCTCTCAGTCACTGTTTATTCTCACCCCCCTCAACCAACGCCATGAGGCAAAATTGTGCTTCAGATGTACAATCTCTAAAACTACCAAGGAGGTTTAACCTCAGCACAGCCCCTTGCACTGAGTTATGCCTGCAGTCACAAGCTTAGCCCTTGCCCCAGTGAAGGTATTTCAGTCGAGCTTTGGTGGTTTGTTCATGCTGCAATCCTGGACAGATTTCAGAGGTTTAAACTCTAATGCACTGAAACCAAAGAATGTTTTGCACAAACCCTTTTATACGATAAACACTGAGGACCCAATATTATTCACTTTACATGCTCAAGTGGCAGTTTTCCAGCCATGTATGTGGCATTTTTGGCACCTACTTGCAGTTAGCAATTCTGTTACCTGTGGAGTGTGAACACGTAGCATCCATGTGGCTACTGAGCATGCACAGTTGGCTATACAAACACCAGGGAGGTACATATCTCTGTACAAACATACCTCTGCATTATTTTTGAAAAGAAACAGAAAGGCTTTCCTATGTTTTAGCTCAAGAGTCTACTGGTTAGGGCACTGCCCAAAATGCAGGAGACTCAGCTTCTAATTACCCTTCACCGTGAGGGAGTTTGAACCTACCACTTTCTAACTTCTCAACACAGTGGTATAACCAACCAACCACAGGTGCACCAAAGACCCCTGATTTTACAATGTTTGGGATAAAAAGCAGCAGGGAAGTTTCTATCCCAGTGTGAATAGATACCTAGGCTAGAACCCAAGGCCTACTCTCTTCAAAAGCAACATTTATCACACTAAGTAATACACTTCCTAACTCGTTCTCTTCCTCCTGGCTCCACACATCTTCCTTCCTTGGACTTCTAGGGGGCTTCTTCAAAAAGAAGATTAAAGATGGTGCTCAATAGTGCCTGATCTGTGGCCAGAACAGTTTGCCAGAAGTTAGGAAGGTATAGATTCAAGGTTTAGGCCTCACATAGCAAGGCATGACAAATCATGTCCATGAGCCTGAGGGTAGTGGCAGCTTTGAAGAAGATTATTGCTATAGTGAAAGTTCTTGAAATATTTTACTGTACAGGCAATCCTTGGGCTTATGACACAATTGGTTCCTGAAAAACATGTGTTAAGTCACAACATCATAACTTGGAACCAATTTTGCCATAGGAACAATGTTATACATGGGGGATTGGTTCCTGAAACAAGGCCTGAAACCCTATTTTCACCAAAAATAACCCAGAATTTTGTACTTAATCAATTATAGAAGAGTAATATAGCTACATTAATGTATTTATATTGTAAATAGAAATTATATTTATTTGGAAAGACTTTTTAAGGTCACTGCTGGACTTTTGGAAGGGTTCTTGGCTGGAGTCTTCTCAGGAGTCTTGGCTACAGGTTTTTCTGGAGTCTTGTCTGGTTTCTTAAAGAAAGCGTCCAAGGAAGTTTGCACAGATGTTCTTCAGGGAGATGGGTGATGCAACAAACTTGTTTGCATTGAATTGGATCAAGCATTGTAAAGTCAAAACTGATGTCAGAAAGTCAAAACAGGGTGTCAATTTATAAACATTGTAAGTGTTGTTCGTTGTAACCCGAAACATCTTAAGTTGAGGACTGCCTGTACACACATCTGTTGTGCACAACTGGAATGGGAGCCAGGAGATTTGAACATGATTTGAGCTACTGGGTGAACATGATTTGGGCTATCTGTACCTCAGTTTCCACATTTTTGACATGGAGATAATGACAATTACCCATAGGCAGTAGTGTAACTGAGGGGGCATGTGCAAAAATAGCTGCCACCATAGCTGATGGCTGGCTGTGCCACTGTTGGCAGCACAGATAAGCTGGCAGTGCCCCATGTGTGGAAGCTTCCCTGGGCATGAAGCTACCCTGTTATACCTCTGTCCATAGGGATGAAAAACATTTTATCAGTTTGAGGCAGTGAAGTGCTGAGCCAGAAGTAATAGGCTAGTAGTTTCTGAAGCCAAACATTCTCCCTCAGCTCTCTCTCAAAAAGAAGCAATGAATATTCCTTAAAGAAAACCAGATACCCTACTCATCCATACTTTGAACCTTACCTTGTCATTAACTTTACTGCAATGTTGAAGCAGAATGTAGCTCTTCTCAGATGGTAGCATTTTATATTTGCTTTGCACAAGTATCAATGGCCACATAAGGTGCAAGGAGGTGAAGAGTCGACCCGATGCTTCGAAAACACCAATTCTATCACCAATTCCCTTCCTCATAGGGGTGTTTAATTAGATAATGCCTAAAAATTCCTTTGGGAGGTAGTGCTGGAAGAATGTACTGAAGTGAAAGTGTTATTATTTTTGTCATTAATTTACCAACCATGTTACTTCTCACTAATGCTGACACAGTGGTTGCCCTTTGTTAAAATATCTGTTCTTAAAATAAAATAAAAAAACCCCTCAGCTTTAATGAAATAAACATATTTCAATTAAAGTAATCGGAACAAAACAATCTGACAAACAAAGCTGAATATTAACAGTGGATCCAAAGACTTTCTGTTGCTTACCCCATCTCAGCTTTTGTTTTCCCCCAAAGAACAAATTAGAAAAAGTGTTGGCCTTTGTCTTCTCATCCTGACAGGATTTAAATGTTAATTGTTATCTGCGAACATGGTACACTTGCACTTCTCGTGATGTACCACAAGCAAGCAGTTTGGTTTTGAAGATTCGCTGTTGCAAAATGTGCTCCTTCCTTTCATTTACTCTTTTGAGAATCTGAGACTTTCACGTTAAATAACACAGCTGAATGTGAATAGAGGATAGTAGGCACTAGATGGAGACAGATTCTCTTCTGTGTGAGATGAGTTGGATTTCCCTTTGTGACCTGGCACTTCCTGGCAAACAAACAGCTCACGCTAATGAGGTGCTGAATGTTCTGAATCAGCAGGAGAGTTTAAGCATTAGGAAAGATTTTGCTCTTTCTACGTCATCTCAGACCTCAACAGTAGATTTTAAGGGTCTGAGGTATACTCCTTTGCGTATGCATGCAGCAGGGATGCCAGTCTTCTGGAAATCCATATAAAACACACTGTTAGAGCCAAGCAACTACAGAAAAAGTGCAACTTTAATTAATCTATTTATTCCCTTTGTATGCAAACAATGGTCTTTACTGAAACTCATATTCCATTTTTTCACTGCTGGACTTGATATGCTGTTTCATAATACATTGCCATTAATAAATCCTTAGCTACACAGAAACAACATTTTATAGAAGAAGACAACAATAGTATAAAAAAACTTAGTGGAGGAAAGATTTGGAGTTTGGAGGGGAGCATCTGAAAGGAAGAAATCATCTAGAGCTTTACAAACAACCCAACTCTGAGACTTTCTGCACATTTGGGATAGAAATCTCATGCTTAGCCAGAATGGTAGGATGAATTTTGCTAATAAATTCTTCAACAGTATTGGAGATGGTCCTGACTCACCCTCCCCTGAATCCAAACCCATGATTTTTTTTGTTTTGAAAACTATACCTAAATCTGGACCAGAACATTGCAGTTAGTATCTTTCTTTATCACAAGCCAAACTGGAATCTGGATTCCATACAGGTTGGGAGAAAGGAAATTTAAAGTCCAGACCTGACCCCATCTCTGCTTAACATGGCTTTCTTCAGCCTGGAAAAATAATGAAAAAGGGGGGAAAATCTCTTTCACAGAAATATATGAGGTTATGGCAGCAACAATAGGAACATTAATACACCAAAGACAGCCTAGCTTAGATCCTTGGATCCTACCACTACACTGAGAGTAAAGCTATGTTCTGCCCTTCGTGTGACACTGACCTTCTGCGTGATGTTGGACAAATCATTTTACTACCCCATGCCTCAGTTTTCTCATCTGAAAAATGAAGCTTTGTCTTAACAAGGACTGAGTGCATTTTGGTGAGATTGCCTTTGAGGAGAATAGAACATCCTGAATTATAATAGATAATTCATTTCATTCAACTCATTTCATATTTCAGTGATGGTTCTTTGGAAGGTGCACAATGAACAGGATGGAAAAGTTCATTAGAATGAATCTTTCTTAAGGAATTCAGCCTTCCCCCTGCCCTCCAAAGTCAAGAATTCCTTTGCCTGTATTTTTTTTTAAGTAGTAATGTAGGTATGTGACTTCTGTAGGCAGAGCTGAGTTACAAAAATTTGGAAATGTGGTCCTATGTTACAAAGCACATTTAGTTTTTTCTGAAAAAATGTTGATACACTAGACTATTTTCTTGGAAACTGAGGCAGTGCATAGTTCAGATGAGAGAGGGCCAGTTCACTGAAGTCAGACTGTTACATGGCAGCGAGAGAGAAAATCTGAGAATTTGTAACACTTGATCATAGGAAAACAGGGCTGGAAGAGACCACAGGAGGTAACCCTGCTCAAGGCAGGATCATCCCTGACTAAACTATCCCGGCCAAACGTCTTGCTAACCTAATGTTGATTGACATGCTGCTAAGTAGCAGGTCTTCAGAAAAGGACCTGAGTGTTACAGTGGACAAGAAGCTGAATATGAGCCAACAGTGTGCCCTTGTTGCCAAGAAGGCCAATGGTATACTAGGCTCCATTAGTAGGAGTGTTGCCACTAGGTCAAGGGAAGTAATTATTCCCCTTGGCACCGGTGGTATGGGGAAAGGAAGACTAAGGAGGGATTTAATAGAAGCCTTCAAATACAAGAAGGGCGGTTTCAAAGAAGGTGGAGCTAGAGTGTTTTCAGTGGTGACAAATGACAGAACAAGGAGCAATGATCTTAAGCTGCAGCAAGGGAAGTTTAGATTAGGAAAAACTTTCTCATGAGTAGGGCAAGTAAACCACTGGAACAGGTTACTCAGAGAGGTTGTGAACTCTCCATCCTTGGAGGTTTTTAGGAACTGACTAGACAAACCTTTGGCTGGGACAATATAGGTGGGGATGGCCTTACTTTGAGTAGGTGGTTGGACTAGGTGACCTCCTGATGTCCCTTCCAACCCTAATTTTCTATGATTCTATAATCCAGTTTAATTTTGGAAGTATCTACATCTAAGTGTCCTAAATCTAAGCATGATGGCCCAAGGAAGTGATATATGTTTGTGCACGTAGGATCCCTGTAGTGAATGGGGAGGCTGACACTCCTCTGAAAAGTTTAATGATGCTAAGGTCTGGAACTAGAGATGTGTTGCTTAAGATTTCTAGTGATTTAACTCATGGGTGTCAAACGCAACCCAGGCACCAGGCTGGATCTGAACCTTGGGGCTCTTTCTGGATCCACAGGGCCAGTGTTAGCTGCAGTGTGTCTGGGGGCAGTGCCAGGGACTGGGGGCAGGACTGGGGATCCAGCAGTTGCAAGGTGACTGAGAGCTTTCCTTACCTCCCTACCACAAAAAGCCACGTCCTTAAGGGTCCAGTGTCCCCAAATTCTGTGACAGACCACAGCCATAGCCCACCCCTGCAACTTCCAGTGGGCCAGATGGAATGGCACTGTGGGATGAATTCTCATTGCCTCCATAGGGTTGCTAGGCACATACATATAGATAATTTTCTTGAATCAACATGCTTGACACACTTGCTTTAACCAATAGACTAATGGGCAAAAAGCAGGGTTTGCCAGGAGTGTTGTTTTTTAATTGAATTTAGTGTGGTTGATGTGAGTTAAGTATGCTTCAACCACAGCCACCACAAGTGTTTCCATTTTATAAATTATTTATCATTTAATTTAGTGTGGTCAGTACAAGGCTCTTACCAATTCTAAGACACATGAATCTAATGTGTTATAGAGCAGGTCACTTAGACTTCTCCTTCTTAGGCACTTGCTGTGGTCAGAAACTGGATCATAATGAGCTTAAGCAGGCTCTAGGTACTCATAATAACAAACCTCCAGAAACAAAAATGGAAATACCTAGGAAACTTTGAGATCCAAATATTAAGTGCCTAGAATAATGTCTGGCCACTGGTGTGGCAGCACACTGGATTGTGCCTGAAACTTAACTAAGTCCTGGTAAGGATTTGTAGCCCAAACTGTCCTGCACCTGAATACACTAACTTTGGATGTGAAAAATTGAAGTTCAAGTCCATCATCTTCCATATTTGGAGTGATAAGTAATGAAAATTGAATTTTGTTTCTCACAGAGAAAGGGTTGAACAAGTCAATTTTGTGAACTTTTTTTCATTCCACTGTAAAATGGAAACAAATTTCAAATCCTCAAAGATCGCTGTGAAATAGCAGAGACATCTTCTCGAAGGATTTACCCAAGATCTACTCTTGGCCAGCTTGTGGTTGCTCAGGCAAAGAGGATGTTGGAGGTCTGACAACATCCATAAACTCCTTGCAAGGAGTTCCTTAAGTCACAGGAGTAGTTTCATGGGCTCAAAAAGATGACCTCTCTAGTGCCTGTAATGCAAGAAAGGTTGTTGTGCCAAGGCTAAAAAGGGAACCTCTGCTGAAGGTAAAAATAAATGTGCATTCACACAGAGAAACAGAAACAGGATGAGGAAAGGAATTATTCATCTCACATATAGTTTATAATTTTAACAAAAATTAAGGCTTGAATTTTGGTCTCAGAATCAGTAAGCTCCAATATACGCAATTAACTAACCAGGATATAATATTAAAAAAAACTCTGTTATAATGGACTAGATGCTAAAACCCTCACAACTAGGTAGCACCATACTCAATGAGTGGTTCCACTGACTCCAATGCTACTTTGGCAGAATATGGCATTATTCAAAGTCAGTAAAGGTAACATAAGTCGGGACAGTTTCTGATAAAAAGTTATCAATGGGCGCATCTACATGTGGGCTTTAATGCACTTTAGCCTATTTTAATGCACATTAAAGTGTCACAGAAAACCTGTGTTCTTTTGCTGATGTACATTCAAATAGGCTAATGCACCTTTTTCTAGAACCTCACAATGGAGGGCTCTTATACACATGCAAGGAGGCTTCTCCAACATGCTGTAATTACAGCACTCGAGTTTGCTGGAGTGTGGTAATTAGCATGCTCCTGTAAATTCCAGCATCATTTGTATCAGTGTCACTATGCTGAAAATGATAGCAGGGCATTTTAGCTAAAGCTTGTTTAACAAGTTTTAGTTCAAAGCACCCCGCTGGCATTTTTCAGCAAAGGGATGATGAAACATATGACACATTGCATGCTTTAGCACCCTCTCCCCACTTCCCAAAGCACTTCTATAAAGGCCAGGAGGTACTAAATTTAATGCACATTTGACAACTGGTGATCTTTCCAGATCATGATGTATGTATGAGAAGTCACCCAGACCTTCGATACATATGACTAGGCAGGATTTTTTTGGAAGAGTGGAGGCTGTCCAGGCTGTCCATCCCTGCTTTAGGCCACCAAGACAGAATCCAAAGGCCTGACTGAGTTTAGCCATTTGTATAAGCATTCAGGAACTGAGCACACACCTTCTGTGTGGTAGACAAGTTTTCTACCATTGAACCACAGGGAACTCCAGCAAAAGTATGTTAATGGACATGTATATGTGCAATAAGTGATAATAGTTCTTTTCCATCTATGCTTGGATTATTTAATGCTGATAGCGTTTGGGTGTAACTGAAAGTTTGCCAAAGGTGCTTTTAAATAAGCAACAAGCAGACTGGTGCTTTTCCAAAATATATCTGAATTATGTGAACTTGTTTGGTATAAAAATATTGTAAGGTGAGACTTGTAAATCTTTCAGTACATCCTGCAATGATTGCCTCTCAAAGTTAGATTGATGACTGCAAATAGAGTGTTTATAAGCATTTTTCCTTATTCCAGCCATCTCAATTCAAACTATATTTCTATCCTTCCTCTTTAGACCAGTTAACTTTAAAAAATGGTTAGGAAATAGCTGTTCTTCACCTAAATTCCCATGTTTACAGGTGAACAAGGGTATCTGGGCACAAACAAGAATATTTGCTAATCATTAATTTAGGAACTTTCATCCAGTCAAGGATCAAAATTTAGGAGACCAGTCACACAGCACAAGTAAAGAATATTAAGTATGCAGTTCATGAAAAAATCCAATGAGGGTGAACAAGACTAAATAAAAAATATCAGTAAAAAAAAAAGAAGCACATGCAGAAAATGGGATTACTTGCAAAAGATTTGTGTATAGATACAAGATTACATTCTTCAGATAATTATTAAAGTTCTTTGTTTACCACAATTTAGTTATTTTAAAACTTTTTTGAACCAAACCAGAAAATCCAGGGAGCATCTGACAATATTAGAATAAAAGTATGACTTGCAACACTACTCTAACTTTTCTGATTTTTACAGTATGTCTAAAATCTCCCCCACTCTTTGTTTTTATGTTGTACTTTTTAAATAAAGTAAACATTTGTTACCTGATGAATTTACAATTAAATTACTCACCCAGCTGCTGATGTTGCAGGCTAATCTTGAACAGCAACACCAGGGGGCAGACAGACAGAGCCATAACTCTGCTTAAAACCTTGCCTTTGTAAAGAGGCAAAGGACCAGATTCAGATGGCATTTAGACATGTGCTCATACAGGCAAATCCACTGAATTTACCAAGATTTAGATTAGTGTAACTGAGATCAGAATCTGGCCCAGAGACCATCCTTCACTAAAGAGTCAGCTTGTGGGGGAATGGAAAAAAACCTTCAAATACCTTTGCTGTTCTTGGTTGGGAAATAAAAAAAATCCATGTCTATTGGTGAGTGAAAGCGGAGGGTGAAGGGGACTGGGAGGCCCCCCCAAACCCTCTGTGGTCCAGGTACGTTGTGGAGAGCAGCTTCTACCATCTTTGTGAATGCAGTACCAAGAGATGCTATAGCTTCGAGACCTCTGTGTGTGCTAGGAATGCTATGGGAGTAAAATATAGGAATGGCCTCTTGAACCAAAATCCTTTCCCAGAGCCTTTCTTGGGGTGATATACATCTGCATTGGCCTTTGCTCCAGTCCGTGGCTAAATGTCAAAACCTCACCCATAAAGTGCAAGTAAACAAGAGAATGCTGAAGGGAACAAACAGATGAGGCTGTGTAAGCTGTAATCAGAATTTATGAATAACTTTGTTTTTTCTTCCAGACACTTTTTTTAAGGTGCAATTAGACACTTGGGCTATTTGGCATGTCAGAATGGTGGTGGGGGAGCAGGAATAGGGAGCACGGCTTATAAATTAGACAACCTGCTTCCTCTCTACGTCTGTGTGTCATTGCCTTGAGGGACTGTTATGGTAACAGATTCTAAACCAGTCAGTCCTGCTGTCTAGCCACTAAAGCTCTTTAATACAAACACTGGAGAACGTGGGCCCTGCACTCAGCAGATGTCTGCAATCAATTATTGACTGACTACTATGTTTGTTTCTTGGGCTGGCCAGTCTGTTTGCTTGATAGTAGATATCTAGGCTATGAAGTAATGCCTCTGTGAAGCACATAGAAATGCAGATTGGTTTGAAGTAAATATTATTTTTCAATGAAGTTTAGTAATCCTCTTACCCAGTAGTCAGAGACAGTGGGTATGAAATTAGCATAACTCTGAAAGATTTGATTGTGATTAATCACATTTATGCAGACTAGGTTTTTTTTGTTAGTGTCTTTCTTCATGTCCAGTTTTCATAGAACCTTTAAAGAAAAAGGTTGAGGTATTCCCAGATAACCTAAAAAGTAATTCCCAGCTCTGATTTCCATGTAAAAATACAGAGGGCCTTATTCAGTTTTTATTCAGACAAACTTTCTCTGGAGCTAGGGGAAGTTAGTCTGAATAAGAATTGAATAACAACAAGACCTAAGAATCTTTCCCTATAAATCTATGAGTTTCAGCCATTAGGATTTGTAAAAAGCAGTGGTAGTGAAATAAGTTCACACTCTCCCCATCAAATGCAATTGCTGTATGTGCTTCTATTACTTACTAAAGTAAGTGAATGCTGATTGAGGTTGATGGTATGCACGTGCGTTTTAATAATTCTCAGTTTACTTTATCATGCTTTGGTTTGCATCATCAACTCACTCCCAACCTTTAGAAGAGAATTTCATAAATCAACTTTTGGGAGTACAAACACATTCATTTTTTAAAAATGTATTCATCTTAATATTATTTAAAAAAGGGAAAAAAAGAAGACCCGGGAAACTACAGGCCAGTTAGTCTTACCTCAATCCTGGGTAAGCTCTTTGAAAAAATTATCCTGGCACACGTCCAGGAGGGCCCAGCGGGGGAA
>JAGPOW010003642.1:102824137-102838808 GCA_030014935.1 Caiman crocodilus | reverse complement strand
TCTGACCCCGGTGCTCTTTCCTGCCAAGGCAGGGGGTCGGACTAGATGATCTGCCCAGGTCCCTTCCGACTCTAGATACTATGATACTATGATACCATGATTATTTCCTTTTCACTTCCTCCTGTAAGATCATCACAGAGAATATGTATCTAGTATATAAAAGGAAGTAAGGCATGGAAGGAAGGCACTCCTCTCATTCCCCATCAGTTTGATTTTATATTTTCTGTGTTGTTTAGCAGAAGTAACTTGGCAGCCATGAAGCAACATTCACTAGTGCAAGATCAAATTCCCCTGCACTCCCTGTCCTACTGGTATTGCTAGCTATGATGTGTAATTCAGCACCTGCCAAAGACTCCAGTTGGGATGTGGGCCTTATTGTGCTTGTTGTAAACACAGAGGGGCTAGGACAGAAATTACGCATAAACCAGTATAAGTGATCGGAAACTGGTTCAAATCTGTAACACAACAGAAGCTCAGGGCACATAAACTGCTTTCAAGATAGTCAAAACTGGTTTCAGATAAACCCAGATGGATGTATAATCAGACTTAACTGATTTAAGTTAAATCAGTTTATTGAACTCCTGTTCCAGATACCCTCCAGATTAAAGTTTATTCTCAGTCATCCAGCATCCCAGAATGCTTTGCACCTACCCCACAAACCTCTCCTCACGGGGTGGATGGGCTAGCCTTGGCCTAAGTTGTCTGCTCCAGCTGAGCAGGGAGGCATGCTCTAGTGCATCCTAGTTGCTGGCCTGAGCCACTGCAGGCAGATGGTTGCATTTCTGGAATCAAAAGTGAATGTCTGTTCACTTGCTTATTCATTTAATCTACACAGCTTAGACTAACGTGTAAAGACTGAATTGATTCAGCTTCAGGCTTTTTGACTGTCTGTACTTACCCAGGGAGAACCAGACTTTATCTTCCCAACCTTATCATCCAGTTGAAGGGTTGCAGTCAAATTTCTTGCTCACCACTTTTTTCTTGACAATGACATGTACTGAACATTGCATTTGTATAATTTAGGATTGCACTCCTGGAACAAATCCATAGTGGGCATAAATTTCATAACTACTATCACAGAAAATGAAAGCCTTGTGCAAAGGTATTTTCATGCAAAGGTACGGGTTGCCATTTTGGGATCAATTTTAACTGTCTGACTTGACTTATCCAATGAGATGATAACAGAGCCAATACCACATGATTTAGATGAACAACCATACAGTGTGAGCGTTCATTTATGAACAGCAAATGTTCAAACCAAAAGTCCAAGTGAGTATTTCTGCAAAAAGTCCAAACTTTACTATTTCTATCACATTATTTTAAACAATTAGTAAATTGTTTCGGTAAAAAAAGGAAGTATATTTCAGGCAATGGATGAATAGAAAATACGGGCAAATAGAACAAATAAATAATTAACTCTGAAAAAATTGCTCACGCAAGGTGGGAAGGTACTAGAGCATAGGGAAAAGTGTCAGTGAAAAATCTTCATCTGTTCTATTGCATGTTGAACATCATGAGGTAGCTGAATTATTTATGTCCTCAGCAAAAGGTGTCTCTTTTCTCTAGATGGTACCAACCTCATTACTTAATATTATATGTTTAAAAGGAATAACATGCAAAGCCACTGCAAGCAAATAGATAAACTCATCACCACATTCCCAACGCAGCTAGCTACACCTTTGATGCAAAGAAAAATATGTGCATTAAGTGTTCATTAAATAAATTGTTTCACTTTTATACAGGTGAAGATATTGAAGGTGTGGCTATTACAAAGGAAATTAGGAAGATTTAAATAATGGGAAACTTGCTCAGAATACCACCAAATGAGATTAACTAGGGCAGTGATTCTCAGCTAGTATGTCTTGGTACCCTGGGGCACCTTGAGATCTTTTCAAGGGTGCTACACTGTTAGCTAACATGATCCACAAAATAAATCCATTTCTATTAGGAATCCATAGTTTCAAAAAACATTCTGACCTGTGATGTTTCTGAGTTATTTTCAATAGAATTTCTCTATCATCTTTCGGTCAACAAAAATGAATGGAAATTAAATCTGGCATTTTCTGAGAGTGCCTGTAATCTAAAGTGGTTGAGAACCACTGAACTAGGGAGAAAGGTATAGAGAGCAAGGCAATTTGACATACATACAACACACTTAGGACCAAGTTCTTTAATATGTCTCTTCCCTTTTTTAGTTAGAAGGTGTCCATCTGTGTCCAGAAAGGGACTCCTGTAGTTTGTAGTCTCTATATCTGTTTCCTCCAACAGTAATTAATATTCAGGACATGTTAGAAATTTGATGGCAAGATCCTGGAGTGCCACTGAATTCTGGGTATTCTTAACTGGTGACAGCCCCACAGGGGCCTCTGGCATTATGCAGAAGAGTCTGAGGCTGTTCTGCACAATGAAGAGGATGGTGTAAAATTAAGAAACTGCAACTATGAGCAAAGACTGGTAGTGCTTCAAGGACTTTAGTCACTGGGCCCAGGAAAGGGATTTTTTCAATTGTTGTTACTTTTCAATTCCTTGACAAGTGTTGAGATACAACATTGGTTGCCATATGAGCACTTAGATTGACAAATGCATTGACACACATAAGATGCATCTTCCCCCACATATGGAGGAGCATATACAAGGAGTCAAAGAAAGATGGTTCAGTGACTGACCACATTGCAATACATGTAGTGACTGAAACAGCAGCTATTGCAGAGTACTGCAACACAGAGAGCTCCTTACAAGTACACTACAATGTTTTATAAAACACTATGAACGAGGGTGGCTGAAACTTCAGTAAATTTCTGGGTGTGACAACTGCCCTTTATTCATTATACTTATATGAAGCATTTAATCTCCTTTTTTGCTGTTAAAAAAGCTAAAAAAAGGTAGGAGGGCACCTAAAACATTAGCCACATGGACCATGTCCAAACAAGCATAGCTGTACGGCATGTGGTGCTGCAGACGTATCTGCGCTGCCACATACTACATGTTCAGTTGTTTTCCACACTGTAAGGGAACAGCATGGAGGGGTTTTTTGACCTCTGGATATCCAGGGGTCAAAAAAACCTGTAGAGAAAAAAAACACACCTGTGCATGCATGGGCTGTGAACACTACTCAAAAGCGGAGCTGGACCACCTGGAGCCATGCAGTGGCTGCCAGCCAGGCTCTGTGTGGCAGAATCGCTGCTGCTGCAGCCCTGGGAAGCTCTCAGGACCCTAGGTAAAGCTGCTGGGGCTAGCCCAGTGCCAGCCCCAGCCTCCCATAACACCCTCAGGGTAACTTGCTGTGCACCAGAGAGCTCATGGCATGGGCATTCCCTGGGGACAACTAGCAGTGGCACAAGGTGTGCCACAAGGTGTGGCACCACTAGTTGTCCCCGGGGAACCAAACATCTATACCACATGTGGACATAGCCATGGGAGACCTCTAAGTAAACTAAGCTATGTGGGTGGCAGGGTTTCATCAAATGTTGCTGGATGTAGGAAGTGTCTCAGAAGCACTAAGGTGGTATGGGAAGAGAAACATGAGGAGAGAGGACATGCTTTTGGGCAGAGTCCTGGCAAGAACAAGACTGGGCCTGTGAGCAAGGAAATCACCTCTGGTTGATTGATTCCTACTACAATCAAAGGAATAGACATTTTCTGTTCTTTCTTTGTTAATAAATAGGAGTGCAATAGGCAAATACCTGACTGTATCATCAATTACTCCTCCTGACAGAAACAATCCACAAGACCAAACTATTGGCTAGCTGTTCAGGTCAGAAGGGGTAACAAGCTGTTCTCAAAATGCCACGTTTCCTGACATTCCCATCATTAATTATCATATGTGTTCGATACGTAGAACTTGGGAATTCTTTATACATCTTGATGCATCCAGGGCCTTTCACTCAAGTATTTCCTGTGCTGAAACTCTGCCAAACAGATTTCTGAGAAAGCTCCATCTGTTGTGTGACAGGAACATCATGAGATAGCTGACTTCTTTATCCATGCTGACTTGCCATGCTTCTTTACCCATGCTGACTCTGCAGTGAATATGTTTAGCTGGATGGACCAGAATCTTCTGGCAATTATAGTAACTCTGCAAGATGGTTGCTTTCAGAATGAGCCTTAAACACTGCAGTTCCATGGAACGAGGAAGAATCTGTTTCACTTCCGTGTCCCAGAAGTCTCTGTTCTTTCCATGATCTGGATTTTCATTGTTCAATGTGATACTTTACATATTGCTCCCTTATAAACTACTGTAGGTAGGTAACTAAAAGATTTGAAAGAACTTAGCCAGATTTCTCTAGCAGTGACCACAGATTTTTTAAGAACAAATTCTGTCAAATCAATTTGGTATCCTTCTTTGCTATGGTTCCTGGTCTGGTGGGTGAAGAAACAATGGTGGACATAAAATATTTGTACTCTGATAAGGCTCCTGATATAGTCCCACATGATGTTCTCATAAATAAACTGGAGAAATGTGGGATAGATTTTATTACTGTTGGGCGGATACATAATTGGCTGAATAACCACAAGCAATGAATAACTAGAAATGGATTAATATCAGAATGGCAGGAGGTTTCAAGTGGGATTGCAGAGATCTGTTCTAGGTCTGGTGCTGTTTAACATTTTTATTAATGACTTGGCTGCCAGAAATAGCTTCTTGGTCATTTTGTGGAAGACATAAAACTATGAGGTTTACAATCAATTAGGAAGATATTAATAAATGGTGGAAGCAGGATATGTGCAAAGAAAAATGTAAGATTCTGTATGTAAAGAAGAAAAACCAAAATCACAAATGCAGAATGGGAAATAACTGACTAAGCCATAGTATTGTTAAGAAGGATATGCAGGTTTTGGGAAATCACAGACTCATTATGAATCAGTAGTGTGATGCAGTCACAATCCCTCCCCCACCAAACAAAACAAAACACATACAATTTTGAGATGCATTAAGAAGAATATTGTATGTAAGACACGGTAGGTGACAGTCTCCTCAATGCTGGTTAGGTCTCAGCCAGAATACTGTATGCAGTTCTGGGCTCTTCATTTTAAGAAAAATATAGAAAAACTGGAGAGAATCCAGAGAGAACCAACAAAGATGATAAAAGAAGCCATTAGAGGAAAGGGTGAGAGAGCTAGGTATATTTAGTTTGGAGAAAAGAAAATTAAAGGGAGACGTGGTAGCAGTTTTCAAATTTTACAGTCTGCCATAAAGAACAGGAAGAACAACTTTTCCCTTGTTCCTGGGGGGCAGGACATGAGGCAATGGGTTTAAACTGCATCAAAGCAGATTTAGATGGCAAAGCAGAAACATTTCTGTACTATCAGAACAAGTAGGCTAGTAGGAGAGTGGAACAAGCTAAGTAGGGAAGCTGTAAAGCAGTGCAAGCCAACAATTTTTGCAGGCATGCCACAAGGTGGTAAACCCTGGACCCTCCCTGAGTGCCACTCTAATTACCTTGCCATGGCCTATCTATTGATCTGCTTTCTGCTCCCTGCCCTACCTACCTCTGTGTTCTCTGCCTCCTTTCTGACCTACCACGTGGCACGCAGAGGCTGCCCATGCCATTTGGGTCCCATATGGTCCAGGCTGGCCACCGTTGCTATAGAGCAGGGATGGACAAATATCTCAGCTGGCAAGCCACTTAATGAGTTTTGGTGAGCTGTCGAGGGCTGCACATACAAAATCTTTCAAAAGATATCATTGTAAGAAATTATAAATAAAAAGTAAATTGTTTACTAAAATTCAAACATATACTATAACATTTTAATTTTATTTCAAAAATAATTTTTGGCTTGATTTATACTTTTATGAGTAGTGTATACAGAGGCAATTGCATAATAGCTCAGAATAAAGTCTTACTTTTGTATATTGTGTGTGAGGAGAGTGTATAAGGTGGGTGGGGGGTGTCTGGGAGCTGGGTGTGTGTATGTGGGGGGGTAGGCATGCAGAGTGGGTCTGGGGAGGGCGATATGTGTGTGAGGGGGCCATCAGTGGGCAGGCATGGGCTGCTCCAGTCAGAAGCAAGTGGGTATCAACCCCATGCAGTACATCATGGGCCATATCCAATCAATTGGCAGGCACCCACCTGCGGGCTAGATCCAATCAGTTGGAGAGCTGGATTTGTGGACCGTATTTTGCCCACCCCTGCTGAAGAGGCTCTTCTTTCATTGACCTCTTTCTAGAGATCAAAGAAGCATTTGATAGGGATGATGTCAGAATAGTGCAACCTGCATTTGTGCAGTGTTTTGGATTCTTGAGGTCCTTGCCATCCCTCAGATTTTATGATTCTATGGGTAACATTCAGTATTTTCATATGATGGAGACTATATCTCACTGCTTCTCTGTTTGTTGGCTAGAATAATGGTGATCTGATCTTGACTGGAGGCCTCTGCATCCAATTACTAAATTATAAATTCCAGATGAAGTCAGTAGGAGTCGTGGCTGCTCTGCATCTCTGAAACTTAAAGTTTTTCAAAATGGAGACTGAAATTTGAACTCTAAAACGCTAATTTCAGTGCCTTAAAAAGTGACCTAATTTTCAAAAGCACTGAGTACAGAGTACTTAAAAGACAGCTATTGAATACTCAGCACTTTTGAAAATTGGACCTATTTTTAGGCACTTTAACATAGTAGTAGGCTTCCTAAATTTAGGCAGCCAAGTGTGAAAATTTTGGCCTCTAAATCCTTTCAATTTCTGCATACTACAAGACACTTCTTGTATTTCAAAGCTGAGGCAAGATATAAAAAACACTCTCAAGATCTGCTGTTGGGGCATAGATTATTTCCAGAAAACCCAAGTAAAAAATAAAGCTTTATATCACACATTTGAATATGGTTTATTCTCTTTCCTGCAGCTGGGTGGTTGTCTCACATGTATGCCAAGAATTAAAGTACAGTATGTACTGTACCTGTAGCTTATGCATCTATTATTTGCTCAAATTTTTTCCAGGACTAGGTCATTTCGGGCAGGAATCTGTTGCCAGCTAGGAAAGGAGAGAAGGAAAAACAAAATAATGTCCCTTAGGGTGGGTGGTAGTTGTAAGCAGCATATTATTGGTCTGTTGAAAGGCAGCAGTAGTTGGGTTTAGTGGCGTCAGCGACGGCTTCTCTAAAGCATATTGTAGAAGAGAACTATTATGGGAGTCTGAAGTCCAGCATGCAATTAGGGTTAGGTAAAGAGATTGAGTAATCAGGCAATGGTTACTGTTATATAACTTGTCGGCCTGTGCCCAAGGAACAGTTGTAACTTAATATTATAGCGGTAGTTCTTAGCGCCGCAACTGCCAAAGGTCAGTTGCTATTTCCATTATAAACCTTGTTTTATAGTTATTTTATAACCCAGACATTTTAATTCAGGTCAAGCTAAAACTTGGAGTACACTTTTTTATCCGGAAGGCACATCTTAATGGCTTAGATCCATCAAATATTATGGAAGGATTTTTTTCTTGTTTTTTTTAAGATTCTGACTATTCAAAATAGGAGGAAGGGCTGATAGTTTCAGACTTCTTTTAATTAAGTATGGGCTTGCAAACCTTTAGTGCTAAGTTAAGCTGGCCTCTGTGCTGGGAGCCCATTTCCCCTCTTTTCTGTAACCACACAAGATACAGCTCAATGCCTGCTCTTACTAGAGAAAGATTAGCTAACATGGTTGGCAATGCCTGACAGATAAAGGGTGTGACCAGGCAAAACTGAGGTGATGACTAGATCCCACTGCACTACTACATGTACTAGCACTTGGAAACCAGAAGTGGAATGATCATGAGTTGTAGATTTTAAAAATGAAAGTATTATTGCCTTCCTTTCCTGTCCCCTTTCCTAACACACACTGCTGACTACTTCAGTGAAAGCAGAATTTATACGTCAATGACATTAATATAGTACAATTACAACAATGGTTTCCTTTTCAGTGAATTATATTCAGGAATGTACATGTATACACATAATTAATATGATGAACATCCACTTCAGATCTTTCCTAAACACCCAGTTTTACCATATTGCCTGCATTAATCTACCTGACTAGTAATGGCAGTGAGTTTCTGATTCATTTTTTCAAGTATAATTACTTGTTATCAAGACCTGGGAAAATATGACCCATCATTGCATTGGTAAGTTGCATATCTTTGTGTAAAAGTATTTGTCTGTCATTTGGGTTAGAAACGTCAGTTTCATCTATGCTTTGCAGGACCATTTTTGGATGGTTCAAGAAACAAACACTAATAGTCTAATGGCCTTATATGGCATCCAGTACTTTAATCTCTGAAGTCTTTCAAATGATAGGGGGAAAAAAGAACAAGTGCAACTAATCCAAAAAAGACTAGTTCTGAACAACTGTCCTATTAGTATTTAAAATAAATAATTGGAGTCAAGAATGAAGTCCCTACTATAGTCTGTTTACTGCTTAATGATCTGCTTAATTTGCATATAATATCACATTTAATCTGCTTTATACGATTCATTATGGAAGATCCTCAGTTGACAACAACAAAAAATTTGAAAGTCACCATATTCCTTCCCCTCAAATTGATGCTTTGTTCCTGCACTCATGATTTTGTTTTCTTAGCTATTTCTATTCAGCAATACATTGTTTTGGTTTCTATTATTCATGTTTAACTTGTATTATTTATTTGATTTTTGTTACTGTTATTATGATAGTCATTTGTGGCCAGTGCACATTTATAAAGTAATTAAAACAGTGGTTCTCCATCTTTATAGACTCAAGGCCTCTCTCCTTAGACTCAAGGCACCCCTTGGAAAATGCCAGCTCTTAGTTTAGACTTATTTTTTGATTATGGAAAAATAATACAAATATTTTTTCTATCACAAAGAACTCAGAAAATCCATAACAGGTCAGGATTTCTTTAATGCTATGGATTCTTATTTGAAATTGTTGGGTTTATCTTGGGAATCATGTTTGCATATCTAACGATGCTAACATTGCATGACACCCCTGAAAGGATACCCAGGCACTGCAGTATCCTGGTTAAGAATCACTGAACTAAAGATTAGGATGCATAGAATTAAAACTAATCATGCAAAGAATCAAAACTTTGATATTATATCTGTCACCTTAAGTTTCATGGTGTATACAAAGAGCATCAGGCTCAATTCAATAGTTTTTATGTAGCAGGACTTAAATTTTAGTTAACTAAAAAAATCTGGGATCTAGATCATTGTTACGTGTAATTAGAGAGAGCCTGAGCCACAGTCCTGAGCATAAAGCATTGCACAAGTGGAGTGGTCTTGGAAGACATTGTGCTTCACAGGTGGACCTCTGAATTAAAACTCCCACACAAGGATCCTTCTGCGCTCCTAGATGATAAAGGGTTATAATTCCCTGCTGTCATACAACATAACACTAAACCTCCACACCAGCTCAACCTGTCTGGCCAGTGCAAAATAGAGAAAAGACCTTGGTCAGTTTCTAAGTCATCTGCTCAAGGGAGAATTAGTAGTCAGAGTAAGCAGCATGAGGGAACAATAGATGTGTTTTTATTCCCCTTTATCTCTCCATGGACACATAATTTTAACCACAGAAGTTAAAGCAAGGGGCCTAAATTATCAATGTATTATTTCAGTTTTATGCTACATTGAAATCAGTAGAGCTACACTGTTATAAAGAAACACACAGAGATTAACCATTCTCACAATTGCTCCAACAAGTAACATTGATATTTATGTCCCTATTCAAGATAGAAACCAGGTGCCCTTATACATATAGTGTTCCTTCACAAGTATTGTATTAGTTCCATTTGTAAAATTCACAGAGTATGATGCTACTCAACCTTAGGGTGACAGATTCATAGATTCATAGATTTTACGGTCAGAAGAGACCTCAATAGATCATCGAGTCCGACCCCCTGCACAGGCAGAAAAGAGTGCTGGGTCTAGATGACACCAGTTAGATGCATATCCAACCTCCTCTTGAAGACCCCCAGGGTAGGGGAGAGCACCATCTCCCTTGGGAGTCCGTTCCAGACCTTGGCCACTCGAACAGTGAAGAAGTTCTTCCTAATATCCAGTCTAAATCTGCTCTCTGCTACCTTGCGGCTATTATTTCTTGTAACCCCCGGGGGCACCTTGGTGAATAAAACCTCTCCAATTCTCTTCTGTGCCCCTGTGATGAATTTACAGGCAGCCACAAGGTCGCCTCTCAACCTTCTCTTGCGGAGACTGAAAAGGTCCAGGTTCCCTAGTCTCTCCTCGAAGAGACAGAATCATCCTAAGGTATGAACTGGTGTCTTGAGGCAGGCTTCAGCTTCCTTGACAATGACCCGCACATCATGATGAGAGACATGCTCAGTTGGAATGGGCTTCACCTGTCCCCCAAAGGTAAGTGTGTGTTCTCTTCCAGATTGGTGGGTCTCTGGGTTGGTGAGTAGGCCTTTAAACTAGGCTTGTTGGGGAAAGGGAAAGATGAGGGTGGGGGAAGCCATGGACCACCAAACCATGTAGCACCCACAAGGACAGCTGAGCCTGAAGAAGGAGAACATCGGGAACCTGCAATCCATGGGGCGGCCAGCAATATAGCACAGGTAAGCAGTAAGCAGGTAAATGTCATAAGTAGTTTAAAATTGTGATCCCCTCCCAGATTGTCAGGATTTGGATGATGTTGTATTGATAAGGTTTATAATGCACAATGTTGTACTGTTTGCATTTCGTTAAACCAAGTTGTTTTGTAATGTTTCTTACATGTTAAGTGACCTGACCAAAGCGATGAGGAAAGCGGTAACGGAGATCACCAACCAAAGCCTTTGGATATTAGAGGGTTAAGCGGCTGACCTAGATAGTAGTGACTGACAGATAGCCGTGACCCAGATAGCTGTGACAGACAGAACCACCGAGCAGGTTCCAGAACCATCCTCTTATGCAGCAAACTGATTGGTTAGAAAGCTTATAAGAGAGTCTGCTTGCTGAGAGAGGGGGTTGGAAGTTGGTGGGTTGTCAGGAGTTAGTGGTGGAGTGTAGAGTGTTTTTGGTCCTCTCAAGAGAGAGAGGGAAGCCAGGGCGCCTACGCCTCTGTGTGAGGAAGGACTCTTTCCCAACTCACACAGATACCGCAGTACTGTAACCATTACTGCACCTCAGTATCGTTGGGTCCCTAGAGGGTCTAGGGAGATTGGAACCAAGCGCTGCAATATGACAACAGCTGCGAGATTGCTGTGAGAGACCACGTATACTTACCGTCCGTCATTTCCCTCGCATTGGTCGTCACCTGTATCAGTGGTTCGCCGCCCTGTACATAAGTTCGGGCCATCGTTGCTGTGAGTAAAGTTTCAGTTGTCTTTACCAGGTCCTGGGAGCCTCTCCTTCTCACACCGACCCTCCCCCAGGCCCAACCTCACCTGGGTAGGCCCTGCTTTCCAGCGCCCGGTGCTCTACCTGGTGGGGCAGATCGACCCAAGGCCCCAAGGCCTCTGCAGCCAGCCGGAGCCTGCTGGCCTTGCACAGTCACAGTAAGCAATAAGGGGCCCCTTGGGAATCAGAGCTGGGGGGCAAAAAAGGCACCAGTCACAGGGCTCAAGTGCCTATATACTAATGCTAGGAGCAAGGGGAACAAGCAGGATGAACTAGCACTCCTGCTTGCAGAAAACACCTATGACTTAGTAGGGCTATCTGAAACCTGGTGGGATTCTTCCCACAACTGGGCGATACATATTGAGGGTTATAGGCTGTACAGAAAGGACAGGGTGGGGAAGAAAGGGGGAGGGGTTGTGCTCTATGTCAATAAGCAATATACTTCAACCCTCATCAAGATAGAATCGAAGAAGGAGAAAGTAGAAGGATTGTGGGTTAGGTTACATGAGGGGCAAAGAGAAAGGGATTTGGTGGTTGGGCTCTGCTACAGACCCCCACACCAAGGGGAAGAACTAGATTTGGGCCTCCTGAGGCAGATCTCAGAAACCATAAAAACTAAGGAGGCAGTAGTCATGGGAAACCTAAACTACCTAGACATCTGCTGGGAGACACAGACAGCAAAGTCCCACCATTCACACACGTTCCTATTCTGCATACAGGACCTCCACCTGAAGCAGGAGGTACACGGTCCCACTAGGGGGAATGCCTTACTGGACCTGGTATTGGTAATGGAGGATGATATGGTAGGGGACCTACAGATTGGTAGTCACCTGGGGGACAGTGATCACCAAATAATAGAATTCACCATAAGATGTTGAGTGGGTAAGGTCACTAGTAGGGTGAAAGTGCTAGAATTTAGGAAAGCTGATTTCAATGAACTCAGGTGATTAGTCAAAGACACACTGCAGAGTAGGAGTTTTGAAGAGATGGGAGCCCAGAAAGGGTGGCTGTGCCTTAAGGACATGATCTTTTGGACACAGAGGGAGATGATCCCGATGCAAGGAAAAAGAGGGGAAGGGGCCAGGAGGCTTCCTTGGCTGACCAGAGAAATCCAGGGCAGCCTGCAAACTAAAAGGGGAGCATATAAAAAGTGGAAACAAGAAGAGATTACCAAAGAGGAGTATACTTCCTCTGCTTCCACTTGTAGGGAGGCAGTTAGACAGGCCAAAGCTACCATGGAACTGAGGATGGCATCCCAAATAACGGATAACAAAAAATTTGTTTTTTAGACATATAGGGAGTTGTGACGTTCGTGGACCGCACTCGATGATGCCCCTCGTGGGTAGCCCCACCCCCTCGTCTCAACTGCCACGACTTTGATGAAAACAAGTTATTTAAAGGAAGGGTTCAGTGGAGATCTTGTTACTGGAGGGGTCTTCCCACTGAGGGGTACTCACGGTCGCAAAGTCCGATGTTCCACGCAGCTCCGCCACCCCTACATCCCGTCCACTCGCCAACCAGTCACTTGATGGTTTGCTGGGACCACGATGATGGACTCAGGTCTGTCAGCTGATTGGTGCTTGCCGCTTCTTGGGTTTGAGCTGATACTGGCTCCCAGTCAGTGCCCTCAGACCCAACTGTATTCCCCACTAACGTGGGACTTCTTTCCTTCTTGACTTTAGAAGTAATACTCCTCTGCCCCCGAGAGGCTTCCTTGGGCAGAGTATTGATCTGGGCAATCCCCGGAGACCAAACCCTCTGCGACTTTCCGGGCTCCGGGTGCCTGATTCAACCACTGGGCAGAAAGAGTGCTGCCTGCCTGTGAGGCAGCCTCCAGTGGAGCTGCAGCAACACGAGTGTGCTGCCTGCCTGCTCCCTTCCCTCCTATCTGCCCCCTGCCACAGGGCTTGCTGGGGCTTTTAAACTTTCCCGCGGTAGCCGCAATGGCTGCCGTGATTGGCTCCGCTGTTCCCCTTGCCGGGAACAGCTGTTTAAGTATCCGGTGCAGCAGCATCTCGTGCAGCTGTAATGGCGGCAGCCACTGCTGCTGCTGCGTTCCCGGCTCCAGAGCTGTTGGCCCTCTGGCAGGTAAGCAGGTCGCCTCAGGGGCTTCTAGTGAGCCTGCCAGTCCCCTGGAACCCTCCTCTTGCCCTACCTGTGCCTGTGACGGCGGCATGCCGCCATCACAGGAGTAAAAGGAAGGCCCAGGGTGGAATAGAACCCCTACTAAATGGGCAGAAGCAATTGATGAAGGACAGGGGGGACAAGACTGAACTCCTCAAGGAGTTCTTTGCCCCAGTGTTCCTAAGTGAAGGGCAGGAGAAGTCTCTCACTGGGATTGTAGAGAGGCAGCAGCAAGGCACAGACTGACGTGTGTAGACCCTGAGATGGTGCAGAGTCACTTGGAGGAACTGGATGCCTTTAAGTCGGCAGGTCCGGATGAGTTCCATCCGAGGGTACTGAAGGCACTGGCTAACGTCATTGTGCAGGAACTAGTGGGAATATTTGAACACTCATGGCACATGGGCCAGGTCCCGGAGGACTGGAAAAGGGCCAATGTGATCCCCATTTTCAAGAAGGGGAGGAAGGAGGACCCAGGTATCTATACGCCAGTCAGTCTTACCTCCATCCTAGGCAGTCTTCAAAAAAAGTATCAAGGCTCACATTTGTGAGAGCCTGGCAGGACAAATTATGCTGAGGGGGAGCCAGCCCGGGTTTGTAGCAGGTAGATCATGCCTGACTAATCTAGTCTCTTTTTATGACCAGGTTACAAAATGCCTAGACACAGGAGTAGGGGTTGATATTGTATACTTAGACTTCAGGAAGGCCTTCGATACGGTATCCCACCCCATATTGGTAAACAAGTTAAGAAGCTGTGACTTGGAGGACTACACAGTCCGGTGGGTGGCAAATTGGCTAGAAGGTCACACCCAGAGAGTCATAGTGTAATGGTGGGTCGGTATTGACCTGGAAGGGTGTGGGCAGTGGGGTCCCGCAGTGCTCGGTCCTTGGACCAATGCTCTTCAATATCTTCATCAGCGACTTGGATGAGGGAGTGAAGTGTACTCTGTCCAAGTCTGTGGATGACACAAAGCTATGGGGAGAAGTGGACACACCGGAGGCAGGCAACAACTACAAGCAGACCTGGACAGGTTGGACATATGGGTGGAAAACAACAGAATGCAATTCAGAAAGGAGAAATGCCAAGTGCTGCACCTAGGAAGGAAAAATGTCCAGCATACCTACTGCCTAGGAAATGACCTGCTTGGTGGAATGGAAGCAGAAAGAGATCTTGGAGTCCTAGTGGACTCCAAGATGAACATGAGTCGGCAGTGTGACGAAGCCATCAGAAAAGCTAATGGCACTTTATTGTGCATCAGCAGATGC
>JAGPOW010003642.1:102813253-102824037 GCA_030014935.1 Caiman crocodilus | reverse complement strand
CTCCAAGATGAACATGAGTCGGCAGTGTGACGAAGCCATCAGAAAAGCTAATGGCACTTTATTGTGCATCAGCAGATGCATGATGAACAGATCCAAGGAGGTGATACTTCCCCTTTATAAGGCACTGGTCAGACAGCAGTCAGAGTACTGCATGCAATTCTGGAAACCACACTTCAAGAGGGATGTGGATAACTTGGAGAGGGTCCAGAGAAGGGCCACTTGTATGGTTAAGGGCTTGCAGGCCAAGCCCTATGAGGAGAGGCTGGGGCACCTGGACCTCTTCAGCCTCCGCAAGAGATGGTTGAGAGGAGACCTTGTGGCTGCCAATAAGTTCATCATGGGGGCACAGAAAGGAATTGGTGAGGTTTTATTCACCAAGGCGGCCCTGGGGGTTACAAGAAATAATGGCCACAAGCTAGGAGAGAGCAGATTTACACTGGACGTTAGGAAGAACTTCTTCACAGTTGGAGTGGCCAAGTTCTGGAACGGGCTCCCAAGGGAGGTGGTGCTCTCCCCTACCCTGGGGGTCATCAAGAGGAGGCTAGATAAACATCTAGCTGGGGTCATCTGAACCCAGCACTCTCTCCTGCCTATGCAGGGGGTCAAACTCTATGATCTATTGAGGTTCCTTCTGACCCTAGCATCTATGAATATATGAATCTGCAATTGACAGTATATTCAGGACCAGGCTTTAAATTAGATACAGCAAGTACAATTACAATTGCAAAAATATACCCATTTTGAGTCTGACTTTTTTTCTACCAGTATTTCCCATTTTAAAGGAATATACCTTAGAATTATAAAGGCATTACAAGCAAAATAAATATGTGACCATATATCAAAACAATACATAGGGTGAGATTACACCAAGCAGATGTGTGAGAAAAGGCCTTTGATACAGTGTCTCATCCCATTCACATAAGTAAACTAAATGGCTGTGACGCAGATGATTACATGGTCAGGTGGGTGGTGAGTTGGCTTAAGAGACATACCCAGAGAGTGGTGGTGGATGGGTCAATATTGACCTGGAAAGATGTGGGCAGTGGGTTCCCCCAAAGTTCAGTTCTTGGATCAGTGCTGTTCAATATCTTCATCAGTGATCTGGATGACAGTGTGGAAAGCACTCTGTTCTAATTCATGGACCACACCAAATTATGGGGCTATGTAAACACACTAGTGGGCAGGGAACAGATTCAGGCAGATTTGGATAGGTTGGAAAAGTAGGTAGAACAAAATAGGACTACAGACTGGGAGATGACTTCCTAAGTAGCACAGCAGCAGAAAGGGATCTTGGAGCCATAGTCAACTTCAAGTTGAACATGAGCTGACAATGTGACCAAGTGATCAGTAAAGCCTACTGCACTTTATCATGCATTAGCAGGTGCATCACAAACAGGTTTAGGGAGGTGATACTTTCCCTCTATGCGGCATTGGTAAGGCTGCAGCTAGAGTACTGCATTCAGTTTTAGGTGCTGCACTTCAAGAGAGATGTGGAAAAATTTGAGAGAGTCCAGAGGAGGGCTACTCAAATGGTTAGGAGCCTGGAGGTAAGGTCCTATGAGGAGAGATTGAGAGCCCTGGATCTCTTCAGCCTCCACAAGAGAAGACTGAGAGGGGATCTAGTGGCTGTCTACACATTCATCGGGGGGTGAAAGGAAGGAATAGGAAATGCTCTGTTTACCAGAGCACCCCTTGGAGTTATTAGAAACAATGGTCACAAACTAACAGAGAGAAGATTTATATTAGACATCAGGAAGAACTTATTTATGGTAAAGGTTACCAGAATCTGGAATGGGCTTCCAAGGGAGGTGGTGCTCTCCCCTACCTTGGGGGTCTTTAAGAGGAGACTGGACAAGCACCTCGCTGGGGTCACCTGTCCTCAGTGCTCTTTTCTGCCCAAGGCCGGACTCGATGATCTACTAAGGTCTCTTCCGACATAAACACATGAAATCTATGAAAAGAGGGAAGCTCCACACTAAATAAGAGTATAAAGCTGCTAGTTTTTACAAATAGCATTACGTCTAATCTAGACAAAATGCATTCAAAGGATTATTTGTTGTTTAAAAATATAAAGGAAAGGGATATTTCATTCCTGTGATATACTGTATTATTTCACCTTTCCCTTTCTTTTCTACATTGTTTTGTTACTTGGATTTTTCTTTCAGTTGTTATTTAACTACTAGATATGTTTACAATTGCTATTCTGTGAGCTTGAAAAAAGGAAAAAGACAAGCATATATCACAAAGAAGACAAGGTTCAGATGCTGGGTGGTAAATTGCACAGAGAGAAAATGTGGAGAGAATTAGTCAAAGGCTGTTGTAATGATTTGGCTGAGTGAGAGTGGTTTGTTTTTTGTTCCTGTTCCAAAGTATTATAACATTATTGGAGACGACTTCATAGGTCAAGTGTCATTAAGAAACCACGTATTTTTATTTAACATTAAGGGGTTTGAACCTGCCAGAGAGTCAATATTTATCAGGGACACTTCATTTAATATTTTTATTTTCTCCATAACCTAATCCACACTCTACAGTTGACAACTTAGGCAGTGGTTCACTTATCCTGCTTGTGTCTGTAACAGTGTGTACCGAGTCAACTACTTGTTGCTAAGAGGAAGGCTAAAAGAACTTGTTAACTTATTATTTAGTCCTGTGGTATTGAAATATATGTACTATTGCATTGCTTAGGGCCAAATACAGGTTTCAGTGGTGTTTTTTGTTCTATTTTTGGTTTTCTAGTCTGGAAATGAAGTTTACTCACTTTCTGTAACATTTGTCATTAAGAAAGAAATGTGCAGCTTGGACCCAAGTTGCATAACTTGGATTAGAAGTCTTTAACTTCATTTCATAGTAATAGAAATAGTAGGAATACTTTCTTTAATAGGGACAGTGGCTTTGAATTTGTTTCCCTCTAGGAATGGCAAAATTAATTATCAATAGTAATATAATATGTCTTCCTTTTCATTTGCCTTGAAAATTCCTGGTTTTAACTAGCATTGGAAATGCCACGATACTTTGAGACAGGATGTTCTTGTGGAGTTACTGGCTGTCCAGAAGGAGGAAGTACCAGAAGTCTCACCAAAACTTCTGTCCTGGAGAGAATGCCAGACTAGTTTTGCATGCTCAAAGGGCTGTATGGAACATGCTATTATTTGTCCAAATCAAACTAAAGCTCCCGCCAAACATTTTGAGGCCTGCCCAGTACAAATGACCAGTCAGTTAAAAAAGTAATATTTTAATCAACTAACAAACTGAAAGCTTGGATGATCCATTATTTCAAAAGAGTCCGTTTCCATTTTTCTTGAGTTGCTAATGCAGCTCTCCAGATTTTTCAGAGCCCGATGGCAGCACCAAAAACTTAATACGCTTTACTGTTCTTTCTCTTGCTGACACAGTCATGTGTTACTTCTTTCATCAAGATGATGAGCAGTGGACTCACTGAGGGCAAGCAAAAGAACAGCAGCTACCACCACTGCAGGACTGGTGCCATTGCCACCACCCAGAGTACAGAACCTAGTTGTTATGTCTCTGACTTCTTTAATTGATACCATGAGGTTAAGAAATTCTGAATTCAGGGATTAAAGAGAGCAGAGATATCTTTGATTATGCACTAAGGTTTTTATTTTCGTTTTAGTTTGATTTTTTTTTATATGGGAGAAAGTATTTAGTGTGAAAGAAAAATTTGGATAGAAAAGTTGGCTCTTTTGTCCAGGGGGAAAAAAACCCTAAAAACTTTTACATTGCTGGTTTCCTTTGATTTTGAGTTCACCAGGAAGAGAGAAATCCAATGTTAAGAACGATTAGAGACTTTTTTTCCCCTTGCTTTTCTTAATGGATAGCACTTCACTGTGTATGGGACAAAAACAAACAAAAAAAGGAGCTAGAAGAGTGTCATCAGAAAAACATGCCAGTCTTTCTACACACTACCACAACTTCTGTTAGGTCTGCCAGGTAAACAAGCATTTTTTTCCTTTTGACTCTGTATCTGTTGTTAAACAAAACAAGTGGTGTTAGAATAATTAAAGAATAAAATAGAAAATAAACCATAAAATATTATAACTCTCTTATATAAATCAGTATTACCTTCTCACATGAGATACCATGTTCAATTCTAGTGACAATAATTCCCAAAAGGTTAAGAAGGGGTAACAACAAATTATTAAAGATAAAGACACATATACAAAAAGACAACGGGAATTTTGAGTTTAGAGGCCAGGTACAGACATTACACATTTTTCCCATATAAGCGGTCAGAAACTGCTCTATACCTATAACAGAACAGAAATTTGGAGCACGTAGACTGGTTTAAAATGGCAGGTCTCAGTCTAAAATAGACCTGGATTAATATAATATAAGCCTTAATCTGTCTAGGTTTGACAAGTGAAGCAAACTTCAATACCAGGTCTGTTAGCAAATCAAGTTAGGTCACTGTCTGCCAGCATCCCAGGCACCTTTGCAGGCCCCTGCTAGCCCCACTTCACAGGGAACCACCCCATGCCCAGCTATTACAACCAAGTGTCTCCCAGGCTCTCACTGAGCCAAGTAAGCACAGTGACTGATGCTAACAGGGGTGGTGGGAAGGTGCTGTCTGCCATGCCCACCTCCCTGGTGCTGCACCAGCTTGTGGGGTGCATGGGGGCCCCTGGGTGAGTGGGCAGAAACCTGCCCAGGAATCCCCGTACGAGCAAGGGGCACTCAGCAGCACTTGGCAATCTCTGGTAGCCTGGTGAGGCTGCAAGTCACACTGAGAGGTGTGCTTGAGAACTGGCCTTGACCAATGCAGTCAGCCTACATTTCCTCCTACACTCCCTGCCTCCAAAGGGTGAACTTCCATTCCATTCTCTCCTGATCTAACCTATGCCATTTATAGAAACCTGTATAGGTTTCAGTGATTCCACCTCAGGTTTTTTAATGCCTGTGCCTAGCCAGAGAGGAGGAGAAGAAGAAGAGCAGATGTGACGGTGGTATGGAAAATAATTTAAAAATCACAGAAAAATAATGTTGGTCACATTCATATACAATTTTTCATCATACAAGAAAAAAAGGTTATCTAATGATACCGAAAGATGAATGATGTAAAATTGATAAAGAATGTATTTTCCACAAGTTCTAGTTTTTTGTATGTCTTCTTGTCTCAGACTAATATGGCTACCAAATATACCCCTGAAACATGGAAGATGCCAAATTTTAGCTGATTTTGGATTTTAAACTTCACTGCAGAACAACAAGATAGATTTTTTACCTCTTTGCCTGCCATCTGACATCTCCAAGGAAGGGATTCTACCCGATCTACACATCAAAGAGCTATTCAGCACAACTCACTAAGACACTCTCATGAACCCAGAGGGAGACAGCCTTCCATCTTCAGCTCTTTCTGTGCAAAAATGAAGTTTATTTCCTATCTATGGGGACTTTTTACCATCTTGTACCATCTATACTTTCCCCAGAACATGATGAAGTTACTCTGATCCCAAAAGCTTGCAGAACAGGACAATTTTCTTGTGATTTCCCAGTTGGTCTAATAAAAGGTATCATTTTGGAACCAAGAGTTCTAGTTTTTTGTATGTTTTCTTGTCTTGGACTAACACGGCTACCAAGTACGCCCCTAATTAATCTGTGGAACTCATTGTTGCATCTACACATGTGTCTGACTGCATAGTTGTTACTGCATAGTCATTTACTACTTGCTTTAGCAAGTAACCTCTGGTACAGTAACCTCCGGTACTATGCAGTCTTGGTGCCACACGGGTCATTCTTGACCCATCTGCACAGTGATGGTAGCATCACAGTTCATGCCCACTGATGCTACATCACCGTAGTGATGAGCTATGTCGCCGTTGCTTGTTGTTCCACCAATGTTGCATCTTGTGTAGATACTCCCACTAACATTGAGACCAAGAGCTTACTTGGGGTTTTTTTTGTAAGATTAGATATTTGCATGGATAATAAGGAAAGCTACAGCTATGTTGGGCTTTGCCTTCCAAATGTTTATGTAGATGCTTAGTTTAACTGCACTGAGCAATCGCATAAAAATAAATGAGACTGCTTATGATAAGAATATTAAACAGTTGTGTGTCTGCAGGACAGGAGTCATAGAAAAGATAAAAACTTGCTTTTAAAAGGAATACAAAACATGTCAAAGGAAAACCATAAGACACATATATTTCTTGCATCTTCTGCTGAAGCATTTGTTAGTAACCCTCCTGTTAGTAACAGGATTCTGGACTAGAGTGACCATTGGTCTGATGTGGCAGTTTCTGTATTCCCATGTGGTATATTTTTCTAAGTAGAAGGGGGAAGGAGTATTATCTAGTTTGCAGAGGAGCGTTTCTTGCTTACAAACATAATAGGCTGGGATTTGGATTTTTCTTGAATTCATATGAAAAATAACAGCTGGAATTTAAATGTAATGTTCCAGCTGTCCACAAATTGAAGAATAAAATGAAATATTTAAATGAGCTCATCAAAAATAATGAAGCCTGGCTAAGAAACAACTGGGCAAGAAGCAGTTTAAAATCTGGAATTACTCTGAGCATTGCTTGTTACTCCAGTACAATTTCAGTTTAATTCCAGTAAACATGCAACTTGTTTCTTCTTTATTTTCTTCTCATGGCTATATTTTAACCTCAGTTGCCCTTGTGCTATTTAACTGAAGAAAACAGGGTGGCACGAACTGAAGAAAGGAGGGATTTTTGACCATTGGCCTTGCTTCCATTATGAATGTCTACAATACTGCATAGGCATGCTGAATACAGGAAGCAGTAAGAGTTCCACAATACTTTTTTTTATTCATGCATAAATATAGAATCAAAGGAAAATAAAACAAAGCAGGAACCAGAACTAGACATCAGACCTGCAGAACTTTGGATTTTGGAGGGTTTTTTGCGAGGCCCTAGTTGTCAGACTGGCTGTAACACAGCCCTTTTTTCTACATGCACGTGACCCTGGACTGTCACAGAGGGGAAACAGAAAAGGCTCTGTCTCCTTGTATGGCCTAGTTGGAAGTGGGTTGGGGAAAGGAACCACATAGATCCTCCCACGCCAGGTTGAAGACTCAGGTCTTGGTGGGGGCTGCACTAGGTCTGTGCAGCAGAGGGGTCCCTTTAACCCCAATCCTCACCCCCCCCACACACACATACCCAACCACAGTTCCCAGTATGGCAGAAAGTAGCACAGGTCCGAGCTATGGCTGCAGCTTGGGGAAACAGAGCCTCTCTGCTGCATGGACCCGGCCCAGCCCCCACCAAGATCTGTGCTCACAAGCTTTTGTAAGGAGAGGGAGGGGAAATCTGTGCAGCAGAGAGGCTCCATTCCCTCAGTTGACGCTAGAAGCTGCATCTCAGGGCTGTGCCACTTTTTACTGCACCCAGAACCATGGCCGGAGGGGTGGAAATGGACCCTCTGCTGTGTGGACCCAGTCCAACCCCCATCAAGACCCAGGCCTACAAGCTGGAGGGGGTCATTGTGGCAGAGGGGCTCTTTCCACCTCCTCCCCCACTCCCCAGCGCCAGCTAGCCAGGGGGTGTTGAGCTGGGGAGAGAGGCCCACTGGCCAGTCGGGGTCGGGGAGTGGCTGCTCAGCTGGGCTCAGCATCCTCCCACAGCTTCCTGGGAGGCATGTGAGAGTGCCCCCAAGCCTGCTGGTCTTAGCTGCTGCAGCCAGACTCTGATCACGCCCACCAAACCAAGCACATGCGTTCTGTTCGGTTTTGACTTAATCTAGACTGTTCTGAGTAAAGTGCTATACTTAAAGTGCTTCCGCCTCAGGCTTTTTGAATGTCTGTACTTAGTTACAGTCTGACTATAGTGTTCCAGAAGCAAGTGAACACATGGCAAATGTTCTTTCAGTGTTGAGTTGCAGTAGTACCCAAGAAGGAGCTGTGGCAGTTCCAGAAGAAAACAAAAGTTTAATTTCTGTGCTGTCCCTTTTTCTTCGCTGGACACAAGGCAGGTAAAACCAAAGGGTGTGAGAAGCTGGGCATCTCTCCTAGAATAACTTGGCAGTGGCAAACTCTGCATGCCAAAGCCACAATGTCCTGAGAACATTCAGATACATCAGTTTGGTACACAGACCGTTACTGCAGGAAAAACGACACGAAACCCAGAATGTCTTCGTGCAGGAAAGTATTTAGGAAATGTGTCTTGAAGAGATAGGCACTAAAGAGGAGTGGGTCACTTGATGGTAGATTTATGTATCGACAGTCTTGTTATCATATTAAAGGACTAAAGCCTTCTGGCCACAAAACACTAAAGTGCTTCCGAGATGTTTTAAATTGGGACTCCACTTCAAAAATAATCAGGCGGCATAAAATGTTACAAAAACTATAAACATATTACCAGACAAGAAAGAATGTGCCATCAGAAAAAAGAAGTAATCTTGCCCCTCAAAATGTGATTTCCAAACAAATTAGTGTCACAGTACGTTCTGCAGTAGTAAGGCTCAGTGACATTTAAGAGTGAGAGACTATATGATTTGTAGTGAGTGCAATGACAATGGCAAGCAGTGTCCCATACCAGGCAAGATATGCCTGGTCTGTGGTAAGAGAGGAAATTTGTTAGGGTATGTAAAATCAGATTAGTGAGAACAAAATGGGTGGAATAAATTATCCACGCTAGAATGGAAGGAAACTGTGCACAAGCGAATAGCTGTGAAATATATAATTGTTGAGGTAGTCACCAAGTCAAATAAAGTGGTCAAATAGAGTGAATGCACAATGATAGGATGGTGAAATGTGTCGTTTTAAAAACACAGTCAGTGGAAGTTTTTCCCAAAAATGAACTGAGTAAAGAATTTAAATGAGCTTAAGTTCAATGCATTAGAATATTACACCATAAAAGACTCTCAGAATGAGGCAAGCTTTGACAGATCACTAATGCATGTAGTTAGTAGACTACACATTATGCTCATGCAAAGGAAAGCCAATGTCAGGAATATTTATACTGCAGATAGTACCATTACATCAGCTCTAAGTTATTAAAAAAGCAAAGAATTGGTCACAGATAAAGTCATTCTTAATTCAGCAGAAGGAAGTAGATTATACAAAAACATTATTGTAACAGAAAACAGGCTTTTATTTACCTCTTGAACCCTTGGATTCTTAACAAGTGCTTACCAAATGCAGTTGCAAAAGAGCAAACATTTAGCAATGCACTTACCAAGAAGCATTCCACTGGCAGTACAACCAAACTGAGGATAAATTTGGAACAAGAACTAGAAATTGAAAAACAAAACAAAACCCAGTAGCCAATGCCCTTCTTGAAAGATTGTAGGAAAATTAAGGCTCTGTTTAGATTCAAGTGACCTTAAAGCCATAGAACAGAAATATGATTATGTAGTGTCTGAAGCATTCTAGAGTGAACTTCCTTCCTGATTATTCTTTTAGCTGAGGGTAAATTTGACCCATGCTGCTTGATATTTTAGACAGAGTTACTTTATTACTATCTCACATGACTATTAATCCATCATAAGAGAGCATGCTCAGATTGTTTCTAAGTACAATTTCAGCATAGAAGTGAAAATCACAGGATATATTAAATGGCTTAAATGAAGTCTTTATACATGGTTTATAGTTTGTTATTATCTGTTAACAGACCAAAGCAGAACAAATATGAGAACTTTATTTAAAAGGTATACGAAGCATGGTACACAAGATACAGAAACAGGCTAGGGTTAGGAGCCAGCTGAATTGTTTGCATTTCAGTTCTTTTAAAATTCAAAAGTCTTTTCCACAAAACAATATCGCATCTGTGTTGATGTTATCAGTTACTTTCTTCTGTTTTCATGGCATTTGCAGTGATATTACTACCAGTTTTCATGTAGGCCAGGTACAGACATTTCACTTTTACTGGCATAAGTGATTGGAAGCCAGTCTAAATCCATAACAGAACAGAAGTTCAGCACACATAGAGTGGTTTAAAAATGGTGGCACCCCATCTAGGATAGGCAGCCTGCATGCCCACCCACCACCAAAGGGGGAATGTGTGTTCTGTTCACTACTGATCTAAACTACATCTCTTACAGAAAATTATGTAGCTTAGATCAATTCCGCTGTGAGTTTTTTGAATGTCTGTACCTAGCCTTAATGTTTATCTGGATTGTTTGTTGGAACCTGAGTTTTCCCCTAAATGACTTAGGAAAACAATTTTGGTAAAAATCTTACTTTAAAATTTCACCAAAAAGCAGTGATTCTTTTTAAAATGTGGAAACTGGGAAGAATGTTAAGGTGTTGATTTAAAAAAATATTATGAAATAATTCATTCATCTTTCAGTTAGCTCTACCAGGCACTCAAGAGACTCGGCTCCATTCCCAGAACACTAACCTACTGTGTGTGACCTTAAGCAACTTCACCTCTCTGGGAGTCTGTTTTTCTGCCATGCTTTGTTTGTTTTGTCTTTGTAGATTGCAAACTCTCTGGGGGCAGGATTATCTCTTATTATATATTTGTACAATACCTACCACAGCGGAGTCTTAATCTCAGCTGGGACCTAATGCAGTGACACAAAATACTAGGTAGCAATATGTAATACATACTTCAGTGTAGGGTTAAAACACTAATTTCTCCCTTCCAAAATATTTATTTTTTAAATCATAGTATCATAGTATCTAGGGTCAGAAGGGGCCTAAAGCAGGCCATCTAGTCTGACCCCTCGCCAATGGCAGGAACGAGTGCCAGGGCCACAGGACCCCAGCCAAGTACCTATCTAATCTACTCTTGACGATGCCCAAGGTAGGAGCAAGAACAACTTCCCTAGGAAGCCGGTTCCACATCCTAGCCACCCTAACT
>JAGPOW010003642.1:102798461-102813153 GCA_030014935.1 Caiman crocodilus | reverse complement strand
AGCAGTTTATAGGCTGCCACCAGGTCCCCCCTCAGCCTCCGTTTACTGAGGCTGAACAGGTTCAGGTCCCTCAGACGCTCCTCATAAGGCCTATTCTGCCATCCGTATATCAATCCAGTGACCCTTCCCTGGACCCTCTCGAGGCTGTCCACATCCCTCTTGAAGTGCGGCGCCCAGAACTGGACAAGGTACTCCATCTGCGGCCTGACCAGTGCCGCATAAAGGGGGAGGATCACTGCCTTGGACCGGCTCGAAATGCATTCATTGGATGCACAATAGGGTTTGGTTGGCCTTCCCAACCACTGTCTGACATTGGCGGCTCATGTTCATCTTGGCTTCAACAATGACGCCAAGGTCCTATTCCACCTCCGTGCTAGCAAGAGGGGAACGTCCCAGCCAGTACATGTGCTGGGGGTTGCTTCTCCCCAGATGCATCACCCTGCACTTCTCCATATTGAATCCCATCCTGTTCTTGTCCGCCCACTCTTGGAGTCGGCCCTGATCTCGCTGCAGCCTCTCCCTCTCCTCTGGTGTCCCCACCTCAGCCCACAGTTTGGTGTCATCAGCAAAACTGGATAGCTTGCTTTCCACCCCTTCGTCCAAGTCCACCATTAAGATGTTGAACAGCACAGGCCCAAGGACCGAGCCCTGGGGGACCCCACAGCTCACATCTCTCCAGGTCGAGTACAACCCATCCACCACCACTCTCTGAGAGCGCCCTGTCAGCCAGTTTCTGACCCACTCAACCGTGTAGGGGTCAATGCCACAGCTCCCCATCTTTTTAATGATGATGGGGTGGGAGACCGTGTCAAATGCCTTCCTGAAGTCTAAAAAGTCTATGTTGACAGGTCCTCCTGCATCCGTGGATTTGGTCACCTGGTCGTAGAAGGTTGGTCTGACAGGACCTGCCCTTAATAAACCCATGCTGGTTGCCCTTAGCATAAAGTCCCCTGCCGGTCCCTCACAGATCCTTCTAACTGAAGTACAGAGCATCTGTCTCAGTGACAGACTTCTGAAACCCACATCAAGGAAGAATTATGGAGCCCCATGGAGAAAATGGCCAGCAAAAAATGTAGTTATTTGTGAAGGATGATGTACTATAATAATCTACGTAAGACAGAGAAGGAGACAAAGAGAGAGAGACTTGCCATCAACTTGAAAGTCTTCTAAGACTTATTTCAAGAGATAGGAAAGGACTGGCCACAAGAAAAGGAAGTCAGAGATTGAGCAGAATGGTGAGATCAGTAGAGAGCACTAGAGAGACTTTTCTGGAACAAAATAATCCCATTAACTCTGCACTTGTCTCTACCAGGTTCACATGAGGCCAGGCCTAGCAATTCAAAGTATCTGCCAGCATCAATCTCCTTTGGCTTTCCTTGTAAAGGAGTGCCCACATTCTCAGGTCACAGAATAACCTTACTAAAAGACATGGGCATTTCCCCTGCTTACCTGAGAATTTCTGCGAAGTCAGCCACTCAAGTGAGACATATTTTTTCACACTTTTCTATTTCCTGTTGAAACAAACTCTTAAGTCTGCAACAGGAGCGTGTCTTGCTTTGGAAGTGAAAATGGAGCTCATGTTCCTGAATCTAATCTAATTTACCTCACTGGACTTCTTTTATTGACCTCATTAAAATTAATCCAAGTTTACAAATGTGCAGGTAGGATCAGAACCTGGAAAAAAGTGAGGAAATTATCAGGATTGGCTTGATTTGGAAATGTTTATTCAATGTCCATTAATTAGACGTTTAACTTGCACAAAAGTGAATGTTTTGTGTATAAAAACTGGGTCACCTAAAATTTGGCAAAAATCCCCCAACATTTTCAAAACAGTGCATGAGGATTCAACTAAATTGATGAAATTGTAGTTCCAATCCTCCCATTGGTTGTGTGCAATTTGAGACTATAGAGGGTCCTGACACTACAAATACGGGCAATTATGTTGATTCTGCATGGAAAGGGACAGAAAAATGGCCTGAAATTTAATGGAATTTAGTAAAAATAGCTTTATAATCTATGAAACTAAAATCCAGAATATTTTAGTTATGTTATGTCCTTGACAAAAAAACGAGACTGCCAAGTAAGATCAGGGCAGGCTCACCCTAACTTACTTTAGTGGTAACACATTAGGACAATTTCCTTAAAATAGTGAAGTGAAATGATTTTCCCCATGGATCTAATGATCCACCTAAGATTATCTCTCAAGAAAATTCAGACAGAGTAGAAATTCTGTTGTTATTTTTTAAATTCTCTTTACTGAATATCTCTTGTTTCCATTGACTGAAGACACCCATAAGCAAGATCAGACTGTTGTGTTTTGCAGTTTCAAGAAGATTATTCCAGTAAGAGATCAGTGTTGATGTTTATCTCCATCCTTGGAGGTTTTTAAGACCTGGCTAGACAAAACCTTGAGTGGGATGATCTAGTTGAGGATGGTCCTGGTTTGAGCAGGGGATTGGACTAGATGACCTCCTGAGGTCCCTTCCAACCCTCGTTTTCTACGATTCTATGTTCCCAGTGATTCAGATATGGCCTCATCTCTAGCTGACCAAAATTCTTAATTTATAAAATAGGACCTCTTTTGAAATCACTGGACCAGATATTCAAAGATTTTTCTTCTATATGTCTCTCTTTGTCATACTATCATTCTTGGTTTTGTGTTTACTTTTTTTTCCCCTCAAGTAATTAGGCAATCTCTGTCATCCATCCTTTTTAAGGCCAAATATTCATGCCACTCAGAGGTTTTTGTTGGCATAGTTTTTGTCACTCATCAGAACAAAAAAGTACAGTAAACCATCAGGTATTTATTTTCATGATATTGAAAGATGGCACTTAAAAGATGGGTGTGTATGCACAAAACTATAGCCTGAGTTTTATGACACCATATATGTCACCATATGACACCAGCCAGGGATTCTTCCAGGGTACATTCATTTGTATTCAAGTATAGGTAGTCTCTTATGTTTTATGGTTCCCTAATGACAGCTAACTTAATGAGATTGCATCATCATATGTACAAGAATAATCCAAGATGTGATCAGATATATAATCTTATGTTTTTCATTTGTGGAGGGAAAACAGCAGCATGACCCCTTTCTCTGACTGTCCTCACTACATTTTCTTAGGGCCCCTTGAATATCCCATGAAGTATGTCTAACCATACGTGCTGCTGCTGTTGACATTCATTCAGTGCATATTCTTATTGTCTGCTACATTCACCTTCTTTCCTTTTATTCCAGTTGTATTCACCAATGGGACACTATTTATTATTAGAGGTGTCTTTCAGTCAACACAAGTGGACTAGCGCAGGATCATGTTTAATGTTCTTGCCCTTTGTACCATGAAAGGAGTACAGTATGACTACTCCCCAGATATCCTTACATTGTGAAAATTGGGAATTAGCCTTAGATAAATATTTCATCTAGGTCTCTAGACTGCCAGCTTCTTAAGTATTTTAAATTAAACTACAAGAAGAACGTGCTGAATTACTGTCTGAAATTTTCATCCAAGTAGTATTGTTACTATTTTAAATTATGTAAAACTTGTACTTCATTATGTTACACAAGGAATGTAAAAATATAAATAACCAGAAAAAGAAAATGGGTCAAAACGACACCGTGTGTGACTCCTCAGAAGTTAGTGTTGCTAGACCTGAAATGTAGTCTTTATTGTTTTGTGAGAAGTAGAAGATCAGATGGAGAAAAAAGATAAGATTCACATGGGAATCTTTAATGCCTCTTTAAATGGAACAGATTATATCATTATTTCTCACTTAATTAGTAACACCAATGCTACATTGGTTACAAAAAGGGCAACAGGGAATAAAACATTACTTTTAGCCACATTGCATTGATTAAAAAATAAGGAATTTCTCTGTCTGTCTGTCTGTCCGTCTGTTTCTCTGTCTCTCCCCATTAAATAGGCATTTTTTACACAAATTCATGAAAACTAAGACCCTGGTGCATAAGCATGACACAACATTCTCTCGTCTATTCAGAGATTTGTGCTTGAACTTTTATCAACATAGGATATTGTTTCTAAAACTTCTCATATGGATACAAGGAAGTCATGGTCAAAACATTTAGTTGTTGCTCTGAAAGTTTACTTTGACGTTTGACAACCAATATTTCTAAAAGACTTTTACTATTCATTGAGCAAATGAAACAAGATTAATGATGTTTTGTTTTTTGCACACTTCCTGGCTGATGATAAATTTATTTAGCACAATAAGGTAGAAAAAACAATTTTCAAGCAAAAGATAACTGCTCTGGAGGAGAGTTCAGCTGTCATTGATTCTTAATGATTTAAAAGTATTTGTGACACATTTGGCTATATACTCTCCTTTGATGTGACAATAATAACAGTTGAAGTTAGAAAATATTTTCATCCATGCAAAATGTGTACTAGCACCAGCATTATTTTAAATGGACAGCTCCTCGTTTTTATTTCTTTCACTCATTCCTTGGGTTTGTTGCCAACAGCAACACAAAGAATGCACCAGGGTGTCATAATAATCCTCCATTAAATCCCTAGTATTTAAATTTTAATGCTATAATTCAACAGCTGACAAAAGCCCATTGAGTAAGTCTAAGAAGAGGAAAGGAGCCAGTCCCATTTTCTCAGGGGTGATGCTATAGCAACATAGAATGAATTTGGGGTCAGGGAACAAGCTGTCTCCCAGCTTTGTTTGCATTTCCTTGCTAAAAGTAGAATCTGGCGTTATAAATTTTACCAAAATAAGTGGTTATTTTCATCTGCATGAAGATAATTCACTTTGTAAAACCTCTTGCCTTGAAAATAGAAGGCAAAACGACCAGAGAACCGACAAACTGACAGGCATTTTCACAAGTGTCACCATAGGGATTGTTTTATGGTCTCCTTGCCTCTTCTGTTTGCCTACCCCCACCTCCCCTACCCTCCAGTACAAATCATGCACCAGAACTTGAAATGTTACAACACACTTAATGCATTTTAAAGGCAATTAGACAAAGAAAGCAAAATCAATAACTATGCGATTACAATCCTAAAAGACTTAGAAAACATCTGGTATGTATTTGCTATGCTTTATTGTCAGTATAACAACAGTTTTTGTATTCTGGAGAGTTTTGTTCCTGGAAAACAAATGAATACACCTGAAATACAATTGTTGGATGTGTCAAACTTTGCCCATCCAGAGCAACACAACTCCCTGAAGTCTGTGCAGCTTTAATTGTTAAAGGCATCTTGGTATAGGTCTTTTCAAATTAGATCTTGGTTTGGATTAAGACAGGAAAATTCAAGGTACAGAGTATTGAAACAATAAAATACTATTTTAAACAATGGGATTTAGAAGTATAGTTACTATTTTTCCTTTTCAAAGTGGCAAGGCACTTGTTTGATGCTTTAGATAATGAGGCACAACTAAAACTTTCATACAATGTTAACTTTTTTGTGCCTAGATGGGTTTCCTTCCTGGTAGTTGCTTCTTGACCATCACATTAGAAACCTCAAAACAAAGCTCAAATTAAATTTCCAGGTTCCACCTGATTTCATGTTAAAACCATGTAAGACTCATATACATGCAGAATGGTGACACAAATATATAAACCAGGCCAAATTCCTGTTTAACTTGGTTCAGTTTTGCTTGAAAGGAAAATAGTGACAAACTTGATGAAGAATATGGTTTGGGTTTCATATGATATTGAGACCCCTGATTCAGCATCAGCTGAGGTGAATACTTCACAAAGCTCTATAAGGAATGAGTATTACAGTGGAGCTTAAAGGACTCATTATGGTAGGCATTATGCTCAGGCAGGGGTAAAAGACTTGTGCAGAGCCATCCCACTACTTAGCAGAAAATCCAGGATTAGAGCCCTTGGATTCCTATACATGTGCAGGGAGGGTTCTCCGACATGCTGTAATGACAGCACATTGAAGCGGACTCGATTATTTGAGTCTGTTGAAGTGTGGTAATTACCATGCTCCAGCAGACTCCAGTGCCATGTGTATCAGTGTTCCCCATGCTGAAAAATGATGGTGAGATACTTTAAACTAAACTCATTCAACCAGCTTTAGTTCAAAGTGCCCCATTGCCATTTTTTCAGCATGTAGACATTGAGACACATGATGCTCTGGGCGCTTTAATTAGTGCAGCTCTCAGAGGTGCGCTAATTAATGCACCATGCTCCCCTCTCCCCATCCCAGAGCATGTCTGTAAAGGCCCATGGATTCCAGTCTCTCATCCTACAGTCCTAGCCAGTGGAGTACAGTGCTAGGCTAGTTCCTGTGCTAGTACATAGAAGCAGAAGACCCCGTGAGTGTAGAATCTTCTGCCTTCTTTGTCTCCCCCCTTACAGGATCCTAACAGATTGCTATGGTTGGCAATAGGTTTGCCCTACTTAACCTATGTGAAAACCTAGAGGCTATTTCTGAGCTAACTTACCTACATCAGGATGGCTGAGTGGTTAAGGCATTAGACTTAAAATCCAGTGGCTGTGTGGGTTCAAACCCCACTCCTGGTAGCTGCTGTTTTAGGGCACCAAACTATGGGGAAGTGTAGTCATGCTGAAGGACAGGCTTGCTTGATGACATTTAATATATGGAGAAATGTAAAGTCCTCCATCCTGGGAGAAATAATCCAAAATACACTTAAAGGCTAAGCAGTGCCATGCTTGCCAGCATTACAACTGAACAAGACCTGGGTGTTGTGATAAACCACAAAATGAACATAAGCTGCCAATACAATAGATACTGTGGCTGGCAGAGCTAATCAGACAGTGGCATGCATGCGCTGCAGCATCTCAAGCAAGACTAAGGATGTCATCCTCCCACTCTACTCAGTGGTGAGACCGCAGCTGGAGTTCTGCATCCAGTTCTGGGTGCTGCCCTTCAGGAAGGATGTGGGGAAGCTTGAGAGAGTCCAAAGGAGGGCCATGTGCATGATCAGAGGTCTAGAGACCAGGTCACATGAGGAGAGTCTGAAAGACTTGGGGTTGTACAGCATGGAAAAGAGAAGACTCAAAGGGGACTTGGTGGCAGCCTATAAGTATATTAGGGTTGTACATCAGGGCCTGGAAGAGCATCTGTTCACCAAGGTCCCCCAGGGGAGGACAAGGAATAATGGGCACAAACTGATTGAAGATTACTTCAGACTGGATATAAGGAAAAACTTCTTTATAAGTCAAGTGCCAAGGGTTTGGAATGGGCTCCCTCCAGAAGTAGTACAGTCACTCACCCTGGCAATCTTTGAAAAGCATTTTGATGCCCACCTTGCTAAGGTCATCTGACCCCAGCAGTCATTGCTGCTGAAGTGCAAGGGGGCCTGGACCCAGTGATCTGTAAGGTCCCTTCCAGTATTTAACATCTATGAAACTATGAGTGCAGGGAGGGGGAATGTCACAAGGAGCCTGGTCGGTACATCAGCAAAGTGGCTAGTACTCTATATATCTGCTGGCATCCAGAAGCAAGGCCTTGGAGTGCACGCTGCTCATTTTTAAGCATGAGAACATGCTACTCTTTAATGTGCTGCTATGGAATTTGTGAGCTCCTGCTGCCTGTATCTACTGTGGACTGAATTGTCAATGTGTGTACTCATTTACTCCTCAGTTTAGTACCCCTTTTATTAAGCATGCCCAGCCTATCTATTAGGGCATATCCTACTATGCTTTGACTCCTGTGCATGGACAGTGTCTACATGCTCAATGCCACTGAATTTCAGACATACATATCTTTGAAAGTTCCCCCCTTCCCTCTAGTTTTAGAATAGCAAATCTGTGAGTGCTTAAGTGGTAGTCCGAGAGAGTACAGCTGACTTGACTTTCTGCCTTTCAGGGTACGAATGAGTCCTGTCAACCTGCTTAAACTAAAAGGGAAGCAGTTAATGTGCAAACAACTTTCTGTCATTACCCTGGGGAGGATCCCACTGGGAGAGTGAAGAGTAGCCATAGGAGAGAAGTTTTTTTCAGCATTTTTCAATGACATGTCATTCCTTTGACCTGCTGCTGATATGCTCAGTTCTGCTACTGGTTGCACGAGAAATATAACATTTCATTGTCTGGGATTTCTAAGCAATCAGTCCTGAATGGAGTGTAGTTTCTATTGTGCAGTTAAGTGCGGGAATATCTGAAAGCAAATGAGAGACTTTACTGCTATAATTCTGATCAAAGGGCAGGCTACAGACAATGAAGATCCTTTGTTTGCTTTTTTTTTTTATTGCCCCATGTCTGTCTCCAAATTGATTTATATCAAGAATAATAGTCAAATTTATGTTAATTATTTCAAGCTCTGAAAAACAGAAGCAGAATTTAGGAAGCTATGTTAACCCTGCAGGAAGCTGTTTCTTTTTCTTACATGGATAAGGTACAAAATTGGCCTGAATTAAGGGCTCCTGACCATTGCAGAAATCCCTTGCTGCTCAGAAAACTGATCTTTTTTCCCCTTATCATGGCTTGCATCTCACAGATGTAATTGATTATAAAATTACCCATTCCTTTTTTATAAATGCAACCACAGTATATCTGAATCAATGACCTTTGGTGACAGTGAATTCCACAGGTGTACATGAATGGCACAGCCTGAGATTCACACAGTAGACCAGATGGTGATCCTTCACTGCATGACATTTAATCTTTTAAACAAAGACACTGTTCACCTGGTGTTAGTACAATCTGAGCTGCTTTGGACGAGGAGTGTGTGTGACCTCTAGCATGCTGAATTCACACAGGAAAAAAAAATGAAAAAGCAGTTGTCATGCTACGAAAAGATGTTGCTTGTAGGGCTGTTTGTTTTACAAAGCTGACATTGGTGATAGGTATTTGATTTAGGATAAAAAAGAAATTGCTCCAATGTAAAACTAATACTTGGAGCAAAAAAGGAGGAGAGTTAAAAAATGGAACAAAAGGGCTGTGATAAAATAACACTAAAATATTTTCTTTCTGACACTGTCTCCACAGAATCCCAATCTAGGCCTTGCTACAAAAGCCATAAAACCTTCTGAAGCTGCTCTTGTCAACAGAGAGCATGCTTCAGTTCCCTGGAGCTCTACATCCTATAAACCAAGAATATAAATTACTCACCAATGGGCCTTCACACCCTTACTGTCCACCTACCTGAGGATTTATGGAAGTAGTTGTTCCCTTTCTCTGTCATGTTAGTTTAGTGTAAATAATTGTAAATACTTTATAATTCATTTCAGTTAGTTTTAGTGTAGACTCAAGAGTCTATTTACCTTTTGTCATTTTTTGATTGTTTTTTGAGCTCTTTGATGTTTCTGGGTGGCCTCAAGCTTTGTTCAGTAAGGCAGACATGGCTAAGACAGCAAGGTTTACAAGATGGTTATAGTCCTAGAAATTCCTTTAGTGTCTTTGCCCATAAAGTCACATAAGTTATTTCATAGTCTGGATTCCTAAAGGAAAGAATTTTCTATCCTAATGAATGAAAGATTTATTAGAAATACTTTAAAAATTTATAATAAGTTTTATTGGAGCTAATAATAGCTTTCCTCCAATAAATATAAACTTTGTATTATATATCTGTTTAATTAGCTGATCCTCACATTGTTCCATGACATAAGTATTATCCCCATATTACAGAAGGGGACAAGCTGAAACAGAAATGCAAAATAATTTGCCCAACATCATATAATGAGTTTAAGATTTAACTTTCCTGGCACCAAAACGGGCACTCAGCCACATGGTGCACCTAACTATTTTGGGAAATGGCATTCCCTCTGCTTGATCCCAAGGGAAGAGGTTTGCATTTTTCTTTGAAAATCTTTCCCTATGTATTTGCAGTTGAAGGTAATATATTTAAAGTTTTAAAAATGTTATGTTATCTACATATGTGCATGCCATGTCTAAAACGTTATTTAAGCCTGTCAAGAAAGCCTTGCAGTGCTGTCTTTGAGCAACTTGCACTGGCGAAATCCCGGGGTATGGAACTGCACCACCACCACCAGAATGTCTTGTAAATGGAAGACTGTGTCAACCAGTATGTCCTGTAGGGTGCTGCACAGCTCCAGGATGGCCTCCCCAACAATGGCCTTGTCCATGCCAAAGAGGTGGCTGACATACCACAGGCCAGTGGGAATGGCCAGCTTCAGCCAGGTAAGGGCAAGCTGGATGTCCACAGGGAGGGGTGGCCACATGCTGGTGTCCTGCCACTACAGGTGTGGCTGGTGCTGCTCCAGAAGATCATCCTAAATGGGTCATCCTAAATGCCTCCTGCCAGCAGGGCTGGAGTCTCAGGAGGGCAAAGGAAGCCCCAGCAGTGCCATCCAGCAGCAAGTCATCATCATCTCTGCCAGGGTCCGGCCAGCCGGATGGGTTCCAGGCATCAGGTGTGTGACTGTAGTGGCCCTGGGATGTCATGTGGTGGCCTGGTGATTACTTCATGAGCTGGAAGTGCCCAGATGGCAATGGGCCAGCTGGCAGTGCAGCAGGCCAGCAGGGCCAGCACAGCGGCCAGCAGGAGCCCAGGTTCCTGGTTCTGGCAGCCATGGTGCAGAGGGAGCACTGTCTTATGCTGCCCCAGTGCTGCATATGCTGCTCCTGGCCAGGGAAGTGGCTGGCTAGGGAGGAGAGAGTGGGGTTGGCTTTAGAAGATGGCTTCTGGCTGCTGGCGCTGCAGCCAGAACATGGAGTTCCCTCTGGTGGTGGCAGGGGCCCATTGCTGGGCTGCAGGATATGGTAACAGTATGGTGCTAGGAGCAGCAAATCTGTTGCCACATCCCTGCATGTGTACACTCCTACCCAGGACTGTTTACCTGCAAGTGGTTTATTCACAAGTAAACTGGTCCTGCATAAATGCATCCAGTGTTCTATACACTAACGTAACTTCTCCTGTCTAACAAGCTGAGGTGACACCTCTGATAAGGACACTTTTGCACTCATAGATTATTGCATAGTCACGTAATTAATGTAATTACATTTCAGGAATGGGTTTGGAATCTCCTGGGAGCACCATGAACGTGAGGTTCTGATTCTTAGATTAAACCTCGGAAGTCATCTCTACAAATACGAATACCTTTCCCCCATCCCTCAATCAATGATGACAAGGGAACAATGTTTAAGATATATCAAGAGAAATAAAAACATAGCAGCCTAATACTTTGCTTTGAAGATAGTGTTAGAAATGGTACCTAATAAAAGGGAAGCTTCTTATACTATTTGTGTATCACCACACAAATAAATTATTCCTTATGCTGAACTAGCATAAATATGTGATGAAGTGGAAACATCTGTTCAACTCTCAGTATAAAATTAATAAGTAAGAAAGGAAAATGAAAAGCCACAGTAAGTTAAACAATGAAAAAGTAAAAAACAGCAGTTTAACTTACATTCCTATTTCATAGTTGACACAGAGCTCTTCACCTGCTTTTTCCAGATCCAGCCCTTCTGAGAGAAGATGGTGAGTCCATTACTTCTCCTTAATACAAGTTTGGATGAATGGAATCCAGGCACATAAATGAAAATAAAATCTATTCACTACGTGACTCTTCATGTGTAAACGATGGGACATCTATAACAATGAATTATCATATATATAAACAGAATAATTCCCATTGTAGAAGCATAAGTTGCAGGGTATAAAGTAATGTAGCTGGCTTACCTTTTGGAGCTTGGGTTGAGTCTCAAGATCGAGAGTCTTCTTTTTGACTGGTGGAACCGACCCACCAATCCGGAAGAAGCACAAGGGAAGCGATGCCCCACCCTTTTCTGAAGGGAGGAGGCAAGGAACAGCTGGACCTGAATTGGAACTGCACCAGCCAGGTCTGGAGAACTTTGGGGGTGGAGCCCCTGAAGAGTATAAAAGGTTAGTGTGCTCAGCACTCTGGAGAGAGATGATGAGGGACAGCAAAGAGAGAGGCGTTCCAGAGATGGCCATCCTCAGGCTTAAGCTTCAGTGGTCTGTGCATCAGCACCTGGGGATCAGGGTCTAGCAGCCATTTGAGGCAGCTTGAGCCTGCAAATTCAGCAAGCGGCTGGGCAATTGGTGTACAGATCGGCACACAGAGAGCTGGCCCTGGGAGCAGCTCAAGGTTCCTCAGGCCTCTCCCAATGCACAAGTCAGCACATGAAGGACCTGCCTGGGATCAGCTTGTGGTTGCTCAAGTTAGCCCTGGCCCTAGGCTGAGTGACCGGAGCCCCGCAGTGCACCTTCACCTTTAACTAACAGAGCCCCAGTGCCCAGAGGAGGCCCCCTGGTCTTAGACTGGGGAACCAGAGCCTGTAAGGGTTCAGCTGCCATGAGAGAAAGCTAGCCCTGGGCTTCCCAGTGTGGGGTGCCAGGCCATTGATGAGAACTGAAGGCATCACTGGAGAGAGGATCAGCCTCCAGGGGATGAGCCTTGACTGCTTCAGAGAGGAAGCATGAGTTGCTGGAGCAGCGGGCCCTGAAGAGGAGGTGGGAACAGGACAGGAGGGTCTCTGACCTCTACCCTCCATTGCGGGAAGGGCTCCAAGGAAACCCCTTGGGGAGGTACTTGGTGCACTCCCTATTTTGGGTGATTGTTGTTATGTCACAGTCTATATAGCTACGGATATTCATTAAGGAAGTTTATATGGTTTATATGTTCTTAATGTGTTAATATGTGTAGCAGCCTTACCTTTCAAAGCTTGGGTTGAATCCCAGGCTTGAGACCCTGCTTTTTGACTGGTGAAACCCATCCAACCTGTGGTGTGTGGCCAGAGACATGGGGCACAGGCCAGCGAAAGGAGCAGGATCTTTGGACCCCTGAGGTGGCTCAGATCCTCAACCCTCAGAACAAGGCTGGTGCAGGAGGCGCTGCAGGGAGGGTGAGAAACTCTGGGAGCTGCTAGAGGTGGCTCGGGTCTACAATTGCTGACACAGGGCAGCAGCTCAGTGCAGATGATGCTGGCCAGATGGTCCGGGAACAGACCAAGCCCCGGTGCTACACAAGGCTGTCCAGGCCTCCAACCCCTAGCACAAGGCAAAGCAGCAACTACACACAGCGGTGCCTGTGACCCTAAACCAGGATGGCAGCAGCAGAGTCAGGCAGCAGGAAAACCTGGCGGGGAACAGATCTTCACCTGGAGAACAAGAGGCAAACCTCTGGGACTGTGGAGCAGTAAGTTACCCTGGAGAAAGGGTCCCCACAGGGGAGAGACCCCCCAGGAGAATTGCGAAGGGCCACCACATGGGCCGCTCCTGGGTGATAGTGGGGAATTTAGGAGTCTTTGAGGTCCTCTGCTCCTTTTTCTTTCCTCCACCTCCTTTCCTGTAGCGGTGCTTGGGGGTGGGGCCCCTGCCCTGGAGGGCACCCAGTAGTCTAAGGATTGCTGATTATATTTGTGGACTGCGCCTTACATTTTATGTGAATAATTTGATGTAATAGTCTGTATGTGAATACAGTTATAAGGTTGCCCAATCAATATCCTTTGGCCTGGTTTGTTGTATTGTTCATCTGTATTTTTAAATGATAACTGGGTGTGTGTATATCTGTGTGTGTGTGTATATATATATGTTATAGGGTTTATTGTTTTGTAAATTTGTACATATATATCTAATCTCTGTCCTTACCCTTTAATGATTTTGTTGTAATACTAAACCTGTATATAGTTAAGTAATTGATTGACTGGACCTTACTCTATAGCGGACAGAGGTGGCTGCTGGCCTGTTGTGTCCCTCCACAGCACACTTCCCTGCCAATAATTCCCTCAATTGCAAAGGGACGTACAAACCCGTGTACACCTTGGCTACTGTGACAGCGGCGTGCCGCCATTAGGGGCCCAGGGCAAACTAGAAGAGGGTCCCAGGGGACCGACAGACCCAAGGGAGGAGGAAAGAAAAGCACACTTACTGGCAGGAGAGGCGACGAGATGGGAAACAGGAACGCGGCAGTGGCAGCAGCAGCCGCTGCCATTGCAGCCGCACGAGCTGCTCCTGCGCCGTGCCTTTAAAAGGTTGTTCCCGGCAAGGGGAACAGCAGAGCCAATTGCAGCAGCCAGCGCAGCTGCCGTGGGAGAGTTTAAAAACCCTGGCAAGCCTTGCAGCCGGGGAGAGAGGGAGAGAGGAGGAGCAGCCAGGCAGCAAGAGGGGATTGCTGCAGCTCCTCGGGAGACTGTCTTGCAGATAGACAGTACTCCCTCAGTGCAGAGGCTGAGTCAGGAAAGTGAAACACAAGGTGCTCCTGATGGGCTTGCTCTCAAGCATTGTCCTGAACAAGGTTCTGCCCCAGGAAGTCTCTCAGGGGCAGAAGAATATTTCTTCTAAGGGACAAGAAGGGAAAAAGTCCCACAATAGTAAAAATTACAGCCGGATCTGAGGGGGCACGGACGGGGCATCAGCATCAACCCGAAATCAAGGATCAACAAGCGCCTATTAATCAACGGACCAGGATTCTTCATCAGTGAACCAGCAGATGACCGGTTGGCGAGTGGACGGGGTGTAGGGGTGGCGGAGCCCCGTGAAACATCGGCCCTCACGATCGTGAGTACCCCTCGGCAGGAGACCCCTCTAGCGATTAAGATCTCTACTGAACCCCTCCTTTAAATAACAAGTTTCATAGTAACTAGGGTCAGAAGGGGCCTAGAGCAGGCCATCTAGTCTGACCCCCTGCCAGTGGCAGGAACAAGTGCTGGGGTCACAGGACCCTAGCCAAGTACCTATCTAATCTACTCTTGAAGATGCCCAAGGTAGGAGCAAGAACCACTTCCCTAGGAAGCCGGTTCCACATCCTAGCCACCCTAACTGT
>JAGPOW010003642.1:102780353-102798361 GCA_030014935.1 Caiman crocodilus | reverse complement strand
AATGACGCCAAGATCCCGTTCCTCCACTGTGCTAGTAAGAGGGGAGCTTTCCAGCCAGTATGTGTGCTGGGGGTTGCCTCTCCCCAGATGCATCACCCTGCACTTGTCCACGTTGAAGCCCATCCTGTTCCTGTCCGCCCACTCCTGCAGCCGGCCCAGATCCCGCTGCAGCTTCTCCCTCTCTTCAAAGTTCCATCAAAGTTGTGGCAGGTGAGACGAGGGAGAGGGGCGACCCACAAGGGGGTGTCACTGAGCACGACCCACCAACGTCACAGCTACATATGCATATTTGTATTGTTACTTGATAGGTGTAGGAAATATTATTAACTTTTTGGGGGGTTATATAAGTTGAGTCTTCATATGTGTTTATCATGTTGTAACCTTAACTATCTTGTTAAATGTATTAATTATTATATATGTTGTAAGTTATATGGTTTATGTGAATTGTGGAATATTATATGTAGTGATATATACTAAGCTTTATTGTAAATATTTAATGTTTTATCTTAAGCATTTATTATAATAATAAATTGTATATATTTAAGCACTCAGTCTCAGCCTGAGAAGAGAGGGAATTGCTCTAGTAGCCAGCCCCTCCATCAGCACCCTGCCTGACCCCCACTATTGTCATCCGAGGACAGGGCACACCCCTCTGGGTGCACCTGGGCTACAGTAATTAACCACCATGTGACTCAGGGAAAAAAAATATTCTCCAGGTACAGTAGTGCAGGACTGTCTACAGGGATTACTGGTTGCTTGCTTTTGTCTATGGCTGTTGTCCATTTTGTCACATGTAGTGCAAATTAGCCATGCACTTTCCCTAAGTACCACTTTAGTCCCTTTCTCCTGCCTGAAATGCTGCTTTTCTTGCTGCTTCCTGCCCTGTATTCCTTGGCTGATCTGCTGCTCTACTTTCTGCTTCCCTGTCCGCTGCTGTGCTGTCTATTCCCCCTTCAGTCTTTCAAGTGCTACACGGAGGCTACTCATAGTATCATAGTATCTAGGGTCAGAAGGGGCCCAGAGCAGGCCATCTAGTCTGACCCCCCGCCAATGGCAGAAATGAGTGCCAGGGTCACCAGACCCCAGCCAAGTATCTATCCAATCATATCATATATCCTACTCATCCCACTTGCTGACCACCTATGCTCTATAGCTTTTTTTATTGGTTGTTACCAGATTTTGTGAATCAGTTTAGTGCTTAAAATTTAAAAAAACATATCCGTTTGTGATAGCTGAGGTCAAATGTGAATGTGAATACCCCTGAGGAGTTTGGTGGACTATCATGCCATCCACTCTTTTTTTCTCAATTTTAAATACATCATCATTGCATTATTTCCAGCTGGCAACAAAGAGAGCTGGGGTCTAAATGAAACATTTCCCCCACCTCTCCTCTAGTCCAGATCTTGTAGGAATTTGGCCATTAGTCTAGTTATGTAAAATTGTTTGGGTTCTTTTATGTTGAGAAATCACAGTGGTAAAGTATGAACAAGCAAAGTAAACTTGCCAACAAGCCGGGAAAATCTGTTCCTGTAATGTTGCAATCTTTAATGCCAAGGAATATGTTTATTTTTTCAGTTTGGCCAGTCCAAACATCAAATTTTAGGAACTCTTTAGGTTCAGATTTTTCAAGAGCTATCCAAGCTCTGCATGTTTGTCCCTAAATAGAGACAACTGGACCAATCAGCTTTTAAAATGAAATAGAGGAAAGAAGGAGCCTGCCAAGTCAGATACTTAGGTCTAAGGTTTCTCTTTTTTCACATTATTTTCAGACACAAGAAAAGATGAGCCACATAGAAAAATTGTATTCTGAAACTGGGTCAGCCTCTGAGGCTGAATCCAAAGGTGGCATATGGGCTCTAGATATTTTTAGCCACAAAATATGTCAACCGCAGAAATATGTAACCTACTCACATATATTTGCCTGTTCTTTTCAAAGGAAGTCTCTTCACTGCAGTAAAAGAATTCTGCCCACAGCATGCTGGCATCCCATCAGCCCAGATCCCAGCCAAAGCCTATGAAATGTTCCTAACTGCTTTGCAAGCTAACAACCTTTTGAACAACTTTAAAATCATGTAAAAATATTCAACTCCACTAAAACAATTAAAAAAAGATGGTGGTTATATTTCCCAAAACAACACATGTGTCTGCTCCACAGAAAAAGGGTATTAAATCAGTCACACCCGTCCAGCCTTTCTCAGACAGCACTTTAAATGCATCCGATACATTTTGTTTCAAGAAGTTCTGATGCTTCTAACAGTCTTTTCCTGCATTTTGATTCCCCAAATACACAACAATAATGAAAGTAAATTACAACTACTCCCAATTAGGGTAACAGGTCTTCCAGGCAGCAGAGTGAAGTGTTATGGTGACACAATGTAGTAATTTATTTACAATCAGTCTTACTTCTGTAGTATGTAATTGCATACTTAAAATTCAGCAGACAAAGTTATTTGGGTGAATCTGATATTTTTTTATTAGACCAACTCAACTAGTTGGAAAATGCTTTGCAAACTTTTGAGTACAAATACCCTTTGTCAGGCTGAGGAAGCATGTGCAGTTGGTGTGTGCTCTTCCTGGATGGACTGAATAGTAAAGAAGATGGAGGCTGGCCTGCATGCAAGAAAGCCAGTCAGTGAAGATGTAAAACTGAGCAGTCAGTGGGTGAGAGACAGGTTGGGACAGAGGGAGGATGAATGTAGCTGGTAAACAGTGGAGAGGAATTTGGGGAGCCAGATGTGTGGCAGGTTACAATGTGTCATAAATTCAATGTCCCCAGACAGCTTTTATCCACTTCTTCTGTACCACCATATCCTTAGATGACCTGAACCATTTGCATGGATCCATCTATCAGCCCAGTATTGACAATTCTATCTCCATTTGATTTCTTCACTCTAGACCTGTTTCTTTCTGTTCAGTTTCACATTTCATTCTTTCTCTGACTTTTCATCAGCTCAAAGTCAGTTCAAGCTCAGCATGACCAAACCTAACCCCCTTAGCTTTCCTCTTAACCCCTTTCCACTTGCTTTTTTTCTATTGCTGCCAACAGCACTATCATTCTCCTTCTCATCCAGAGGTGTAAGTGACAAAATCAAGTTTTAATAATAATCTCAATTCTTACTCACCATGTGCCCCCATTACGTGTAGTTCTCACATATTCCATAATATAAAATTTGATTGTAAGAACTTTGGGAAGGGCACCTTGGAGAGCAACCTGTTTCACTTGACATACCCAAGTGCCTTGAATCTCTCACATCCAGAGTGATTACCTTAAACACTTGGCTGCTAGCCATAAACATAAGAGGCCTCCCTCTCCAATATGTAACATATTCTTTTGTTAGAAACAACTTTGTGATTTACACTTAACCAGCATAACACAGGCATACCAGCCCAACCAGCATACAGCCTACTGAGCGTGCTTAGCATCCACACTACACATGTAGTAGTACCACAAACTATGCATATGTGCAAAAATGGCACTTATGCAGCTAGGCAAACTGCCATTTGGATAGCAAAGTACATTTTACCCTTGTCTTTCTCTTACTTTTGTAAACTTGTTATGCTGTGTGTGTGTGTGTGTGTGTGTGTGTATCTCCAGTATTAAACACCTGCAACAATTAGGAGTCATGGCTAGTGCCTTATTTTTTAACAGATTGTCTGCCAAAGAAATCTGTCCTTGATGTGGAAACAGTTATGTTGGCTTCATAGTGCTTCTTTGTTGGGAGGGAAAAAAACCCACAAAAAACCCCCTTTGAACTGACTTTAAAACAAAGTGTTGTAAGGGATCATGAAAGGATTTGTTTTTTATTGTTAGAGTGAACAGGTCAAAAGGTGAAAATGCAACATTTTCAGTCTTTGATCGATAGACTTGGATTGTAGAATGTTGCCCACATGATCCCCAGGGATGTCCAACTGAGAAAGTGTTGTGTGATCAAAAATGCCTTCACTGGCAGTAGTAACAATAATGGGTCTGAGAGAAAAGCTATTTGTGATATTCCTAATATTTTTATAGCAAATGTACAACTTTGTTTCAAGGGGAATTTTTCTCCTTGAAATATAAAAGTCCAAGCTAAGTTTCATATACTGCTATCATTAATATTAGTGTATTCATCCTGAACACATTCCCCTGAAGATTCTCAAAGCACATTACAAAAGGTAGTAAATGTTATTATGATTATAGAGAGAGGGAAGAATATCCTGAGTTTCTAGAACTTTTACCTGTTCTAAAATAGCAAACTACTGGATAAAGTAGGAATAAAATCCAGATCTGTCTATGAGCTCTGTAAGCATTTTTACACGTGTTTTTAAATCTTAAAAACACGTGTAAAAAGGGACCCGGCACTGAGCACTTTCGTTAGTGAGCCACATTAATAAAAAGTCATATGCACGTCATATGTATCAGTGTCTCACACTAAAATAATGGTGGTGGCGTGCTTTGAGCTAAAGCTCATCAAATGTGTTTTATTTCAAAGTGCCCCACCACCATTTTTTCAGCACAGGGACACATGGAGACACTGATACATGTGACACGGAAGGCTGCCAGAACACATCAATGTCCATTAAGCAGATTCGCTTAATTTCCAGTGCGTTAGAGCAGGTTCCCCTCACAGCTACAGGAGCTCTATAAGGCTAGTATCATCTTTATTTTACTTATCTATACACTGTGTGGCACATCATGGCTCTGATTACCTGACGATCTTGTAGATGCTACTAAAGTAAAAATAACAAATAGTAATAATAATCCTATCTCATGCATCCACTGGGCACTTTATAAACTATATTGTGAATGATGGCCTCTAGCAAGCATTTTCCATTAAAGGCATCTGGCTATGGAACAGACTTCCAGAAAAGATTAATAAATCTATGATCTTACCAAGTTTAAGAAATGTCATAGAGCAAAAAAGTCCTCTCCACCCTAAGAATGGCAGTCATGACATTGACAACTTCTTTGAATCCAAAATAAATCACCACCAGCCAATCAAAGAGGAAAAATATTCTAAGACTGCTATAAAAATAAATCATAAAAATAAAACATAGTCTCAATATGCTCTCTGAAAATAGTTACAAAATAAAGGTTTGTTTTTTTTCATTTTATATATGTCTCTGTGTATTTTCTCTTGTTTCATTGTTTCCATTGCATTATTTTATATCTACTTATAATTATGTATATAATATATAATAATAACTATACTGTTTTTTTAATACATTTAATACAATATTTGTCCTACTCTCTGCTTTTGAAATCTAAGAATAAAATATAGCATACATTAAACCATGACATCTCAAAACAGCCATCAGAAAAATAAAAATCTTCACACCTACAACAGATCAGCAAGAAAAGGACATTAACTTCCAATTTAAAAAGTCCACCCAACTTTTGATTTAATAAAAAGAATTGTTAGAAAATGAAACAAGCGTGTATTTTTTGGTGTATTCCTGATTTTCCTGTTCCCATGCCCAACCTTATAATATGGTTGTGCCTTGTGGATGGAGAGAGTGAAAAGTGGCACGAAGATTTACTGTGAAATGTCCAGAGACAAAAAAAACTGTGCAACATGCCCTTAATTTACTTCTTTTTTTCCTTGATGTGTATGTTTTTGTTTTTGTTGTATAGATGCTGAAGAGTTATGAAAGATTTAAATACATGGAAAACTGATCTAAGTTTATGTCATGTTTAGTACTGAGGCCTGTTCAAATTCAAAAATGTATGTGTATATATGAACCCCTTTCATAATTTATTAGTGGTTTGCTTGCAAAAAGGAAAGAAAAAAGTCTTTTCATGCTTTATCTAATAAAATTAATGATATCAAGGTAGAAATAAGCATGAAGCTGCCTGGTCCTTTGTTCATTTTATGTCACATTTTCATCACAGTTTTAAAACTATCATCACACCCAGGTTCCATTACCTATGTTATGGCATAGGTAAAATATTTGCTGCACAGTGATCTGCTTTATATGTTGCCACCCCATTAGATACTTAAAAAGTGATCTTTCTCGGACACCTCTTGCATTTTTAAATATTTTAACAGCTGGCGTCATGGCCTACAGTTGGCTTTTTCCTGGAGAAGTGGTGATGCAAGATGACTGACAGCTTGTTTCTGATACAGCAAGCAGGAGAGATGAAGTCCAGTGTTAACTCTTTCACAGCATCTTGCAGCACTGCCTCTCCATGCTTCTATTTTTGTGAAAAAATTCCCTCCTTTTCCTGCTTAGTACACTCACCACAATAAAACTGCCTGTGAAGAGGCACACTGCAGGACTCAAGAAGCACCTCTTTGTCCATTTAAGTGCATGTGTACTCAACTGGTGACAGGATTGGGACTTGGGTGTAGCTCTCCTCTTAGTGTTGATATGAAGTGTAGTGTTAGAGTAATGTTGTTTCAGAGGGCAGTGTTAGAATAATGTTGTAGCCATGATGGTCCAGAAAAAATATGAGGGGCAAGGATATTTTTGGATGATATCTTTTATTGGACCAACTGCATTGTTGGGATAAAGTTAGGCAAGCTTGTGAATGCAAAACACTCCTCTTCAGACCTGAGGAGGAAAAGAAATTTTTAAGAACAGTGGGTAGAGCTGTGACATTGGAGGGAGGGAGAAAATCCCAAGGGTATCAGACAAGCAATTAGCAGAAGAAAAGAAGCCTGATTAATGGAAGATAAAGACCTATAAAAAGGAAGAAGAGTCATTAGCACCTGTAGTTTGTAGAAAGAATTTCAGGAATCAGGTAGATTATAGTGGGTATGTCTACACCTACACATTTACTGTATAGTAACCAAAATTCCTGTGTACTGCGAGCATGTGTCTACATACGCATGTCTTTAGTGCACAGTAAATATGGCAACTCATGCCAACTTGCCCAGAGCAGGGGTGAGGGCAGCAATGCCCTTCTGCAGGCCTCTCATGTCTGCTTGGCCGGATGGGAGGTGGGGGGGCAAGCTCACATGCAGTGGCCACCACCACACCACCACGCCCCATGTCCTGTGCAGTTTTCCCACCATCAGGCAGTGTCTGCCCAATGGCGGGGGAGGTGGGGAGCTCACATGTAGTGGCCGCCATCACACCACCACGTCCCATGTGGCTTTCCCACTTCCAGCCATGGGCAAGCAATGCAAAGTGAGGTAGCAGCAGTGTAGTGCTGGTGGTGGTGGCTGCTGTGTGCATCCCCCTCTCCCCACAGCTGGGCAGTATGTGTGAGACCTGCAGAGGGACATCCCTGCCCTCTCCCCTCCAGCCCCGCTCCTGGGAGTGGGCACAGAGTGAGCCAAAGTGGGGGGTGGGAGGTCACTGCACTGTGTTGCATGGGGCCGGCAGTGCCCCTTGCTGCTCTGCTGCCCTGCCCCAGGTTGTGCTCTGTTTTCCCCCCACCCCACCTCCTTGCCCGCCTGGGCTGCGAGATGAGTAGTTGTTGAGAAAAGCCCCACCAGGAGTACCTGCCAGCTGGCTGACACTCCATGTCTTCCCCCAACACATCCTCACTCCCTCAGCCCCACCCAGCTTCCTCCCCACCAGTGGTGGTGAGGTGACAGTTGCTGCAGGTGAGCTTCTCCCTTCTCTGGCTGGGTGGCATGTGTGGGGCCTGCAGAGAGGTACAGCTGCCCTCACCCCCCCACCCCAAGAGCAGGTACAGAGTTGCTCTCTTTCCCATTCTTAATCTGCCCGCCAATGCTTTCATTTCCCCTCACATACACCTACCTGCTGGGATGTCTGTGTGGGTGTGTTTGTCTGTGTCGTGTCTGCATGTGTGGGGCTGAGGAGATGTTGTGGAGGAAGTAAGGGGCATGAGTAGAACTGGGGAGGTGGTGGGGGGAGAGTGAAGGGCGCTGGCTGGGGGCATCCTGTGTGGGGCCTTTAATTCTGATCATGGATTTTTGATTTTTTATCAGAGAATTTGTGATTTTTATCAGGGAAAATCAGTCATCTGGTGATGACTACATTTTTCATAAGTGCCAGACTGAAATATCATTAATGCATAATTTTAGGGCTACTACTTCTGCAGTAGGTCCCTTACAGTCATTATAACTGGTACTTGTATCAGGTACAGGAGCCTGGAGCCACTTCTTCATATCTAAAACCTTCCTTCCTTCCTTCCTTTGATAGTGACAAGGTCTCTCTCATTGTTAAGCTCCATAGCTATGGGTGACACTCAGATGACTCAGGTAAAAATGAGATATATTCTATATGTTGCTAAGGTGAGGGCCAGCTCTACAGGTGTTCTCAGATAAGCAGCAAGACAATCATTGTAACACTTTATGCTATTCCATGCTATTCTATTTTATAGATTATTCCAATATTTGTTTTCCCCTCAAATTTCCTATCCTTTTCAAGTACTTCATTTTAAAAGATCCCTAAGATTCCTATAAGATCCCCATTAACAAGATCCCTATTGTTAGGTAACATAGCCAGAATTACACAGGAAGTCTTTAGTAGAGCAAGGAACTGAACCTAGATCTAGTATCTTCATCACATAAATACTTTTATTTAATAGTTTAAAAATTTCTTAGGCTTGTTTAACATTTTTAATTCTCAGTCTTAACTTCAGGCTTACAAGGTTAAGTTCAGATGCATCTTAAAAAAAATCAAGCATGTTAAGTTACAGGGCAGAACTTTGTCTAACTCAGACAGTTGCTTTAGTGCTTTTTACAATTTGAGAGACTAGAAGCAGTGAAGGCCTAAAAACTGTTGCTTATTCATACAGTATCAAAAAGAGTTTCAGTTAAATATGTGATATTAATTTGAATACTCTGAGGGTGCATCTACACATGCAATCAATATGAAGCAATAAACTCCAGAGCAGTTTGAGCCAGAGTAAACTACTCCTGGGTGCAGCATCTACACATGCACTTGGGACAGCAGCAATTTGAACTGGGTGGAGCAACTCCTGTCCTGCTCAGCCTAGGCTGGTAGGAGGCACAGGCAGTCAGCCCCAGGTGCTGGGGGGGGCACTGCCAGGGAGTGAAGGGGCTAGCTGCAGCATGAGGATGCTGAAAGTGTGGAATCATGTTGCTAGGCACCAGATGTACATTTAATCACAGTTAATTACCCTTCTGTAAAATAGTACTATCCCCAATAGTACTTACAGCGGCATTAATTAATTTACTGTGGCCTAATAGTGTTGCACATGTAGATGGTGACATTTTACTCTCCAGCTAATTAGTATACTCTTCAGTTAAGCACATGTATAAATGTGGTCTGAGGGGTGGTCTGAGTTCTTGACTGTAAAGCCAACTTGACCATAATTTTTCAGATAATATTAGTCAAACTCAACAGTTTCTGTGAGAGAATGTAACCACAAGCTATTTTTCAGGGGGAGGAGTGGATTTTGAGCTCTGTCATACTTCTTGTCTTTAGATCACGACACACTGATGTCCTCAGACACTTCATTAAGATGATAGTGACAAATAAGTCTTTTATACAACCTATAAAAGTAAAGTGATCTGGGTGTGATGCAGGAAAGTTACGGGCCTAGAATGTGCTGAAGTGATGAATGTGGCCTCCAAGTCAGGCATATTTCATCTTTTCCAAACAACATTCTTGCACAGATTAGAGGATAATCTGGCAGGAAGGCCTGGCCAATTAAAACAGTAACTGAAATGGCTGAAAGTATTTTCCTTGGCAGACATTGACCATTCTGCTTCATTTTTTAATGAACAAACAAGCAGGGTCAATCATAATAATTAGATTCATTGTAAAAATGTCACTTTCCTGGTATGATAGTTTTTTATCTTTTGTTTAAAAAATAGTTCCTCTGACCTTAATTGAAAACTGTGAACATTGGTCAGTGACTAGAATCTTGAGATGATGGTCAGACCATGAAAAGCACAATGATTCCCTTTTAATTTGAGGTAGCTAAAGGCATTTTTAAAGCAAGGAAACAGGGGAAACCTCAGAAAGCCCATACTCATGAAAGGATTGGGGTTTATTTCTTTCAGTCTGAGAAACATTTAGGAAAATGACATTAAAAAAACAATTTCTCCTGGAGCTTCTATAAGCTTATTAAGATACACGCACAGCAAGGATTTAGATCATCTCCATTCTATTCCCTTCTGACCAAGGGAGAGTGAGGAGAAATGTGTCCAGCTGCAAATTTTCAGTTGCAAAGGTAAATGCAACAACATAATTCATACAGCTAGGCATATATTATCATATGACAATTGTTTAGTGGTTTATGAGAGAGTTCTTGACATTAGTTCAGCTCCCAGTGGTGTACACAGCACTGAAACCACCTCAGTGGCATCTGTTGCCACACATGCTGGTGGTCTCAGCCAAAAAGCTCAAGAATAATTAGAGAAACCTCTCAGTTCTAGAGTTCCCAATATCCCCTCTACAACTGAGCACTTAAATATATGTGGAACTGTAGCATATGCTTTTCTGAAGAGGGATAAACTTAAAGCATATGTTTAAGTTATTTACATGAAGCAGGGCCAGAAATAGTCCTTCTAGATGAGGACTGTAATACAGTGTAGGACAATCGGGGTAAGCATACGATGCCAATGCTTAGGTTGTACCACTTCTTTCAGGTGAGTTGTGGATTTGTACCCTTAGGGATGCTAATACAATTCCTTTCATAAGCCAACACATCACTTATATATGGTATTAAACTTTAAAAAATATTCATGCTCTCCTGAGAATAACCCACATGAATAATGATGAATTGTGTACAGGACAATATTGATGTAATTTCAACATAGTTCATAAACCTGTGAGCCTGCTGCATGAAACAAAAAACAAAATTATGGTTGAAATATTTAGAACTGCAGAACAAATGCCTAAAATTGTGTTTATTGCTGCATGTCAGGAGTCTGACTGTCAGGCACTCAGCATTAAGGCACAAGAAACCATGAGCTAATTAAGAGGATTTCTCATAGTTCAACCTGGCCCACATATTTTAAGAAGAATCATGAAGGTCCGATTGTTTATGTTATTTAAGCTTAGATTGGACAAGGCAAGGAAGAGTATCTGCTGTGAAATGATCCTCATGTTTTATGGGAATCCTAATATGATCATGCATGTCTTTTTGTTCTCTAATATCTATAATTCTGTGACAGCAGAATGCTAAAGAAAATATTCTATTGTGAGTAAGATCTCTTGTCCTCCACTCTCTCATATACTTTTTTATATATAGGGGCAACCCTCGCCATTTGTGGGGGATACGTTCACCTATCTCCTGTGAATGGCAAAATTTGTGAATAAGGCACTAGGTTCATGAATGCTGCCTGCATTCATGAACTCAGCACCCCTGGAGACTGGTAGTGGGGTAGTGGCCCGGCTGTGCTGGGGATGGTGGGAGCCTGGGGGTGGGAGCACAGCGGCAGTGGTGGGAGCCCGGTGGCAGCAGCCTGGTGGCAGCAAGCGCAGAGCTTCTGAGGAGCTCCTTTAAGTTTATTTAAGAAGCTGTTCTGAGCGAGGTACTTTGCTGCTAGCTTTTTGTCTTCAAGATCTTAAAGAGGCCATGCCCAATAGAAGAGGTCTCCTATAAGATGCTGCTAACTAAATCAGACTTACGTACTAGACAACTGACATCAGTTGAATAGGAACATTGGTTTTACTACACATGGCAGCTCTGATTCAGTCTTGTATCATCCCCAAAAATAATTTCCTGATTCCATTGATGCACCTGTGGGGAGATTGCCTCATGATTGGAGGGATGAGGACTTAGCTTCCACCATAAAACCATGCCATTTCATTTTCATTTACTTACAGTAGAAAGAGAACAAGCAGATCTAATGTAGAACTTCTTTTAATCAACAACTAGGTTTAAAGCAAATTCTTCAAAAAATAAATGTCTTAGAAAGTGACAGTCTCAACACATCACTTATATATGGTTAAAAAACTTCATGATACTCAGCCTTCATGGTACTCAACCTAAAGAAGGGCAGCAGATACCTAATAGATTGTCAAAACTTTCTCCCAACTCCACAGCTTATTCAATAAAAGATACCACAAAAAACCCTGTCTTCTCAAGAAGGAAAACAAAAGTATTATCCAGGTCATCAGTAAATGGATGGTAATTGGGTCTTTTCCCCAAAGACCTTCATCATCTTTTGCTTCAACAATTTACGCGAGAAGTATTGCACAACCATAATTGTTTTCTCCTGTATTTTTCTTTCCTAAATTAAAACTTTTTGCTCATAACTAGACCTGTATCGCACCTACTTGGCCTGCTTTTGTATCTTGTCTCTATGCCTAGCTTCTAATCCCCTTTGGCCCTTGCTTTTTCACAGATTTTGTTATCTTTTCCATGATGACTAAGGATCACAAATTTAAACACTGACACATTATAATATGGTTCAGAAAGGCAATAAGCAAGTGGAAGTATAAGCAACTGTCTTGGCTGTTTAAATACTAGTTGGTTTCCATGTATAGCAACTACAGTCAAGTTTATTAATATTCTAATCACTACTCAAAGCCCACAATTCTACACCCTCACTGAGTTAATAGTGGGATTTTGGCTCTGAAAGCCATCTACAATATTAAACTAAACAAGCAGTGGTATTCTGTTTTGCAATTCCTTTGCTCCTGTTTCTTTAAGATACTTAAAGTCTCTCTTCCAGGTAGCTTAAAGGGATTATCGCATTGTGGAAAGAGTATTTATTAACAAATTCAAGCAGAGTAGATTAACAAATCAGATACTGGGCCACAAGCTGTTCTCTAACTCAGTATGTGTATGTTCTTTACCAGATGTACTTCCGAGTAATTCGTGCTTGAAAAACGCTGCATTGTGGTATACATTCATTTCATTTCAATATACACCCAAAAAACTGCAGGTCCAGTAGCATCATGTTTTCTTGTGGTAATAATAAAATAAAATTTACCTTCCCAAATTTAACACATTTGCACAACACGTTTGTAACTAATAGATTTTTCTACCTACCAAGTGCAAACTTGAGCAAATGAATTAAAATCAGACCATTAAGTGCTTTGCGGTTCTTACGGGGTATAGGTTGTAGCCATTTTGGTCTAAGGACATAGGCAGACAAGGTTCTTTGAGTAATCCAATATCTTTTATTAGACCAACTCAAATAGCTGGAAAAATTCTTCTTTCAAGCACAAACACCCTTTGTCAGGTTGAGGAAGCACCTTAATGCCTTTCCCCTGAAGATCACAACCATACTTTTCACATGATGCTCTTAGTGCATGGTCGTCATGGGTGACTTTAACTACCCAGACATCTCATGAGAAGAGCACTCAGCCATATCTAATTAGTTGCAATGCTTCCTCACAAGTACTGATGAGCTTTATTTGTCTCAAGAAGTCTATGGACCTACAAGGGGCAAGGCACTTCTGGACCTGTGACAATTATTTGAAACCCATATAACTCAGAAAAACTGAGGCACAGAATTTTAAATTAATTAAAATTGAGTGAATTGGCCAAAGCCATATGCAGAAGGCTGATGGTAGAGCAGAGAATAGATTCCAAGATGTATGTTGTGGGAGACTTCCTCTTGCAGGTGACTGAGGGAGCAATCTGCCACCCCAACCCTTCAGCCCCTGAGGTCTGCTGCCTCCCGTGTCCGGGATGTAGCTGAAAGGATCCCAAAACTCATCCAGCCCTCTGACCACTACCTCATGCTCCTTATCCATGTGGGCATAAATAACATGGCTTGGAGCAATCCTAGCTGGCTCATGAGTGACTGCAGGACTCTAGGGGCAGGGCTTAAAGGGTTGGGAGAACAGGTGGTTTTCTCCTCAATCCTGGATCACGGGTGTCACAGCAGGGTCCTACAGGAAGGCCGTTATCTCCTGAAGGCCCTCGGTCTGCGCCAAGTCCAGCCCAAGGCACCCTCTATTCTCTCCCGCCACGACTTTGATGATGAAGAGGTATATATTGGGAGGCTACCTTTATGCCGCCTTGGGCGCGGCATACCGGGACTGTTGTCCCTGCAATCTCCCAGACCCACCGGGATGTTCCCCTGTATGCTGGGTGCACGCCATGCACCCTGGCCTTAGGGCCAAACATGGCTCCTACCACCCCTGATACCACGTCCCAAGCCTCAATGCTGTCCCGGACATTGGTGTGTCAACCGTCAGTCTTGCCCTTCCTCTCTAGGGCTCTCAGTCTTACGTGTTGCCCCCTACCTAGGGGTTCTCCCTCTTGCACCTCTCTAGGGCCCCTCTATGTACTCGCCCGCTCTGGGCTTTCTCTCACCCCGGCCTCTTAGGCCCACCTTACGGCTACCCTCTAATAAGGCTGGGCATACCGTGCTGCTATCCCCTTTTCAACCAGGGGACCACTGCAGCACTTGCACTTCTCAAGGAGGCGCTCTGCTGCTAACCCCTGTCTCTCTTGGGGTCCACCGCAGCAGCCAGCCTCGGGCCAGGTCTAATGCCCATCCTGGGCTCCACAGTGCTGCCCCTTCGCGGGCCCCTCAATCGTTGCCCCTTCGTGGGCTTCTCAAATAGTGCCCCCTGCTAGGGCTTCTCCCAACGTATCTCAAAATGCTGCCCCTTGTCTGGGCTCCTCAAAGATACTGCCCCTTCTAGGGCTTCTCAAACACTGCCCCTCTCGGGCCTGGGGTCTCCTCACCCCATATTGCTGTGCCCTTGCTGGCGCTGAATCGCGCCCTCCTGGGTGCCAGGACCCCACACACTGTGTGTCCCTATGAGGCCTCTTCCTTCCCCTACAGCCTCGCCCAAACCACCGGTGTGATACAAACTAACAGATCAAAACACAAGCCTCCTGGCTGTAACCAAACATAAGGCACCTAGCCATAACAAAGTATGCCTCCCGGCTACCACTCCACATCATTGCTCCAGCCTCTGGAGCTCTTGTGAGCTGCGCTCACATTACTGTCTCTGGGAGCTCCTGCCTCTTCAGCTGCTGGCAGAGAACTGCCAGCCTGACTCTGGCTCTGGGCTTTATAGGGCCAAGCCCAGCCCCCTAGGTCAGCTGACTCTCCTCAGTTGCCTCAGCAACCCTCAGCTGTGCTTATTATCACACTGCTGGGGCTTTTCCCCAGCAGTTTTCCTCTCAAGGAGCGGTGCAGCAAGGTGCACCATGACAACGGGCATAGGAGGGTGAAAATAATTCAGGAAGTAAACAGAAGACTGTAGTGCTAGTGCCATCATGAAGGTTTTGGTTTCTACGACCGTGGCCTCCACTTCAGAGAGAGAGCCAGCAAGTTATTGGAAAGGGATGGCCTCCACTTCACTCACATTGGGAAAAATCTCTTCTCAGCCAGAGTGGCTGACCTGCTTGACTGGGCTTTAAACTAAGTATGCCAGGGATGGGCAGATAATCACTGGTGCAAGCCCACCAGGCAACAGTCACCAAACCGTTGGATCAGGCTTTACAAGGAAAGAAACTCTTACCCCACCCCAGGGACAGGGTCTTCCAGGAGTGCAGGGAAACCTAGGGCCTGCAATGGCAAGCTCACTTGCCTTTACACAAATACCAGAAGCCTAGGTAACAAACAGGAGGAACTAACCCTATTCCTAAACAATAATGATGACAACCTCATAAGGATAACGGAGACCTGGTGGGATTCCACCTCTGACTGGACCACAGGTATAGATAGCTATTCATTGTACAGGAGAACTTGTGATGCAAGAAAGAGTGGGAGTGTAGCTCTCTATGTGAAAGAGGAATACACTTTCACATAGAGATTGACAACCAAAGAGAGTGACTTGAGACCCTCTGGGTAAGAATAAGGAGGGAACATGGTGAAGGGGATATAACAGTAGGAGTCTAATACAGGCATCCTAATTAAGAGCAAGAACTTGGCCATGAGTTCGTCAGGGAACTGGCTGAAGCTGCGTGCTCTCGGTGCATGGTTGTCATGGGTGACTTTAACTACCCAGACATCTCATGGGAAGAGCACTCAGCCATATCCAGTTGGTTGCAATGCTTCCTCACAAGCATTGGTGAGCTTTATTTGTCTCAAGAAGTCTATGGACTGACAAGGGGCAAAGCACTGCTGGACCTGGTACTGGCCAAAGGGGATGATCTAGTCAGTGACCTGAGAATCAAAGAGAAGCTGGGAGACAATGAGCATTAGTGAATCACTTTTTCTGTTCACCACAAAGCTGCCAAGTCAGTCAGCAATATGGAAGTCCTCAGCTTTAGGAAGGCTGACTTCTACAAGCTTAGGAGGCTACTTGTTTAGGTCCTCAGAAACCACAATCTGGTAGGGAGGAATGTTCGTGATGAATGGTCGCTTCTCAAGAGTACAATACTTGAAGCACAAGGGAAGTCCATGCCAACCCACAGAAAAAGTAGCAAAAGGGATGGATGACCCCATTGGCTCGATAAGGAACTCAAGGACCACCTACACCTAAAAAAAGAAGCTTATAAAGGATGGAAGAAAGGAAGCAAGGAACACTAAGAATGAGTACTTAGCCCTAGTCCATAACTGTAGAGATCAAGCCAGGAAAGCCAAGGCTGAAACTGAACTCAAACTGGCCACTCAAATCAAGAACAATAAAAAGTCCTTCTTCAAATATGTGGCAAGTCAGAAAAAGAACAAGGGTAACATTGTATCCTTACTAAACCAAGTGGGGCAGCTGATAACTGACACCCAGGAAAAAGCCAATCTCTTTAATGACTACTTAATGTTGGTCTTCCATCAGTAGGATCACCCTGCTTGACAAGAGGCAGGATCCCCAGGGGAGGGTGAACCCACATCTATCATTACCACTGGTCTTGTAAGGGAACACCTTAAGACATGCACAAATCAACCAGCCCAGATGGAATGCACCCAAGAGTGCTAAAGGAACTAGCTGACATAGCACAGCCTATGGTGAGGATATTTGCTTGGGCAAGGTGTCTGAGAATTGGAAGAGGGCCAATATGGTGCCTATCTTCAAGAAAGGAAGAAGGGAATTTCCAGGGAACTACAGGCCAATTAGTTTGACCTCAATCCCTGGAAAGAGATTGGAAAAAATCATTGAGGAAACCATTACCAACATACTAACAGAAGGTAATATGCTGAGAGAGAGCCACCACGGCTTCGTGGCAGGTAGATTTTGTCTGACCAACCTGATTTCCTTCTATGACCAGGTGATGCATCACCTGAACAAAGGAGAAGAGGTGGATATCATATTCTTGGACTTCAAGAAAGTCTTTGATCTGCCGTCCCATCATGGCCTCATGGAAAAATTGGAGAATTGCAGTCCAGACAATTTCACAACCTGATAGCTGGGGAACTGGCTCTGTGGACAGACCCAGAGAATGACAGTTGATGGAACCAAATCAACTTGGTGCACTGTAACCAGTGGCATCCTCCAGAATTTTGTTGTTGGAACTGTACTTTTAAATGTATTTATAAATTATCTGGATTCAGGTGTTATAAGTGGACTGGCTAAGTTTGCTGATGACACCAAACTATGGGAAAGTGTGGCCACCCTAGAGGATAGGCTGGTAGTCCAGGCCAACCTTGATAAGCTTACAAGGTGGGTGGATCAAAACCTCACGTCATTCAACACGAATAAATGCAAGGTAATCCACCTAGGAAGAAAGAATCTACACCACACTTATAGGCTTGGCAGTTGCAGACTAGCTAGCACCACATCTAAAAGAGACTTGGGGGTCATGACTGTCCACAGGGGGAACATGAGCCACCAGTATGATGCCACAGCCAACAAAGGAAACAAAACTCTGGCCTGCATCTCACTATGCATCTCAAACAAGACCTAAGAAGTCATCCTCCCACTTTACTCGGCCTTGGTGAGTCCACAGCTGGACTATTGTGTCCAGCTCTGGGTTTCACAATTTAGAAAGGATGTGGAGAGGCTCATGAGAGTCCAGAGGAAAGCCACGAGAATGATTTGAGGACAGGAGAGCAGGCCTTTTGAGGAGAGGTTGAGAGACATAAGACTCTTCAGCCTGGAAAAGCATTAGACTCAGGGGTGATTTGGTAGCAGCCTGTAATTATATCATAGTATAATAGTATCATAATATCTAGAGGCAGAAGGGACCTAGAGCAGGCCATCTAGTCTGACCCCCCGCCAGTGGCAGGAATGAGTGCCAGGGTCACAGGACCCCAGCCAAGTACCTATCTAATCTACTCTTGAAG
>JAGPOW010003642.1:102754348-102780253 GCA_030014935.1 Caiman crocodilus | reverse complement strand
CCAGCCAGTATGTGTGCTGAGGGTTGTTTCTCCCCAGATGCATCACCCTGCACTTGTCCACGTTGAATCCCATCCTGTTCTTATCCGCCCACTCTTGCAGTCAGCCCAGATCCCACTGCAGCCTCTCCCTCTCCTCAGGTGTCCCCACCTCAGCCCACAGTTTGGTGTCATCAGCAAACTTGAATAGCTTGCTTTCCACCCCCTCATCCAAGTCATCGACAAAGATGTTGAACAGCACAGGCCCAAGGACCAAGCCCTTGGGAACCCCGCTGCTGACATCTCTCCAGGTCGAATATGACCCATCCACCACCACTCTCTGGGAGCACCCCATCAGCCAGTTTCTGACCCATTCAACCATGTTGGGGTCAATATAAGGGGTGTGCACCAGGAACTGGGAGAACATCTGTTCACCAGGGTGCCCATGGGAAGACTTGGTCCAATTGTCACAAACTCTTTGATGACCATTTTTGGCTGGACATAAGGAAAAACTTCTTTACTGTCTGAGTTCTCAGGGCCTGGAATAGACTCCCCTCAGAGGTGGTGCAAGCACCTACTCTGGATTCCTTTAAGAAAAACTTAGATGTCTATCTTGCTGGGATCATTTGACCCCCACTGACTGCCTGCCCTTTGGGCAGGGGGCTGGATCCAATGATATTGCAAGGTCCCTTCCAGCCCTAATGTCTATGAAATCTGTGAAATCTAATATTTCTATTTATCTGCTCTAAACAGTAGATTCCTAAGTACTGAATCAGTTCATTTTTCCTTATTGAATAGCACACAACAAACATTAGAAAATAAACCACTTAACTGCATGTTACTTCAAAAAATGTAAAACACTGAACTGGTGTCTTATGTTATTCCATCACTGTTCCATCTCTCTATATTTGACTGAATAGCAAACGTTTAGGAAATGATCTTTTGTATGCTATTTCTTGCTCTTTGTCTTTTGTTTAGTATTAAGCACAGAACTGTGATGCTGCAGGCATATATTATGGTTGATTGTTGGGAACATAATTGCATCCATATTTATTGATTTCAGTCAATTGTCTCACTACCTGGTGCAATGTTCCCAACCAATAAATCAAATGCAGCAGAGTTAGCGGCTTAGTTGTGCAAACTGTGAAATGCAGTATTACTGCTGCCTCAAAAACTGATATCATGGTCTATAAACACTTCCTAAGAACCATGAAGCAAAACCACTTTAATTTAATTTTGTTATTGAATATGTTGCTGATAACATGCTTTTATACATGATGTGATATTACTACCTCTTTTTTTTTTCCTCTCTTGATTCTTCCAGATAATGATGAAATGCATAGAAAATGAAGAAAAGAGTTTTCTATCTAGTGTGCCCCTACAACCAAATCCACTTTCTAAGGCTAGTACTTAATCAATCATAAATTGATGCTTTAGTGCTTAACTTGTTAATACCAACTGATAAGATCTGAATAGGACTCCTAATTTCTTAATAACCTACTGAATGTAACCTTAGTGGTTAGAAAGCCAGAGAAAAAGTTTTGGATTGGATAAAGCTACAATAACACAAACAAAGGGAGATAAGGGAAAGGTCAGTTTTTAGGTCTGTTTGCTCAAATTACTTGAAATTAATTGCCTATTTTTGGATGGCATATGCAATGAATTTGTGCCACGCAGTACTTCATGAGTGTTATGGCTGTAAACTGTGGAAGTAAATGTAAAACACAGTTGAGCTAATTCTGTTCCCAGTGGTCATTTCCTTTAGGTGTTATGAATATTGGTGGTATGGTACACATTGTGAAGGCTGTGACCAGTAAAAGAAACTGCCACACTTGCAACCTTGCCAATCTACTACATACTTTCCCCAATTAAAGGAAGCTCCTCTTTAAGTACCTATGATGTACATGCAATAAGCCAGCCAAGAGGTTTTCACATTAGTGTGTACACTAGTGGGGTCTGGTTACAATGTGGTTGAGGTGCCATACTATGGTTTCAGAAGCTGTAAATTCAAAGTCTTATTTTGGACTTGTGTTGAAGGCTTTCCCCATTTAAGTCAACTTTAAATGGTTACTTGGCCATTAAGACTGGGGAGTAAAATGCAGCTGGATTTCATGCTTACCATCCTTCCCCTCATGTGCCAATAGCTATAAAAGCAGGTATGTCTTCACCAGACAATAGAACAACATACATCCCAGATCCATCTTGAACCGATTTTTAGCTTACTTATACCAGAGGCTGCAAGTAGCCATTATTTTACAATTCTTTTTGAGAATGGCAAAACTACTTCCTCATTCTGTTTGGGCTGCAGGATATCTTTCAGCTCTGGCAAAATTTTACTTTATAACCACAGCTGTTTATAATGATAATTTCAAATATTTCATTGGAATGAAATGTTGATGAAAGAAAACTGAAAAAATAGAATTTTTAAAGGAGAAATATTTTCTTTTAACAAATACATTTAGAACTAGTTTGGAGCGATACAAAGAAGATACAAGGTATATTTTTTATTTTCATTTTTCTTCCTTGTTTTCCAGTTAGTTCTGTTTACAACACCCATGAATGCAGGTCACTGATTCCTACCAGTAGAGGGTAGTGTGTACTGTATATGCATATATGAATGCATACATACACACACTGTACATATACAGTGCATATATACGCACTGTAACCAGGACCTCACAGTACCTCACAAATGAAAGCAAACTTCTTGATATGTATTGGTCAATAGAAAAAAATATCTATCTATCTGTATTTCTATATATTCCTCTCTCTCTCTCTCTCTGTATATATATATATATAAAATAAGCAGCAAACACCTTTTTTCAATCTATAATGAGCTCCAAGTAAGTGAAACTTTTGATTTCAGTGAGGTTCTGCATGAGGCCATATGGGGTTCATTATAGGCTTTAGGCCTAGCTTTGCATCATAACTATGCCTAGGTAATGATGTAGAAGATGATGAAACTTTGGTAGAGTTATTTGACTTTTATTCAAGTTTAAATTAGCTGCTAGTTACAGGAAGATAAACAAAAAACACTTCTTTGGATATTCCTAGAATACATAAAAAGTGAAGTGGTCTACTAGCATTACAATCTCTACTAACCAATTTTTAGATCAGCAGTGTAGATGATTGCTCCACTAACAGAGCATACCACAGTTGTTCGAATTATTTAGCTGTTCAGTGATTTGCAAGTATCTGAGTTTTCTGTTTCTCATGAAAAAAAAACGGGAAAAAACACAGATTTCTCCCTTTACCAGAGAAAAACATGGGTTTTTCTATTTTAACAGGGAAACACATGGATTTTGCTTTTTTGCAAAGAGCTTTTTGAAGAGTGGCTGAGTTTCAGCCTGCAAGGGGTTGTGGGGAGTGGGAGAAAGGTGGTCAGGTGGGAGGACCATGTGCATGTACATGCACATGGCCACCAGGCATCCTGGAGAACAGCTCCCACAACAGGTAAGTGGTGGGGAAAAACTGAGGCCCCCATAAGGAGGGAGGGATGGAGCTGTGCAGAGCAGGGCTGGGGCTGAGGCTGCTGCTCAGCTGGTCAATGTATGAGGCTTGAGGCCCAGGATCACAATGCACGGCCACAGGGCCCCAGCGAGGATTGGGATGGCTCTGTGGGTGGCTTGTGTCGGGGTGGGGAGACCATCTCCCCACTGCTGGGGGATAGGAGTGGCATGTGTCCTCCATATCTTTGTGTGGGGTGGGGTTGGGGGTGGGCTGCCCACTGTGGACTTGTGCTCCCTGCCTTGCTGTCCTCCCCTGGGGCCTCTGCAGCCTAATAGACGTGGCAGAGCAGAGCACGGCTGGGTTTGTTTGTTTTTTACTTTCAGCCACTTAAAAGGAGGAAGAAAAGAAATATGAAAACTGAGAATCCAAAAAACAGGAATAACTGCCCATGCCCATGTTTAATTACAAAATTTCAATACTTTTCACAATAAAATGAGATATTTTTTTTTCTTTTTTATTTTTCACTGAACATGACCATCCTAAGTTTTCAATGAGGCCTGGATGGTATAAGAATTTACAGGTGTTTCTGTTAACTTTTGACCAGTCCCCAGGTCCATTGCTCTTCTCCAGTTTAACATGAACACCACAAAGATTGTGCAAAATGTGGTCTTTGTTCCCATTTGAAAATAATTCAGTTTTTGACTCAAAGCATTATATTCTATCCTTTTTATTGGTATAAAACAGTTAGGACTTTAATGAGTTCACTCAAAATAAGTACATTCAGGAACAAAAGCTGATGAAATTCACACTCAGGAGACATCAGCTGAACAATTAACAGGAAATTTCCAACCATTCCAAGAAAGCTCTATGGCTTTTATCAAGTACACCTAACGGAAGTGTTTGCAGCTGAAATGATTCACAGGTTTACAGAATATTCCCCAGGCTGATGCCTGAACAAAGTTTGCCTTCACAGAAGGCCTGTCTTCAGAGTAATTATAGCCCACAAGACGATTCATAGTCTGAGATTTACTCACCAATGTGTGTGTGGTATTGCCCATCTTCTGAAGTCATCCTGTCCTCTCATGAAGAAGCCATCTGTGCTTAGCCAAACAGTTTATTTGGAGGGATCTATTTCTGTCCCATGACACTAAGAAAGATTCCATGACTGGGGTTCTCTGAGTCCATATGTCTCTCCTAGGGGTGAGGAATAACTTAACTGAGCATTTTGAAAACAGGTGCAAAGAGGTAAAAGAAACAAACTGAAGGGAAAAAAAATGAAAGCAAAAAAGAACTGAAGTCGCTCTATATTTCTCCTGGGAGTGTGAAGCAGCAGATGGGAGACATAGAGAAGTGACAAAGATTATCTTTGTCTGATAAAAGCTAGAAAGTTTAGAGCATTCCAATTCTGTCCCAAAATGATGCCAAAAGGTGAAACACATAAAACTTTCAGACCTTGCTTAGGTAAGTAAGTGAATGCCAGACTAAGAAATCTCTTGTATTTGGTTTGCTTTGAAGCTGTCTACTGTTTTGCCAGAGATTCCATAATTTGATATTATCTTAATTCTTTTCAAACAGACACACATATAAAGTTAATAATAGTGCTAAGCAAGCAGGTTACAGAATTTAACTGCTATTGCATTAAACTGAAGACAAGAATATTTGCCACCTAAAGAATTTTCTTCACATATAACAGAAGCATATCAAAGCCATCATATACATGTTTAGTGTATTGAAGAGTGACTTGGGGAGATCAGAGCTTTTCAGAACATGTTTTCCTCCCTCCCCCACCCAAGAAATATTAGCTTCACTCCGTACAGATGTACTACAAGTAAACTATAAGATACCATCCTGTTGCTTTTTGGAATATGGTCTTTTCTTCCCAATGGTTTCTTTCAGCCTCTTCTTTCAAATCAGTCTCAAACCTGTTACTATTATGGGTAACGGTACAGTAATACCTTAATAGTGGTTATAAGCTTTAATTCACTGTAGACAGGTATATACATTTTCACCACAATGCCATGCCCTAGATACTTGTGAAATGGACCCAATTGGATCATTATTTGTGGGGGTGGGGTTTGAAAGACTATTTGAAAGACTATCTGGGCATCTACATATTCTTGTAACATAACCGATTAAAGCCACCATTGCTTATCAGCCAAACCACACTGATAACAATGAGAAGATATTGTAGTAATTAAAGTGTTAGAGTAACAGGTGAGTGAAACAACTGGATTATAAGAGGAAATAACCTCCAACCTTTACCTGGGACTAAAGCTGGATGTATTTTTAAAGTTAAGTAGAGTTCAGTTATGTTTTTAACTTTAAGCACTTCTAACTTTTTTTTGCTTTTAGCTTAGAGTATGTGTTTTGTAGTACCACACAAATAGTTATTCCCATGTTATTTGTGGCTCAGAGACTATAAGGAGATCTGAGCAGCCTTTTAATTGTTTATGTTTGTGGGCGAGTAATTGAAAGACAGTTCTACAGCCAACAGATTTGCATAAGTTCACTAAAACATCCAAGTTGTTTAAAGTAGGGGTTGTCAACTGAGGGTACATGGGAAGAGGCCAGGGGGTGCGTGCAGGCAGGTGGGGATAGAGCACTGCCACACACCACCCTTGCCACTGCCTCCCAAGAGGAGAGCTGGGTTGGGGAGGTGAAGGCAGTGGCTTCCCTCTGTGGGCTACACAGGTCGGCCAGACACTGGAGGGGAGCTTGCACGTAGCATCTACCACTCCACTCTGCCCCGTGTGCAAGGCTCCCCCTCGCTCTGAGTCTGGTCACTGCCACCCCCACCATGCTCCACTCCGCATCTGGCAGCTGCTACACCCCTGCTGCCTCCCCCCAACCAGAAGTGTACTCAGAAGGGGTATGCTCCTTAGAAAAGGTTGAAAACCCTTGGTTTAAGGTATCATTCAACTTACTGCACTTTGTGAAGTATAACAATTACTACTTAGCAAGGTAAAAAATATAGGTGAATTATATCTAAATATGTCTCAACATCAAGGAACAGTCAAGCTACCAAAAAAACCCCTCTGCCCTTAAAATATCTAAGTTATTTGTTAGTTTATTGTACCTTTGTTTTATCTCCTCCTATAGCACCTTCCTGCATACACAACAGTACTGATTATCTAAACTCCAGCTTTTCAGTAACTTCCTCTTGTTCTGAACAGATCTGTGTTCATCCCTGATCATTCAGCCCACTATAAATCCCCTCTATTATCTTGACTATCCAAACTCAAGTTTTCTTATATCCAAAAATATTCTTGAGTCACATAATTGGGAACTTTTTTGCCAAGATTAATTTAATATTCACTGAACAAATTTCCTTTAACACACTTGTTACTAAGTGCCATGCACACCACTTCAATCTGGTTCTACTTTATGATGCAGTAAACAGTCATGTATAATTAAGATCAAGAATGCATTTTCACATTCTCTATTGATTATTATTTGCCTTCATTGACATGCAGAATATTTGTGACTATTCAGCAGAAAGTTTTGGTTTAAAAATTTCTTGGACGTCTTGAAAATATCAAAATATTTCATGTTCACATTTGACATTTTTAAATGCAAACTTTTGACTTTTCATTTCAAATTGTCATTTTTAATGGACCCAAATTTAAGTCCATTAAAAAAGGACAATTTGAAATGCTCAAATCTTCTTTTGAGATTTACCCATCCTTATTAGCAAATACAGTTTTCAAAAGGGTTAAGTTACTGAATAGGAATGGGAATATTTCATTTTAGGTCAAACATAACTTTTCAGGATAATTTGAAATAAACTATTTTGATTTTTTTCTTTTAGTCAGAAAATTAAGGAAAAACCTGTTTTGATTTGACCTGAACCAATTCTTTTTATTATTCTTTGAATTTCAGAGTTCAGCAACTGACCCCCAAAAAATCCATCATTCACTGAGGCCCAGAGATCTACTCTCTCCCACTTGAAAATTATACGACTGCCATTAGCACTCATCCAGCAGTAGTGCCATACAGCCCCTATTCTGAGCATCATAAATAAAGGCTTTTAAATATTATACACATATGGGCTTTTGGGTACAAATGAATGTTTAATTGGATGAATATGTGCTCATGATTCTGTTTCTTCTTTTTATTTCTATTCTTTAAAAATGGAAGGGAGCAGCCCTGGCTTTAGGAATAAAGAATACAAGTTGTCTTCCATTGTTCTGTTGGGGAATAACAAAGATCCTGGAGGCCTCTGCGCATGGGAGAAAAAACACCCTTTCTACCACCAAGGTAAAGCATTCTGTTTCATGTGGTAAGCAGATGTAGAGATGAGAACAGAACAACAAAAGTACATTAAAGAGGAAGTCAGGAAACACTACTCTGAAGAATTAACGATGAAGTGATCCTGGTAGTATATAGGGATCTGAAATGAAAAGTTGCTTCTGAGGTTTTTATCCATGAGAGCCTGTTGTAAATCATCATAGAGTTAATTAAATCAATAAAATTATGATGGTTTACATGAGATGACATTGTGGTTCATAATCTCTGAGGATAGCAATAAAGCAATAGACTTTTAAAGTTTATGTTCCTTAACTGTCGCTCTTTACTAAGAACAAAATATTGTTCCTGAGGCTTGGTTGAATAAGTACAAAGCAAAGTAAATAGAAGCTGAAAGTACTACGATCTTGCAAGGAGTGAGCGTTCATCATCATTCCAAAACAGGCAACCAAGACAGTTAACAGAGAGCTTATTTTGAGCAAGCCTTTTTGTTCTATAGAAAGACTGAATTAAGAAAGATAAGTAATAGAGCAGGATTTAGGCCTAACCACAGAGAAGCAAATATTTTAGAGTAACCCAAGAGTTATATCTGCCCTATATACTCCTGAATTTGTATCGAGAAAAAAAAGATCTCAGTACAAGAGGGGATGTCACATGAATTGGTCCTAGCAATGAAGACTGCAAGGGAGCCAACTAAATATTTTTCTGATGTCAGGGAATAATTATGTTTTGGTGAGACAGAAATTATCTCATTTAAATAACATTTTTCCTACAGAACTTTCTCAAACTCAAGGGCTGATCTTCCAACAAATGAGATTTTTGGCAGCCCTAGAAGTCGTCTCATATTTCTGTCTGTTCTGTTAATACTATAAACTATATCCTTACAAAATAATTTCTAGACTAGTTTCTTGGTCGCTTCCCCTGAAAGAGAAGGGAGAAGAGTGGAGTTTTATATAACTTCACAATTATAGACAAATTTTCACAGCTCACCATCTAAACAATCCACTTCTATAGCCTAGCCTATACAGGAAGTGAGGTTTGAGGATCAAATGATTGTTTTGGTCATTAAAATTGATGAGGAACAGGCATTATTTAAGTACTATAAACGGAGCTTCAAATACAAAGCTGTTTTCTTGCTAGATATTGCTTTGTGTTTTTACAGTGTGTCATATTCATTATGTTGAATATAACTCACAGTAATCAGACACATGTGACTTACCAAAATATAAAGAAAACTTTTATAGCTTCTACTTTGGGTAATTATTATTTACATGTACAATGGTTTTGTTTAGCAGTCAGACTACTACTACCTGACATGCAGAATGGTCAGTTAATCCTTCAAACACATATCAGTTACTGTTAATTCTGTTTTCTAACAGCCATGAAAATGATTTGGTCGGGTCAATTTCAAGAAAGATAGTAAAGGCAAAGTTCTCTGAGCAACAACATAACCGTCCTTTATGAGGTGATTTTCTGACCAGGATAAAAGGACTCTGCTTTGGTTCCCACTCCACACTGAACCAGTAGTTGTATTACTGTTCAGGTAGCTGAAGGAGCCAGTTGGTTTATTGTTCATCATCCCAGAGGTTTTAATGATTCTCTCTCTCTTTTATTTTTGTCTTGATGTTTCACTAATAAAGCTAACCTTTCTTAAGGCACTTTTGCTGTCTGCTACTTGCTTATGGTCCTTCTCATATTTCAAAGCCTTGAAGACTTTAGCTTTTTCAAAATCACCAATCATCCCATGGAGATCAGTCTTCAGTAATAGGAGATCAAAGTTCTAGTTTTAGTTAAGCAGGAAAAGGAGGGTGTGGGTATAAGGGGTTGTGGAGAAGGTATGGGGCTTGTGGGTGAGTGTATGGGATTTGTGGGTATGCAGTTTGTTTGGGGTTTGAGGGAGGGGGCTGCCACATGCCCAACCTCCCCACCCCCTGCTGCACATGACCCCTGGCACTGGCAGCAGCAGCCAGCTGGGTGGTCAGGGCCATGGCCCACTGCAAGCACAGCCCTGCAGCAGCATGGTGCCAACTGACCCGGGGTCTGCACATGGCAAATGGAGCCAGCCTGGCCCACCCCACCCCAATAGCACCCCCACCCCAGGACTTGCTTCCAAAGGAGTGGCCAGGCTGTGCAGAGTCAGGCCTGCTCCATTTACCATATGCAGACCCCAGATCCAGTGCTGCCACCCCACTGGGACTGTGCCTGCAGCAGGTCATGGCCTCAGTGACCCAGCTGAGTGCTCCTGCCAGCTCCAGAGGATGTGTGCTGCAGGGGGTGGGTGGATGGGGTGCCCACCTGCCACTCCCCATACATCCCACATCTCCCCCACACATGCACCCACGCACCCCACATCCACAATTCCACCCTCCCCCAGGAAATCATATAGCTCTTGCACCCCCATTTCCCTACTTACCTGGAACAGCACCTGGGTCCAGGTTACTGCTGCATCCTTGCCCAATCCTATTTGCTCCAGCATACTGAGGAAGCTTGCTGGAACAGCAGGGCATGGGGCAGCTATAGAGATGCTCTGTCCAGATGCCAGATTTTTTCTCTGGAGGACTCAACCTTTGGTTGCTTCAGGATATGTTCCAGGAGTGTGCCCCGTGCAACGTTTTTTCAGCATTTTTTTTTTATACCAGGATTTCCCGGTATCAAATTTAGAGTCTGCACTGAAAATATGCAGTGCAGGAAACATTTTTTATTCTTAGTGTGCCTCTTGCAGCATCTCAAACTGCTTTGGGGCATTTTACTCTTCTGGACATACCTGTTGGTAGCAACTTGCAACTTATATGGTCTGTTCTAGAATTTGAAATTCATGCTGATTATTTCCATAACTCATCTATTAAACAACAAGAAGAGAATGTGTTCTCATTATAATAGGTGTGCTAAGAAGATATTGGGAATCAGCAATGATGGGGAAGAAATTAATTTTTTTCTCTAGCTTTGTTTTTCAAAATGTGATCAATTTATAGCATTTTGGAAAAAAGAAGGGAAAAAACAGAAGCAACTGATTGATAGAATGTGACAAATAACTGGACTTTGACAAATCATAGTCTATTTTTTTTTTAAACTAGGAGTTTGTAAATACAAAAAATTTAGGACCCAAGTTTGATAATTTAATATTCCCTTCATGTCACCCAAAGTAAAAGAAAGGAAAAACAAGTAGTTGCCAGCTATTGTAGAATAAGCCAAAACCTGACCCCCAATTTAATCTGCCAAACCTACTGGAAAGTTTCAAATATAGTGAAAAGCTTCTTGAAAAAAAGTTTTTATTTTCATCCAGCTCTACTTTTCACCACTCTGAGGAGCCAAAGCTGAGTGAAACCTGTCTTAACTGATGAGCTTTTTTTTTTTAATCACACCAGGGGATCTTTGAGTGGCATAGAGCCAGAGATAGATGGATCTATGCTATCCTGCACTTGTTACACTCTTGATACATACGGCTGTACTAATAATTGATTTTAGGTTCAACGGCCATTCAAGTTTTGTTTTTTTTAAGTATAAATTTGGTATGAGCTAAATATAATTTTTTTTTCTCAGTGAATTGCGAAGCCGTGTTTGGTTCTGTATTATAAAATATATGCACGCATCATTCAATCTGATATGGAATTTTATAAAACCCATCCAAGAAGAACTAGAGCCTGGTCTAGTTCACCCTCTGTAATCTGAACCTGTAATCACCAGGATGACTTCACTACCAGGGTAGAAGAGGATATGGTGCCTTCAGTCTATCCTATTAACAGTTTCATTTTGTATCAATGTTGTTATGTAAACGAGAACCTATATGTGTCCTCAAACACCAGGCTAGAGAGCAATTTTTACTTTCTTGCTTTCTAGGTTAGTGATTTCAGTTCTTCTCCAGTTTTTCCCAGTGAAACCAATTTAGCAGGTTCAAAAACAGCTTTACTATGACCAAAACTACATTTTTTGGATAACCTTAGTATTTGTTAAAAATAAATCTGTCCAGTTTTAGTTAGATGGGAAAGAATGGAATACATACGGTGTGTCTACACATGACGCTACATTGCCATAGCAATGCACTATGATGACATAGTGACAGTGGTCACAAACCATGATCCTGCAGCTACATCGCTGTAGCAATGCGTTCCCCATTATAGCATGTTGTTACAGTGACATAGCAACTAAACATAACTGTGTGAGGCATGCACGGCACAGTACAGGTTGTTACTGCACCATTATTTAGTACTTCCAAAAGGAACTACTAATGATAGTACAGTAACAAAGGCACCACAGGGACACATGTAGATGTGCCCATTTTAAAGGACATATAAGGAATTCCTCATCTGTCACAATTGCCCCTCCTTTTGTCCAGAGTGCATGGTTAAAGCAGTCCTGGTGCTTCTCTAAATTATAGTGGGGTTCAACTAGCAGCCCCAGGATTAGGGGTCCTGCTATTACCAGTTTTGTACTAAGTGCATCTTGGTTGTACCCACAAATAAGACTTCCATAAAATCCCAGCCAATCAATGAATGTAAGATGACTTTAAGCAGTTTGGTGGAGATATTCTTCACTACATTTTTTACACAAACCACCTAGTAATCAGGGGATCTATGTGTTTCTCTGATATGAGCACACCCACATGTGTACTAGATCGCAGTGTTTGCCCATAAAATACTTTAAAATGCTTATTATGTTGCATACTATAAAGAGATTTAAAAGTGGTAGAGGTACTGGGGCTTAACAGGATTGTGAGAAACAGCAGGAGTGATATGAAAGTTGAGCTGTCTGAAATATAAAGCTCCTAAGTGCAGAGTGTTTGGTTACTTGATTGTCCCTTGCAGTCAAATAATGAACCTTCTTCATGTTTTGCCTTTCTGGACTTGGCTTAGTTAGACAAATTTGCAGGCATTAGGTCTGTCTGGAATTCATTCCAACATCTCTTTTTTCTCCTAACGTTTTGCAGCTGAGGCAGTCTTGTGAAGAGGAAGCTACAAAGCAAAACATTACCAAATATGTCTTTTCTCCTGCCCATATCTTTATTTCCACAGGAAAGGGAGGCAGATGCTGGTGATGACAAACGGGCCAATGAAAATGCTGCAGAAGTCATCATCACTGGATGAGAGTGGAGGACCCTGCCAAGAGCCCTTTTTCACAGAGAGGAGCTCATTGTAGTGGGTTTGTCAGTTAAAGGGACAGCAACAGCTTGAAACTTTGAATTGGTTTCACCACAGTGAAGGAAAAGCAATTTTGCAAAGTATCCCTACCCTGAACCCATACTCATCCTGTTTATTTTTACCTTTTCTAACTATGTCTTTGTAAGGTTGCTCTTTGTGACCCACACTGCAACAAATTGCCTGAACTTTGACAGGAACAGAAAATGTATACTAGAGAAGCAGCTACAAATTCAGCTACAATTTCAGAAAAGGTGCTTCTCTTGATTCCCTTGGCTTTCTGCAAGGAGTGATGAAGGAGCTGCCTGCTTCTTTCTCTTGTTGTTGTTTATTTGCATAGTAGAAAAAACATAGAGGTCCTAGCCATGGATCAAATAATGCTAGACATTGAACACGGGTAATTAAAAACAATCCTGCCCCAAAGAGCTTACAACACAGCTCTGTTGATGCCTAGTCTTATTTTTTTCCTCAAGAGTTCTTCCTTATTTTATATTTAAGCCTTTGAGAATTTCAGCTTTCATTTACAACATAAGCACCACATCCAATTTCATTTAAATGCACCTTTGTGGACTTAGATGCCAAAGTGTGGTCCTATTGTATTCTGCTTGAGTCCCTGAAAAACCATGAATGCAATAGATGGGTCCTCCTCCTTCTCAGTTTTTTTTTTTAATTTCATCTTAATGCTAAGATAATGGATAGTTACAAAACTAGATGCATTACTTAAGCAAAGTACAACAGAATTGCAGAAGTGCCTAAGTTTACCGAATAGATGAAATAAACTATGTACCCGTGTCGGGCTGCAAAATCTGTTTTGAATGTGGGACTTGTTTGCCTTCTCTGCTATTATTTTGCCCCCGTATTATGGTAATATACACAGGAACAATGAGAAAAACTGCTGAAACTGCCATACAACTATCAATGATGACTCGTGGGCTAGGTAGACAGCCCAAGGCAAGTTAGGATTTGGACCATAGGTAATCCTGGGCTAGGGTCTGGGATGTGTTTGAGAGGCACCCTAAGGTTAGTGTCACAGTTAGATTTGGTAGACTGCTTCTGGTTGGAGTGAAGGTACTAGGCAACCTCAGGCTACCCTTAATATTGGACTGGTTAAGTGGCCCCTGGGTTATGGCTGAGTATTAGGTTGGAACTGATAAATTGCCTCTGATGAAGATTTTATTTGGGAAGTGCCAGGGTACCCTGGGTGATAGTCATCTTGGAACCATTTGGTAGACCTAAGATAGTATTTGCTCAGGTCAGGGTTAAAGGGGGGGATAGTAGGCACCTGTAGTCTGGTATTTAGAGTACCAACCTGAGAAGTCAGAGAGTTGGAAGTTAAAATTTATTTCTGTGTGAGGTAGGGACCCAGACTCTCATCTTCTGCTTCCTGGCTAAGTGCACTAACTATCCAGCTAACCTTTCAACCTGGGGAGAGTTCTCCTTCTGCAGCTTTTGTCAGGCCACAATTGCAGGACTGTCTACCTACTTTGCCATAGTGCAGCCTAGCGTGAGTACTCAGTAGCCATATGGATGCTTATGCATTCACACTGCCTGTGGAATAGCATAGCAAACTGTGCCTAAGTGCCAAAAAATGGGAGTTTTGTGGCTAGAAAACTGCCATTTTTATGTGTAAAGTGAAATAAGATTCTGTTTTTGCTGTCCTCAGTCCTAACGCTAGTCCAAAGCCACCTACCAACTCCAACCCTTCCCCATCACAAATCTATCTGCCAGTTCGCAACTTGAACCCAAACCTACCTATGAGCCCCTGCCCTCCGCCGTTTAATGGATGCAACCTTAACCCTTGTCTGAAGACCAAACCCTAATACTAGCCAGATGCAGCGTAATGGCCCCCATCCTAAATCTAGCCTTGTGCCATCTACCAGCCCAAACAATAATCCTCCATTTGTCAACTGTGCCCATCTCTAACTCTAGCCCAAGACTGGCTACTATCCCCTATTCTAAGCCTAACTAAAATCCTTAGCCTTTATTGGTCCCAGCTCACTAGGGGATTGCTAGAGTTTGGTAAGTAAATTCACGTTTGGCCTGTTAGACTGGAGAAAAGAAACATTGTCTGTTTTAGAGGAAATGCTGAAGTATTGACAGTGTTACATTGTAAGGTGAATGCTGATGAGTAACACTGAATAAAATTTCAGAGACATGAGGTTTGCTGTCATTTCTGGGAAACTATGTTATTATAGCTGCTGTTTTTTTACTAAGAGAAATTAGTAAACTGTGAGTAATGATCTCTAACCAATATCTCTGTCTTTCAGGGTGATGGAAAAACAGCACGTATTATTCTGTTTTCTTCTAAGAAACAGTAAATTCTGGTATAAAACACTACTTACAATTCCAACCCCCAACACACAACCTCCTGCCACTCTAGCCCATGTCATCCATCCTTCTGCTGCCATATTTCTTGTGCCTATAACCATTCTGGGTAATTACAACCATTCTGAATTTTAGATCGCTTGTATTTTTGTTTTTTTGGTTCTTTTCCTATGTGCATTCCCTTCTCCAGCTTTATAATACTTTCCAGATCCTGAACAATGGATTTGCTGTTCCCTCCAATTAAATTTCCAGAAATAAGCTTTAGAGTTTTGCCATACGTTTATCTTAATACTCTAGTGAGCAGCCCCGTTATGACTTACGAACAAACAAAAGTTGTGAAAGATTGTTTATTCTTCTGATTTAGATGGCATTACATATTGTTGTCTGTGTAGGCAGGTGTCTCACATGATATATATAAGCAACAAACAAATAGTGGTCAAGGTCACATAAACTGCTCTGACCCTATGTGTTATTCCTATATATGTCTTGTTGCACACATGAGTATACTATTTTAAAGGTACTGTTCCTTAAGTAGCTTCACTACTGGAGGCAACAGAGGAGGAGTAGATAGGAAGTATCCCTAAAGTAATGTTCTGAGTGCCCCCCTTGCTTCTTCCCACAAAGCCTATACTTTTGACAGGAAGTCACTGAGGCTAAATACAGACAGTCAAAAAACCTGAGACTGAATCTATTTAATCTTTGCAAGTTAGTCTAAGTTGCATAAATTGAACCAATAAGCAAGTGAATGGACATTCATTTTGATTCCAGAAATTCAGCCACATGCCTGCAGTAGCTCAGGGCAGAAGCCCTCTGCCCAACTGAGGGAGACATCTTGGGCCAAGGCTACTCTGCCCACCCTGTAAAAGAGAGGTTTGTGGGGGAGATACTGGGGGGGTCTGTAAATTAACTTGAATCTGGAGCAGATCTGGGACAGAAGTTCAATAAACTGATTTAGCATAATTAGTTAAATCTGATATTGCATCCATCCAGGTTTATCCTAAACTAGTTTCACCCATTTTGAAAGCAGTTTATGTGACCTGAAAAACCAGCACAGAAGGGACCTGCTCCAGGCAATAGCTGTGAAGCTGAACCAGTACTCCAGGTATGACCCGTCACTGCAACCACAGTTCAGACAATTGGCTGCCCCCTTCCTTAGTGCCATTTGCATTTTGGACCCTAGCCAGGTTCCTTTGCTGAGCTATTACCCTCAACTACTGAAAACAATCTATGACAACAGAGACAAGGGAAAGAGCACGACAAGAAATGTGCTGCTTTCATGAATCTTATCAAAGAGTTCTAGATGCCTGGGCCCGTGACCGTGTCCTGGGACTTTGTCTATGACTGGTTTTCACATATTTACACCCAGGCAAGATATTGCCTCACCATTCCAATGAACTTGGTGGATGCTGAGCATGCCATTTCAGTGTATGGGCAAGTGTTCACCCCACAGGGACAAAGAATGTTTCCAGCAACTCCAGCTGGGCGCAACATGCTTGTATTTGTCATAACCTAAACTGGAAAAAAAAAAAGTCCCTGACACAATGGAATCTGCCTAGCAACTGTCATTGCTTTTAAATTTGGTACATTCTGCCTTCTCACCTAGCAGTCTGTCACAGTCCTGGCATAGTGGAAAATCCCATTTGGTCTGTATGCCTATGCCATAGTGGAAAATTCCACTGGTTTGATACATATGGCACCGCACAAGTAGGTCACAGCAAGAAACTATGTCACAAGTGGAAGATTCCGCTGTGCCAGAGCCCAGTGACTATATGCTATGTCACAGAAAATTTCAGCTTGGAAAAAAAGTTCCCGCCATCCTTATACAAATGTGCACACCACCATTGGCCAGTCCCAAATTATTCATAGTTGGCAACTAGGAATTGGCTTCCCAGCCATATAAAAGCTAAATCAGTTTCCGCCCTTGAGGAGCCACTCTCTGGTTTTTCCTCTGAGAGAGAGAGTTACTCCGTGGGTTTTTCCTCTGAGAAAGAAAGAAGCACTCTGCATTTTTTTCTCCCTGTAGTTCTCTCAGAGAGGATACTCCCATCACCGATATCCAATTTGACGCGCCCCTTCCCACGGCCTGCAGCAAAAGCCGTTTACGACCGTTTCATCTTGTTGCATCATCTCTACAGTTGTTTTTCTCTGGTTGTTTCTTTGTGTTTGTTTTTGCAACTCGTTACACAACTGCAACTGCAATCAAGTCAACCTGTACCTACTCTATAAACATTAATAGCGTAAGTAAACAATCTTACTGTAACTGATACACATCCGTGCCTTATTCCACTCCACGTGTCAAAAATACCCACCTATTGCCACCGCGGCCTATCTGCCCGACATGAGATCCTCGGGACTTGGATCCCACAGTATTTAATACCTAGAATGAACTGTCTGTCTCAAGGTTGGCATTCAGTTTCAGTAAACTCCTTTTTATAATGCCCTTTGTTTAAATCTATATTGTTGGTATTAGTTAATAAAGTATATGTAGTTGTTAATTAATAAAGTGTATGTGGTTGGTATTACTTACAATTCATAGTGTGCATAGCTTTATTTGAATAAAATATTTCATTTTAGACCTCAATTAAATGCTTAGATTGCTTAATAATTCATCAATTAATGGCTTCCATGGGCTTAATCAGGGGATTAAGCCCACAAAAGTCATCAATTGACATGTTATTAAGCAATCTAAGTGGTCATTAATGGCTTCCACAGGCTTAATCAGGGGATTAAGGCCAAGAAAGCCATTAATTGATGCATTACAATCTAAGTGGTAGTTTGGGGCCATCTGGCAATCTGCAGGGAGGAGCAGGAGTACCAGGGTCCCTTAGCCAATGAGAGGCATGGGGAAGGGCCTACTGTGCTTGGCCTGAAAATATGGCTGGTGACACTGGGATCTGCCTGCAAAATAAGCCAGCAGCTACCTCAAGTTAGATAGACCTCTAAGTATGTCCAGTGAATCAAAGTCTGTCCAAGGACTATAGCATTGTCCCCAAATCAGTATGAATTACAATTGAGTTTATGCAGGAATTAGGCACTAAGGTGACCAAATTAGAAAGCTTCTGGGCTTTCTCAAAAGCCCAAATTTGGGCACTTTGAAAACTTTGCAGTACAGAATGGAAACGTCACCTGAACTTAGGCTACTATAGAGTTTAGTGGCTTATGGACCAGGACCAATCTAGGTTGTTATTTCAGATGTAGCCACTTAAATTCTGCCAACATTCCAGTTAGGCACCTACAAAGCCAATATGCAACAGGCCCCTAATAATGAATTATAAGGAAAAGCATCTGTTAGGGATGTCAGCAATCAAAGGAAACTAATAAATAATACAATATAAATTAGAAGAGGTGTAGCTTGAACTGTTAGAGGTACAGTCTAGAAAAATAATAGGGCATAAGAACAAGTTAAAATTAGGTATAAGATGAAAAAGTAGAAGTATACATGTTTATTACCACACAGTGAGAAAATTAAAAGTGAAAGTAGTTGAATGAGAAAGGTGAATTAGAAAGGCTGACAGTGAAAAAGGCTTTTAACATAATAGATGTTACTGAAATATGGTGGAATGACAAAACCTGAATGCCTGCAAATTTTACAAAAAGATAGATTCAATCACAGAGGAAAGAGATATGCATCTAAAATTTCCATAGAATTTACATGTTTATTTTTTTCAGAAAGGAGAACAATATTCAGTAGAATCTGTATGACTGTAATTTTCATATAGCCTCTCTTCTCAACCCTCAGTTTCCTAAATGAGAAAGCAATTCCTTTACCCTTCTCCAGAACAACAAACCTTTCTCAAATGCTTGCCCTGGGATATGATTCTTACAGTATACTTGGAGGATCAAGTCATTTGGGCTGATTTGGACCAGCTGAGTGCTGAATGCCAAAAAGTCAAGAGGATGATATGGAGAATGTTATGCCAGCTCTCTCTTCTTATACCTAAGGGACTTCTTGGTTAAATGTGTCTATTGATTAAAGCAGTGTTTGTATAGCTTGAAGGAGAAGCAGTTTTTCAGTTAAGATGATTCCAGGACACTTAGGAATTTATAAGTCAAAATCAATACCTTAAACTTAGGCCTTATGTCATGTGCTCATTAGGGGTCTTTTTAGGGAGAGCTGCTGCCTCCCCCCCACCACACCCTGCACCTCTGAAACGCACCCCTGCTTTCACATTGCACTTTTCCTGTCTCCATGTGACAAAAATCTCCATTTTGCTAGCTTAATCATGTCTGAAGATCCACGTTGTCACCTTGTTTTATCCTGTGTTCTCTTCTAGGTCGGTTCATCTCCTCCAGTGGGCTTTAAACTAGGCTTGTCAGAAGGGGAAGACAAGGGCAGAGGAAGCCTTGGACCACCAAACCAAGTGTCACCCATGAGAACAGCCCAGCTTAGACTGACAATGAGAAGAACAAATACCCAGGTAAGCAACAGGGACCCAGGTAGTAATGAGATTAGGGGGCCAGTGCATGCATTTCGGGAGGCCTCAAATGCCTCTACACTAATGCTTGTAGTGTGGGGAACAAGCAGGAGGAACTCACCCTTCTGCTGCCTAACACAAACCCAAACATAGTGGGACTCACTGAAATGTGGTGGGACCCAACACACAACTGGGCGGTGAATATCAAGGGCTATAGGCTGTACAGGAGGGATAGGACAGGGAGGAAAGGTGGGGGCGTGGTGTTCTATGTCAAGGAGAAATACACATCCTCAACGAGTGGCACTGGGTCAGAGGAGGGGCACACTGACTGGGTTAGAATACAAGGTAGTCAAGGGGAAAGGGACTTAATGGTGGGGGTCTACTACAGACCACCCAACCAAGGGGAAGAGTTAGACCAGGAATTCTTAAGTCAGCTCATGGAGGTAGTTAGATCAAAGGATGTGGTCACCATGGGTGACCTGAACTTTCCAGACGTCTGCTGGAAAGAGCAGTCAATCAGGTCTGACTGCCTACGTAGGCAGTCAGGACTGCAAAGGCCACGTAGGTGCCTAGCCAAGATACAGGACCTCCATCTACCCCAGGAGGTGCACAGTCCCAACTGGGGAGATAGTCTCATAGTTTCATAATAGCTAGGGTCAGGAGGGACCTGAACAGATAATCTAGCCTGACCCCCTGCCAGTAAAATATTGCCTTCTGATCTCTAACCTAAACCTATTCTCCATCAGCTTATTACCACTGTTCCTTGTCACCCCAGGTGGTGCTGGGGAGAAAAGGGCTTTATCTTTTTGCTATTGATCTCCCCTGAGAAGTTTGTAGGCATCCATCAGGTATCCCCTCAGGCTTCTCTTGCTGAGGCTGAACAGGTTCAGGTCCCTCAGTTTCTCCTCATAGGACCTGCCCTGCTGCCCTCTCACCGAGCAGGTGGCCCTCCTTTGAACCCTCTCCAGGCTGGCCACATCCCTCTTGAAGTGTGGTGCCTGTACTGGACACAGTACTCCAACTGCGACCTGACCAAAGTTGCAAAGAGGGGGAGTATCACCTCTCTGGACCGGCTTGAGATGCACCTTTGGATGCATGACAAGGTATGGCTGGCCTTGCTGGCTGTGGTCTGGCACTGGCGGCTCATGTTCATCTTGGAGTCAATAATGACTCCAAGATCTCTTTTAGCCTCTGTGCTTTCAAGAGGGGAACTTCCCAGCCTGTATATATGCTGTGGATTCCTTCTCCCAAGGTGCAGCACCCTGCATTTATCTACATTGAAACCCATCCTATTCTTATCTGCCCACTTTTGTAGTCTGTCTAAATCTATTTGCAGCCTCTCTCTCCCTTCAAGTTTGTCCACCTCACCTCACATCTTCATGTCATCAGCAAATTTGGACAGCGTGCTTTCCACCTCCTTGTCCAAGTCGCTTATGAAGATATTAAACAGTGCGGGCCTGAGGACTGAGCCCTGGGATACCCCACTGCTCACATCTCACCAGGTTGAGTACAACCTGTCCACCACTACTCTCTGGGTGTGTCCGATCAGCCAATTTTTTACCCATCCAACAGTGCAGGCATCAATGTCACAGTCGCTTAATTTATTGATGAGGATGCCGTGTTGGATCTAGTCCTGACCACGGGCAACAACCTGATGAGGGGTCTGCGGGTGCTCGACCACCTGGGCAACAGAGATCATTGCCTGCTGGAATTTACCATCCAGCACAAAGTGGCAAAGGCCTGTAGCAAAGCAGCAACCTTGGACTTCAGGAGAGCAGATTTCAATGAGGTAAGAAGAATAGTTGAGCAGGCACTGAGGTCCTGGAGAGGTCGGGAGTCAGGTGTCCAGGAAGAGTGGTTGTTCCTTAAGGAGACAATCCTCCAAGCCCAAAGGGAGGTAATCCCAACGCGGATCAAAGGGGGCAAGAGGACGCAAAAGCCCCCATGGTTCACCAAAAGCATACAGGAACATCTCCTGGCTAAAAAGGAGGCGTACACCCAATGGAAGGGAGGGGCCATCACCAGGGAGGAAAATACCTCAGTAGCTCGGGGCTGTAGAGGGGAGGTCAGGAAGACCAAGGTAAAGATGGAACCGGGACTAGCTACTGAGATCAAGGACAATAAGAAGTCCCTTTTTAAATACACAGGGGGTAAAAAGAAGGTACCAGGTAACATGAGGCCTCTGCAGGACATGCTGGGAAATCTGGTTGTTGCACCAGACATCAAAACTAACTTATTTAACAGTTTCTTTGCCTCCATTTTTCTGAGCAGGGACCAGGCCATTCCCCCCCACCCCAGAACCCCAGTAGGTCCCAGGGGAGGCACATGCAGACCTAGGGTCAGTGAGGACCTAGTCAGGGAACTTCTGGAGGGACTGGATATATTTAAATCAGCAGGTCCTGATGACCTCCACCCCAGAGTGGTGAAGGAATTAGCAGAGGTCATTGTGGGACCCCTGACATGGCTTTACGAGCACTCATGGTGCTCTGGCATGGTGCCAGAGGACTGGAAAAGGGCAAATGTGGTTCCCATTTTCAAAAAAGGGAGGAAGGAAAACCCAGGAAATTATAGGCCAGTTAGTCTTGCCTCAGTCCTCAGTAAGCTTTTCAAGAGAGTTGTCCTGGTGCATATCCTGAGCCAGCGTGGGAGATTATGCTTAGGGACAACCAACAGGGGTTCATTAGAGGCAGGTCCTGTCAGGCCAACCTGGTGGTCTTCTATGACAAGGTCACAAAATCTTTAGACACAGGTGTAGCAGTGGATATAGTCTTCCTGGACTTTAGGAAAGCCTTCGACACTGCCTCTCACCCTGTTCTCATTAAAAAATGAGGGGAATGTGGCATCAAGACCTACACAGTCAAATGGGTCACTAGTTGGCTGGAGGGCAGCACCCAGAGAGTGGTGGTGGACGGGTCATTTTCAACCTGGAGGGATGTGGGCAGTGGTGTTCCACAGGGCTCAGTCCTTGAGCTCGCACTGTTTAATACCTTCATCAGCGACTTGGACAAGAGGGTAAAAAGCACCCTGTTCAAATTCGCAGATGACTGTAAGTTGTGGGGAGAAGTGGGCACACTAGAAGAGAGTAATAGGCTGCGATTGGACCTAGACAGGTTACAGGGGTGGGCGGATGAGAATAGGAAGGGTTTCAGTGCTGACAAGTACAAGGTACTGCATCTGGGGAAGAAGAACCAGCAGCATACCTACAGGCTGGGGAATTCCCCTCTCATCAGTGCAGAGGCAGAAAAGGATCTTGGAGTCATTATTGATGCCCAAATGAACATGGGCCGACAGTGTGGGGATGTGGTCAAGAAGGCCAGCTATACCTTGTCATGCATCCGCAGGTGCATCTCAAGCAGGTCCAAGGAGGTGATCCTCCCTTCTTTGTGACTCTGGTCAGGCCACAGTTGGAGCGCTGCACTTCAGGAGGGATGTGGACAACATGGAGAGGGTCCAGAGGAGTGTCACTCGCATGATCAAGGGGCAGTAGGGCAGGCCCTATGAGGAAAGGTTAAGGGCCCCGAACCTGTTTAGCCTCCACAAGAGAAGGCTGAGGGGGGATCTAGTGGCCATTTACAAACTGGTCAGGGGGGACCAGCAGGCATTGGTGGAGTCCCTGTTCCTCCGAGCACTACCAGGAGTGACAAGAAATAATGGTCACAAGCTGGCAGAGGGTAGATTTAGGCTAGATATCAGGAGGCGCTACTTCACCATCAGGGCAGCTAGGATCTGGAACCAACTTCCAAGCAAAGTGCTGGCTCCTATCCTGGGAGTCTTTAAGAGGAGGCTAGATGCTCAACTTGCCCGTGTCATTTGACCCCAGTACTCTGTCTTGCCAGGGCAGGAGGTTGGACTTGATGATCTGCTTGGGTCCCTTCCAACCCTACCAGCTATGAAACTATAAAACCATGAAACTATGAAACTGTGACTCTGTGTGTGTGTCACTGATTGATTATTGGCTGATTATTGATTGATAATTTTGATTTTATTGTTGATTTTATCAACTATTGATAGGTTAATGGTTGATTGATTTGCTTGATTATTTTGATTTGATTGTTAATTTGATTGATTATTGATTATTTGTTTGATTGTTATTTGATATGATGATTGCTATCTGTCCAAATTCATGGATGACATGAAATTATGGGGTAAAGTAAACACACTAGTGGGAAGGGATTGAATCCATGCTTACCTGGACAGGTTGGACAAGTGGGCAGAAAATAATAGGATTCAGTTCAACAAAGACAAGTGCAAAGTGCTGCATTCTAGGGAAAAGGACACACCAACACACTTATAGGTTAAGGGATGATCTTCTGAGCAGAGCAGCCACAGAAAGGGATTTTGGAGTCATATTTGACTCCAAGATGAATATGAGCCGTCAATGTGACAAAGTAATCAGTAAGGCTAACCATACTCTATCATGCATTAGCAGGTGCACCACAAACAACTTCAGGGAGGTGATACTTCCCCTCTATGAGGCATTGTTTAGGCCTCAGTTGGAGTACTGTGTCCAGTTCTGGGCGCCAGACTTCATGAGAGATTTGGATAACCAGGGTCCAGAGGAGGGCCACTCATATGGTTAGAGGCCTGCAGGTAAGGTGCTACGAGGAGAGACTGAGGGACCTGGATTTCTTCAGCCTCCACAAGAGAAGGATGAGAGGGGATCTTGTGGCCTTTTACAAATTCATCAGTGGGGTGGGGACAGCCAGCAATAGGAGATGCTCTGTTTACTAGGGCACCACTTGGAATAACCAGGTACAATGGCCACAAACTAACAGAGAGCAGATTTAGGTTGGACATCAGGAACAACTTCTTTATGGTAAGGGTTGCTGGAATGTGGAATGGGTTTCCAAGGGAGGTGGTGCTCTCCCCTACCTTGGGTGTCTTTAAGAGGAGACTGAACAAGCACCTAGCTGGGGTCTTCTGACCCCAGCACTCTTTCCTGCCCAGGGCAGGGAGCTGGACTTGATGATGTATTCCAACTCTAACAGCTATGAAAGTATGATTGATTGAATACAAGGAGGGAGTGAGAGACTTTGGTGACATATAGCCTGTAACCAGGAAGGAGGTCCAGGCAGCAGGGAAGAAGGAGTGAGGTGAGGGCACTTCTTGCAGTGCAGGAAGCACTTCTTGCATTACAGGAAATTCAGAGAAAATGACTGCCACTGAAGGGGCAGGGGATTTGCCCAAAAACCATGGTGGGTGCGAAGAGCCACCAGCCAAGGGGCAAAAGGGACGGGGGGGGAGCACTGCCATCCAGGCTGTAATGACAGTGAAGGTTGCAGCAACATCTGCATCTGCATTCAAAGTGAGCAAATTTTCCAGTGTAGAGGGCTTGTTCATTTGCTTAGTACTAGTCTTAGTAAATGTATGCATTTGGGAAAAGAGGGGAAAGAGAGTGCCTTTGCTCACTCCCCACAGTGGGTGAAAAGACCAACTGGGCTTTGGATACTAAGGCCCAGTCCACCTCCAGGCATTTGGGATGACAGGGAGACAGGGAATTCAGTGCTTTTACTGAGACATGACCAGTCCACAGGAAGGAGTGCCTTTGCCCACCACCTTGGATGTTAAGACAGGGAAGACAGGGAAGACTGAGTGTATATATGAATGGTTTATGTATGAGGGGTTAGAGTGACCGTATGTATGTATCAATACTAAAATGACTCGGTAACTAGAGTATTGTTAGTATCATTTATGATTATATTTATGAGGGATATTTGAGGGACCCTGAGGGCTAAGCGGGAGGCATGCAACCTTTGGAAGAGAGGAGTTGTCTCCAAGGAGGAGTACTACTCTTGTGCTCAGGAGTGTAGGAGGGCTATTAGGAAGGCCAAGGAGGAAGTAGAGCGCCGCCTGGTGACTAGGACAACAGGATCAAGGACAAGGAAGTCCTTTGTCCTTTAGGATCAAGGACAACAGGAAGTCCTTTGTCAAATATGTGGGGAGCAAAAAGAGAGCCCCGGGCAACGTCTGGCACCTGAGGGACTCATCGGGCAGCCTGGTGCTCGCAGCCGATGGGAAGGCTGAGATCTTCAATGGGTTCTTTGCCTCGGTCTTCCTGAGGGGGGACCGGGACTTTCCTTCCGCTGAAGGCCTGTATTCCCCCTTGGGAATCACTGCTAGGCAAAGGGTGAGGGTAGATCTGGTGGAAGGGCTTTTGAAAGGGCTGGATGCCTTTAAGTCAGCGGGTCTGGATGACCTGCACCCAAGTGTGTTGAGGGAGCTGGCGGGGGTGATTGCTGAGCCCTTAGCTCAGTTATACGAGTGCTCTTGGAGCTCTGGACAAGTGCTGGAGGACTGGAAGGTGGCCAGTGTGGTTCCCATCTTTAAGAAGGGGAGGAAAGAGGACCCGGAGAACTACAGGC
>JAGPOW010003642.1:102733976-102754248 GCA_030014935.1 Caiman crocodilus | reverse complement strand
GGGCAGCAGGATAGGCCTTATGAGGAGCGTCTGAGGGACCTGAACCTGTTCAGCCTCAGTAAACAGAGGCTGAGGGGGGACCTGGTGGCAGCTTATAAACTGCTGAGAGGAGATCAGCAGGAAATAGGGCAGGCTCTTTTTTCCCAGGCACCACCAAGGGTAACTAGGACCAATGGTCACAAGTTACTAGAGAGCAGGTTTAGGTTGGACATTAGGAAACACTACTTCACTTTTAGGGTGGCTAGGATGTGGAACCAGCTTCCTAGGGAAGTTGTTCTTGCTCCTTCCTTGGGCATCTTTAACAGAAGATTAGATAGGCACTTGGCTGGGGTCCTGTGACCCTGGCACTCGATCCTGCCACTGGTAGGGGGTTAGACTAGATGGCCTACTTTAGGTCCCTTCAACCCTAGATACTATGATACTATGATTATTACTAGTATAGTTATATAGTTATTAATTTAATCATTACCATAGACAGAATTACTTGTGATCATTGTCCTCACAAGATACAAAAGAGCACAATCATTAGGAAATAGGAGCCTGGTCTTGTCTGGGGTCCAGCACCTCAGATCTTTGAGCAGGAGCAAGAGGAAGGCAGACAACAAGGAAGGGCAGGAGACCAAATAAGGCAGACATATAAGATGTATTATTATTATCATTCAGAAAATACAGTACCCTAATACCAAAACTTAATTCAAATTATTTTGCTGTACCTATTGGACCCAACACCTATACATGACTGTTCTCCTTTGTATCTGGATGGAGAGTACACTGAGCCCAAGTAGCGAAATACATTGAGGTAAAATATTTGGGGTATATAAACAAACAAATAATAGGAACATTGCATACATCGTCTTTGAAAAGAGCTAATGACGCATATTTCAGTAAGTAGCTGCTTGGACTACCTGAACATCTGTAATTTTTCAGCGTTTTTAAATCTTGCACACAGTAAGCCAGGCAGCTGAGCATCAGGGAAACCTGTAAGTAGGGCAAACAAGCACAGCATAGACTATTCTTACCCTGAACAGAGACAAAAAAAATGTAATCATTGTTATACTGGCATGTTCATACATTAAACCTAAATATTAATTTTTTAATTTTAAAATCATTACTTCAAGTGCATGTTTAGCTGTGGATGTATTCACACAATATGATGCCTTTGTCTCTGTTTAGAAACTGTCTATATTGAGGTGGAGAGAGACTTAAATTTTATACATACGCTGATAATGGTGAATTTTCAATTGTTTTTTCAGTATTATGAATCTATGGAAATTAAGAGTAGCAAATAGGCACCTGGAAGTGACATTGCCAGCATTGTCACTTGAGATGGAAATGGTGCCAGGTGTCGCTCTCAGGCTTCATGAGTATGTTCTTCTCCTCTGTCTGTTGTGACCGGCGGAAGCAACAGGGAGCGTAGCAATCGGGAACTAAAAATAAGAGGGAGGGAAGGAATGCGAGGAACAGAAAGTTTAAGAGCAAGTGTAAGAATTTGTAATGGAAAAGCACCATGAAGAAGTGCCTCCTGCCCTAAACTACTCTATGGGGTGGGTGGTGCGGGGGAGGCATGGAGAGGTGGAGAATGGTGGCTAATGACCAAGGAATGTGGTAAGGTCATTCCCCCCAGCCTCACCCTGAACCTTGTACTGCAACTGCAGGGCTTCTTGCTGCGCAATACCTTGCACCTTCCTCGGGACAATTAAATCCACCCACCCTATTTACATCAAAGTTGAAGTAAACAATGCACATCACCCCCCCTCAAGGCACAACCAAGTGTCAAGTGTCACTCACCAATGTGTATGTAAAGCGGTATTGTCTTGCAAGGCCATGTTGCAAAGTGGTTCTCATCCTGCACTCGAATGCTGCATTGCATTAGCATTCCTGTGGCATCCAGGAGCAACTCTCCTCACCGGGTTGAGTTCTTCTGCCTCTCTTGTACTGCCTTCTGTCATGCACCTCAAAACTCTCTTGTTGATACAGCATATGTGCACCCTGACCACTGCTCCAACAATTTAAAGGCCTTGAGTGGGACAGGCAACCCCCATCCCTCCCTCCAACCTCGTTTTGGAGTAAAAAAAAAACTCCAGATAGGCTGATGCCAGACTGGGAAAGAATGCCAAAACCTGGGCAAAAAAGATCTCCAAAACCCTGTGCAAAAAATGCTGGGAAAGAATATCCAGGTGGGAATCCACTTACAGTTGTTTTGCAATGTGGGAGTGATTCGAAAAGATTTCAAGAGCCCCATGCTGCAAGCACCCAGAAAAAGTGTATGTGTGGGGTGGGGTGGGAGAAGTGTGGGAACAGGCAGTCCCTTTGGGTGGCCTGTGGTACCAACCCCTGATGCTAACCCAGACTTGTGAAGGGGTAGCAAGCAGTTACTTGATTTCATGAACCCCATGCTGCAAGCACCCAAAAAATGTGATCAGGGTGATGGTGGAGAAGTGTGGGTACAGGCTTGGCCAGCAGGCATCCTCTTTGGGTGGATGCCCATCTGGCCAACCCCCAATGCCAAGACTTGTGAGGGGGAGGCAGGCTTTGCAGGAGTTGGGCATCACTTCTTATCGTGCTCAAAGTCTCCAAAATAGGAGTGTCTCTCAAGGAAAACCAGTGACATTCCCCCACAATGAAATCAAATCCTATCTTAAAATGCCCTCTGGCATAAAACAGCACTGCAAGGGCAGGAGGGTAAAATTGTTAAAACATGCTCCCTAGCATTTTTTACTATTAATAGCATATTTAAGCCATCACATAGTAAATAACGTACACATTAGGTTAGTAGTCGTGCTACATTACGACAGTGAAAAATCCCAGGAACATCTTTAGTCAGAAAAAGCCAATGCTGTGGACAAGGGCCCTAGGAGATGTACCTTGTACCCTACCAGCTGCCATATTCTTCAATAGCATTGACTTCCAAATGTTTTTAATTGACAAAATTATATTCTCTTTGTATGCATACATAGCAATTTTTTCACCATCTACCTGGCAATCTCTGGTTTAGGCTTTATGTTGTGGATACATAAATGTACACATGTAGACTGAGAGTGCTCAATATGGCTACATACTATCTGGGTACATAGATGCATGCATGCCTGTGTACCTGGGCCTCTGTGTCTGGGTTTCCAGAGAAGCCTGGGGTCCTTAGGAATTCTTGTACTTGGTCCTGTGCACAAGATCCTCAGCCAGAAAGCTAAATGGCACAGAAAACATCTGGGGGGGGCATAAGGTGGGTAAAGAGACTTCACATGTTTTAGGTTAAACAAGTGGGTAGTAAGGGAACTTCTGGGAAACAGAAAATCAATGTTCCAGGCTCCCCTCACATGGATGTTTGAATCTGTATCTTTTGACTACTCAGCATACTACCCTAAATCATGCCATAATTTCCTTTGTAGCTGGTCCCTGAGCAGCAAACACTGGGAGATAATATGAGGCCAGAGGGAAGACCACAAGCTTGCCCTCCTCCATAGTTATAGATTTCTGGCAGGCTACCATGACTTAGATGGAAGAATGTATCTAGAATGGGAACCCACCTCATATATACGCTCAGCACGTGTATACCCAACTGAGCATGCTCAGTCTATACACACACACATACACATTCTCACTACAAAGGAAATAGAGAATTGCAACCTGCAGCTAACTTTCAATAACGCCACTTTCATGGCAGCTGACGATTAGATGCACAAAGATGCATAGAATTCCCTTTAACGTTTAGTTCCATTTAAGCACATTGCAGGAAGTCTAACTTAATGTGAAAATTACTATTTTAAAGATCCAATGAGAGATAGTTGCAGTGCATTAGACAAAAATAAATTACCAAAAATCCTTCACATTTACATGGTCATTGTTGCTGTTTGATCCTCTAAAATCAACTGGAAATTTATTCAGACTTTCAAGTTATGAACCTCAGTAAGAAACAAAGATGTCAGGGGGCCAATACAATGTTAGTCAAATATTCCTGTTGCTTATGAACTGCTTAACATATTTTGCAACAGGAAGGAAAGGATAACTGTATACACAGAGATACTTCAAAAGAAAGAATGTCTTAGAACATGTTCCAATACATCAGTGGAACTAATACTTTTTGGTGATTGTAACATTTTTGTGTCAAATTTAGGATGAGCAATAACTGAACTGGCTTCCTAGGTACAGATTACATTTTCTCGGAAAGCAAGTTGCACGTGGAACTCTTAGAGGAAAGACTTAGAGACAAAAACTTAGACAGCTGGAGCAGTTAATGTTTTCCATTTTTTAGTGATTCAGGTTAAATGCTACAAAAAAAAAATCTTCAATTTTATTGTAAAGACTATAATGAGGGACAATTCTGTGGTCTCCCTTTCAGGCACACATCCTTTGTATACTCGTTTGCTTTTTTATCCTAACAGTACACTGTTAGATCATAATTTCTGTAATCTAAATTTAATTGACGTTGCCATTTCTGGGCAATGTGCTAACAGACATTCTGCATGGGAACAGATGTTTGTCCTACTAAGTGAGACAAAGACAAGTGAATGTGAAAACTGATATATATGACAAAGTCAGTCAGTGTATCATTGTGCTTCCAAAAAGGGCTAAGCAACCATATTGTTAAAAAGTAAGGTTCATGAATTTGTTGTTCATTTTCTGTGTTCCAAAATATATTGAACATATATGTATAAATCTATATAATGATTAGTATTATTACATCTAAAACCTGCATTCAAAGCATGTTAAGGTTGCAAAGTCAAGCATTCAACATCTAGGAAGCAGCAACATTTAGAATTGAAGTAATATGTGTATGAATAATTTAGAGGTGTAGAATCAATGCCTTTGTGTGATTCACTCATCTCACAGTTTTATAATATGTACATGCCAGAATAGAGTTCTATAGTTACTGCTTAGCATAATGTTCTATGAAATTTGCTGGGTGGCCATGTCTACACATGAGCATTTACTGTGCAGTAACCAAAATGACTGCTCAGTATGGGTACACATCTACAAGAGCACACTCATACTGCGCAGTAAATATGGCCATTTATGCTGACTTGAGTTTAAATTTGATACCTGTGCCATGCAGGTATCAAATTTATGCCCGATTAGTAGGGCTGTGCGAAGCTTCACATGCTGATTTGATTCAGAGGAGATTCAGTCCAATTTGGTGGCCGAATCTCCAAATCTGAATCAAATCAGGAGACCAATAAAAAGGTCTGAATCAATTCAGAAAAGATTTGGAGAGCTTCAGACATTTGGGCAGTTCCTGCTTACTGCTACAGGGAGCTGGACCTGGATTCCATGCTGGTAAGTGTGTGTGTGGGGGGGGGGTGCTGAACAAGGGGGGAGGGGACCATGAGGGGACCCCCTCCAGACCCCATCCATGCCTGCTCCCCAGACTTCCTGAGTGGCCCCCAACTCCTGCCCAGTTTCCTAGCCCCCCCACCCCCCACCCCATGGCTGCCCCACCTGGCCCCAGCTCCCGGTTCTTTAAAAAAATAATAAATAAAGCCCCCACTTACTAGCTGCTGCCAGGCAGGGAAGCAATCCCCACTGCCTCCTACTGCCCCATGCTGAGTGAGAGGTGCTGCTATGAGCCTGCATCCCCAGCCCTCCCATAGTTGCCCCATCCAGCCCCACCTCTCAGTTCTTTAAAAAAAACCCCCTATACTCACCGCCTGCTGCAGTGGCCACTATGGCCTCTGGGGACTTGTGGCAGAGTCCCCCATGCAGCCTGGGGCAGTGGGAGGCAGCGGGGATTGCCCTCTCCACCTGGCAGGAACCAGTGAGTGCAGGGCTTTTATTTATTTTTTTTAAGAGCCAGGATGCTGGTACTGGGCAGGGCAGCCATGGGAGAGGGAGGCTGGGAGAACAGGTGAGGAAAGAGGGCTCATGGCAGAGTCCTTCATACAGCATGGGACAGTGGGGTGCAGTGGGGTTTGACTCCCCATGTGGTAGCAGCTGGTAAGTGGGGGCTTTTTTTTTTCTTTTTAAGAGAGGGACATTGGGGTGGGCTGGGAAAGGGGGCTCATGACAGAGCCCCCCATGCAGCACAGGGAATTGGGGGCAGCGGGGATCACCCCCACTGTCTGGCAACCGCTGAATCAGCCAGCTCTCTGAATCAAACAGGCTCCATCTCCAGCCGCTCTCCTAGCCCTGTCAATTGCCAACCCCTGATGCCAAAACTTGTGAGGGGGATGCAGGCTTTGCAGAGGTTGAGCAACACTTCTCATTGAACTCAAAGCCCCCAAAATAGGGGTGTCTCTCAAAGAAAGCTGACTACATTCCCCCACAATGAAATCAAATCCTATCTTAAAATGCCCTCTGGCATAAATCAGTACTGCAAGGCCATGAGGGTAAAATTGTTAAGATGTGCTACCTAGCATGTTTTACTAGTAATACCATATTTAAGACATAACATGGTAAATAACATACATGTTAGGTTATTAGTCGTGCTACATTACGACAGTGAAAAAAACCCAGGAACATCTTTAGCCAGAAAAAGCCAATGCTGTGGACAAGGGCCTTGTACCCCAACAGCTGTCATATTCTTCAGTAGCATTGGCTTCCAAATGTTTTTAATTGACAAAATTATATTCTCTTTGTATGCATACACAGCAAGTTTTTCACCATCTACTTCTCAATCTCTGGTTTAGGCTTTATATTGTGGATACATAAATGTACACATGTAGACTGAGAGTGCTCAATATGGCTACATACTATCTGGGTACATAGATGCATGCATGACTGTGTACCTGGGCCTCCGTGTTTGGGTTTCCAGAGCAGTCTGGGGTCCTTGGGAATTCTTGACCTTGGTCCTAGACCTCTAATGAAAAGTCAGTTGGTGTTTTGAAACCTGATCAATAAATAATGTGTTTTTATTTTGTGTTAATTTGTTGCTTGTGAACTGTGATAGACTGAGAACTTCAGAAATTGAAGATCTAATCTTCCACATGACAGGTTAACTGTCAACAGCCTCTCCGTACCACCTGCATCTGAAATCTTAAGGAACCAGCTGTAAATATGAAGATAATTTAATCTCCTTGACTTTTATATCTTTGGGCTCTTTGCTAACTGCTAAGAAGGGTGAACATTTGTGGATATTTATCTCTTAGGACTAGATTAAGACTACCACCAAAGGACTCCACTAAAGGACTATTAGGAAGTAATTACTCTTTGTCACTTGTGGACTATAAAGTTTTTAAGGCCAGAATGGTATTATGATACACTGTTTGACTTCCTACATAATGCAAACTATACAATTTCATGCAATGATTTCTGCATCAAGCACATAACTCTGTTCGGGCTATAGCACTTTTGAAAAAAAAATGTAAATAATTCAAGTGACAGATCCTACAGCATTCCTTGTTCAAATGACTAATTATCCTCTGTTAAAAATATGTGCTTTTATGGAGTATGAAATAACCCTTCCAACCACTGAATCTCATTATACTATTTTTTCTGCTACATTAAAGAGTCATCTATTATCAGCAATATCTTCTCCACGTAGGTACTTCTGCATTGTGATAAAGTCACTTATTAATCTTTTCTTGCGTAAACGTGCATTGAGCTTCTTAAGTCTCTTAACTTCTAATAAGATAGATAGGGTAGTATGAAAAGTGCTAGATACCATTATGAATTCCATTAAGTAGCCCTAGGTTTGTGAATTACCAAAGGGGATTTGTGAATATTAAAGAGCTGAATATGAATATCTTAAAAGGTACACTGTTCCATATTGTTCTAGCTGGCCCCAGAAGTCTTGAGCACGAATCTCATTAAACTTTGCAGTGACTGATCATGGTAGCAGTTCTCACACCCAGTCAGGGTCCAAACATAACTGACAAGGAATGATTGTGTTTCTTTTTTTAGCAGGAAAAGGGAAACATTGACTGATTAGCAGATGAAACCTAGAAACAGTTATTAGTAGATTGCCCTTGCTCTCTACTCTAATTTTTTGCTTCCTTTTGGCACTAAAGCACTCACTGGACTGTTGGTGAATGGGCAATTTAACAAACAGCTCTTGGGAAAGAGAGGTATCATGACTGAAAAATGAAGAGGCAGATATTAGTAAGTTAATTAGAGAGGCTGTAACTATCTGACGTCAGGCAGAAGGGTAGATGTGCACCTTATAGACTAATTAAATCTAAGCTTAAATTAAATGCACATTTTCATAAGCAGCAGCTTACTTCATAAAATGTTATATTCTTAGCAAGTTTATTAGCTAGCTTCCATTTTATTTTAACCAGATTTCAATTTAAACAAGTGCTTCTCATTTCTGTCTTGCTGCTGGCTTCTGAATTGCTGCAGTTTTCATCCTGTACTCTGAGAAATGCTTGTCCATTGTAGAGCTTTGGAAAGTCACTGCCTTCCTTCATGGTTTCAGTGGCCTGACCACCCTTTACTGGACTTGAGGAAATGGCCTTGCTTGTCAAAGGTCCTTGAGAAGTCCTGGCATGACCCCTGGTGTTTTGTGGCACATATGTTCATATCATTCCCCTCAAAGTAGTACACCCTCACATAGAGATATGCTATGACTATATTAATCAAGACTGCTTATATCATAGAAATCATAGATCATAAAGAAATCATAGAGAAGTAAGTCTGGAAGGGACTTCCATGGGTCATCTAGTTCAACCACTCAGCTGATCATGTATAACAGCGTGGATTCCTGCCCTTAGCTACAAATATTATATGTACAAGTTTCATAATTTTTTTTCTCAACCTGCTTCATTAAGATGATGTGATGATTAATGTTTTAGCTCTGCTATGAACAGTGTGTTCAGTTTATTGTCCCTCTCCAGGGGTTTCATGTCTCCCTCTTCCATTCCCTAAGCATCTTTGAGAAGATATATGTGAATTTTCATGTTTTTCCTAGGTTTTTTACCTTGTTTTTCTCCTATTTCACTCACTAGCCAAGATTTTAAATTGTATTCAGGACCCCACATACTAAATAAGTGCTTTCAAGTCTCTTGAAACAAATATTGATCAAGAGTAATGCATATCTCCAGTTAGCAATTCTTCACTCAGCGAAGACTTTCATATTGTGGAAAATCCTACGCTAATGTTAGTCCTTTCAATAACTCTATTTAAGTAAGCATGAGACACAGCATGGAGTGTTCACTCAGTACCTTTGTGTGGGAGACAGGCTGTTTATGTTTCCCAAACTTTTCGCAAGGTTCGTAACTATTTGTCAACTTAGTTTGGGTTAGTGTCTTTTATCCAGTGAACTATACGTGCATTAAGATGTTTTTCTCAAAGCTGGTTTAGGTTATAACAGAAAAATACAAGTCATGGATGGACTAAGTGACCTAATACTGTTTTTTTTCCCATTTTCCTCCTAGCACACTATTGTTCACTGAAGTATATTTTCCAATGCTTTGTTCCATGCTGTTCAAATGAATTAAATATTCAGCTTCTACTGTTCCCTTGGGAGATTATTTCACAGTCTAGTAGTTTTTACTAGATTTGATTTTAGGAATTTTTGCAAGTATATCTTTCTTGTCTAAGTTTTTCTTGTCTTTTTTTCCCTTTGTCATTAGTTTAACTCTGTACTATTTGGTCAGTTATATGGCTTTTATGTCACTATAGATTATCATTTGCTTCTATAGTGTTTGCACCTTTAGGTTGTGTCCAGACGAGCATGATTGTTTGTTTCCCTGGGGAACTCCTGTAACACATGTGCTCTGATGCACAGCAGGTTACCCCAGGAAGGATAGTGAAAACTGGGGCCAGCAGCCTTACCTAGGTTCCTGAGGACCTTGGGGAGCTGAGGACCTTGGGGAGCTGCAGTCACGGTGCTCCTGAAACTGTATTTTTTTTTTTTACCCCAGGATGTCTCAGGGTCAAAAAAACCTCCAATGTTGCAAGGTAGTAGCACGAGGAATTCCTGCATGTGTAGTGTCTGGCACCACAGACAGGCCTGTGGTGCCGCATGCTGCAAGTCCATGCTCATCTGGATGCAGCTTTAAAATATTTGCGGACGGTTGTTGTGATGTGGTATACACACTTACATAATTTTTCAATTATTTAGCATGTCTACATATGTAGGCCCTAATCTCCAAACGAGACCTGTACACACCTGTACTTATAGCCATGCAGAGTCACTTTGACATTCATAAGTGTGTACAGATACAATGATCCGTTAACACAGATCTCACTGAAAGATCAAGGATTTTGTTCTTTATAATATTCCTTCAGAAATTAATTCCTCATTGCTTTAATAATGTTTACAGATCTTCACTGAACTCCCTACAACTTGTTGTTTTTTTCCAGCTACTAGGGTTTTTTGAGACGTAATGTTGTGGTGTAAGCTCAAGTTAACATTATTTCTTTGGAGTTTGATGCTGAATGGCTCAAACAGCCTTCCTTTGCCTTTCAGATACTCCCAAGTGAACATATTTAGAATGAGGTATAAATACCTTCAATAAAAGGCAACCTAATTGTTAAAATCTTCTAACCCACAATAATTCACATTTTCTCTACCTTTAAGGAGGTATCACAGGCAAAACATATTGAACTATACCCATATCTGTAATCAGAACTTTGACAACTTCTGCACCCCATTCATAACCCTCATGGTGTTCACCATGATACTCAACAATTAAAATTCCCACAGCTTAGATACTCATTCTCTAGTGTAAATGCCAAATACCATTTTGATTAAATAATTTGATTACAAGGAAGCAATCCTGTTAAAGCACATTCCTGTAAAAATCAAAGCAGCTATAAAAACACTTTTCTGTGCTGAGATCTAAGTCATTACATCAGCAATATTTTACTTCCTTGTGAATAAGATGTATGATTTGTAAACAAAAGGGGACAAATTCATTCCTGTTGAAACTTCTTTGTAATCAGATAGCTACCCCAGGGATGCCTTTCAGGCAATGGTTAATGGAGCTATTAATAGATAGCGGTTAGTTATGCTGGATGTTTTAAGTATCTAGTGAGTATGGTATGCTAAAAGCACCCAATTTCCATTACAGATTAGATAATGCTTAAAGTCATTTTCACTTGGCAGTCTCTCAAAGATTTGTATTTGTCCAGTTCCAAGCTATTGCTAAGCAGGAAAACAGCAAGTCTCTTCTCAATACTACATTCCATATTTTGCAGGTCAGATTTTCTATTTCAAGACCCATGTAATTAATTTGCCAGGAAGGTAAAACAAAACATAAAATAGATGAAGGCTTTAAGGATGATGTAGTGTGGTCCATTGAGCAGGTCAAGGACTGTGAGTACCAGCCAAGAAACAGAAGAATTTGGATGGTTCTGCAGCACAAGGCATGGTAAGAGCTGGGGAGGAAGTAAAGAGACATTACAAGTTATTTATACTACATGTGGTAAGAGACACTGCACTCTGTGCAGGCTCCAAAATTCCCCAATCACAGGTGTTTATATTTGCCCACCTCAGAAGAAGTAGAGAGAAACTGCTGACAGGGACAGACACTAGGTGTAGCCAGAAGTGGCACTTTTCCAGTCATCTGGTTCCTGGAATCCCTTTACAGCCATGACACAAGTGCATGGCTGCAGAGAACATTTAAAATGGCCAATCACATGAAAAATTAACCCTGGTTAAATCAGGTATTACGTGAAGGCACTCAAAAGAGAACTTGTATTCCCTCCAGAGTTAAATTTTCCTGTCCCTGGGACTGTCAGGGGGAAGAAGAGGGAGCTGCTGGCTGCTGACTGGCCAGAGCTGAGGGGGAGGGGTTGGGCAATGGACCCCCCTCACCTTGCAGCTCCCCTCAGCTACCTTGTCTGTGTCAGGCCTCCAAGGTGAGGGGCCTCCATTCCTCACCTCAGTTCTGGCCATTCAGCAGCCAGGAGTAGCCAGCACAGAGCTGACAGATGCTGAATGGCCAGAGCTGGGGGTGTGGGGGGAATGGAACCCCTCACTTCGGGGCCCAACCTAGCTCTGAGGGGCGGGCATGAGGTGAGGGAACCTCTTTCCCCTCTCCTTTCCCCCAGTTCTGGGCATTCAGTAGCTGGGAGCTCCCTCACTGACAGCTCTGGGGCTGGGGCTGGGGCTGGGGGAGGAGGAGGAGTGCTGGGCTGGGGAAAGTGGGAGCCTCCTGTGAGGCTGGCCTGGGCCAGTGCAGGCTGCCTCCAGACTCCCTTGCCACTCCCCCAACAGGTGAATGTCTGTTTGGTCAGGGTTGGGGGGAGCACTTTAACTCATGGTGCTTTTTGTAAAGTGCTATGAGTTAGGGCCCTAATGTCTGTCTATGTCTACAGTTAAATGGCATTGTTCCTTGCTCCCTTTATGCTCTAAACCAAAAAGATTTCTGCTTTACTGCATTGTGATTGGCAGCACAGAAAAAGATTTTTCTCTTAGTCTTACTAAATCCAGTTCTTTAGCTATCAAGGAGCCCACAGAGAAAAGAGTCTGCTGTCATTATTCTTTATTAAAAGAAATGGATGTAATAAAGAAATATTCACTGAAACATGGGTGTGGATCAGGTACTTATAGATGTAACATTCTTTGTAATCCCTCTCAGCCTTCTCTTTATTGGCATGTAGAAGTGGGAAGTTAGCTAGACAGTGTTAGTTTTCATGGCAGGTTGTTCTAAGCCATCAGTACAAACTGTTATGGTTACCAAACTATTGTCTGCTTTAGGCAAGACCATTTATTTCTCTCCTGAAAGCAAATACTTATAATCCGTTATTTCATTTTATTATATTTTATACAGGCATGAGAAGGATGAGCCAGAAAGAGCTTTAATGAATTCATAGCTCATTTCTTACAGTGCTCCTAGTGCCTTGTGGTGTGTTGAAGAAGCATCTTCTGAACAGGCAGATTATGTGTTATATACATGTTATATGACATATTTTTTTTAAATGAAATATACATATTTTCCCAATCAGGAAGCAACTGTGACCACCTGAAACCTGAGATCCTGCTCCTGTCTTTGTTTCAAGGTAATCTGCATCATCACAGATCCTCACAGGAGGTGAGAGGGTCCCTCTATACCAGCTATGAATTGACTGCCCAGAGGCATTTTCCATCTATTGACTCCTCTGTGAAATCCTATGAAATACAAACTTTCATTTCTATCCAGGAGAACTTTTACAATCTTTTCTCCAATGCCCAGTGACAGGTGTTTGTGCCAGAAAGTTTGCAATTAAAGAATTCTTTTTTTGCAAAAATTTTATTGGTCTAATAAAAGATATCATCTCTACTATGAGTCCTGATTGTGTTATATATCCTGCATTTGTCAAATTGTTAGAGGTACCTTAGAATGACATCTTGGGTACTGATGCTTTCAGTGAAGATGGGGTCAAACGAAGCCATTCTTGATTGGCAAAGAGTCTTCAGATTCAGTATAGCTGGTTTGGACATAAAGTAGGAGACAAGACACTAGGACTGCCTAAATACTTCCACAGTCAAGGACTACGCTAGTAAGAATTATTTTGCTGTATTAGTATGCTTTTAAGCCACTGATGTTTACATTTTCTTTTCTCCTATTTCTTTTGAGAACAGGTGCTTAGAACCAGAGAACTAGCAAGGGAAGGATTATAGCATCATAGAACCACAGAGTAGTAAAGTTGGGAGGTGCTGGATGAGGTCAAGTCCAATCACAGCTGAAGGCAGAATCACTCCTGACTAAACCATTTCAATCAAGTGTCTGCCTAACCTGCTATTAAAAACATCCAAGGAAGTTCCACAAACTCTCTTGGCAGCTTGTTTCAGTGCTTAACCTCATAGTGAGAAAGTTCTAATATTTCCCTTGCTGCATTGTATCTTATCTTGTTCCCTGCAGCCACGTAACTACCCCTCATGTACTTGAAGACTATTATCCAACCTCTCCTCAGATCTTCTCTTCTCCAAAATAATCTTAGCTCCTTCAACCTATCCCCAGAAGTTATTCCCCCTGTTACTGAATCGTTTCTGTCATTCTCCTCTGGCATTCTCCTTTTTTACCTTGTCCACATCTTTCTTGAGATGAAGGGTCCAAAAGTGGACACAGTACTCCAGGTGACATGTTATCTCTGCTGAATAGAGTGGGAGAATCAAATGATAGTCCTGCTAATGCAGGTTGATATGCTATTGACCTTTTTTGTAACAAGAATACACCATTGGCTCATATTCAACTTTGTGACTGCCCAGGTCCTTTTCTTCAGTACTGCAGCCTAAATCATCCTTCCCAAGTCAGTATTTGTTCCCTTCCAAGTGTAGGACATGGTGCTTGTCCTTGCTGAATTTCATCTGATTGACTTCAGACCATTTCTTAAGCTTATCCAGGTCATTCTAAATTCTAGCTCTATCCTCTGGAGTGTCTGCAGTTCCACCCAACCTCATGTCATCTGCAAGCTGTTAAGTGTGCACTCAGTTCCTTCCTCAAAATCATTTTGACACCAGTATGTCAACTGTCAATGAGTGATCAAAATATCATACTAGTTTTATTCTTATCCTTTCAATTAATCTGAGTTTCTTTTAAAGATGCATTGAAATGTATTTAGATTTGTGAGCAGACATGGTGAACTTCTCTATTTTCTGTCAAACCAGAATGTCAGAAGATTTTTTTTCTATGCTTGACTCCATAGTAGGATTTATTTTAAAATGTATTTTGTACTGAATCAGAAAGACAGTTGTTAGTAAGCTGCTAAAATTAATGTTTAGAAACCTGAAACACTTAGTCCTATTTCACAGGCAATGGTTTATTTAAAAAGCCACCCACTGTTTAAGTAACACAGAGCATGTCTACACGTGAAATTAATGTGACACAATAAACTCTGGTGTATATCACTCAAATAAACTCCAAAGCGAAATGCACCAGAGTTTATTGTTCCTGGGTGCTGTTACATGTCCTCCTGGGACCACAACATGTTGAGCCAGGGCAGACCAGCCCTGGCTAGAAGAAGGCCCAGAGGGCTAGCCTGCAAGCCTGGGGCTCCTCTGACTCACCTCAATGTAGTGCAGAGGGGCTAACTGAGGCATGAGGGTGCTCCAGTGTGGAGTAGCTGCCAGGCAGCCTCCGCACTGACGTACCTTCATGCTCTAGCCAGCCCTTTCATCATCTACATGTGCATTGCTGTACATGAAAGAATGCCATCATAGGATAGTTAATGCGTTTACAAGTATTTACCTATGGAGGAATTAATGAGTTTATGTAGCCTAATAGGGCCATATATGTAGATGCTGAGACTTTACTGCAGAGCTAATTAGGCAGCTCCACAGTAAACGTCTCCTGTAAATGCACCCACAGCATATTATACCCACTAAGGACAAATCTTCAATAAACAAATACCAGATATTTTAGTTAATAGCCATATTTAAACTAGAAACCGCTGCTTTCTCTAAGTCATGTGGACCCTCATATGTACAAATCATTATCAATTTATGAACAGCTTCCCTCTTGTCAGAGGAAAATATCTACTTGGTAGACTAAGCAGCAGATGCAACCTTTCCTTAGCTGTGGACACTCAACTTTGATTTTCAAAAAAAGCTCAGATTTAGATGGGAGTTTTGCAACTGGCCCCCTACATCAAGAGTGAGTGATGTTTATATATAGTTACTATACATTTCTTAGACTGTTTTAAACTCTTTTGCTCTTACCTGAAAACCTCTCATTGGGCACATACTTACAAAGTCAACTCACTTCTCTACAGAAGTCCTTTCTCTCTGCAGTGCTGTTACAAAGATGGAAGAAAGCTTTGGAAAGCCTGCACAGAAGGGACAGCCATCTCCTTTATGGATTCCAGAATGTCTGCTTCCATGAAGATGGACTATAAAGAACATGAAAAGGACAAATCTGGTGGATTTGGCACTAAACACTGCCTCTAGTGTTCTTCCACATGCTAAGATACAGCATTTGTTTTTAATCTAAACTGGGCTGCATTATATCAGAGGCTGCTTATGCACATGCTTGTGGGGGGAGGAAGAGGGAGGAGCATTTTAATTAGAGCAGTTCCCTGACTACCACTGTCATTAGAACAGCTTACTGTCACATGTATTAAGCCCATGCACATTTCAAAATGGCCACGAGACACTTTATCCAAAGCTCATTCAACAAGGTTTAGATAAAGTGCCACTGTGGCCATTTTGAAATGAACAGGGGCTTAATACACATGACGGTGAGGCAATGTTGGAGCGTTCTAATTCAAACATGAATGAGCATATCTACAGGCACCTAGAAATTCCTGACTTTCAAACTTGCTCCAGGAAAACTCTAATAATATAGTTTACATTGATAAGTACGTAGTGTATTAATGGAGTTCACTCAGTTTCTCCTGGGACTTCAAGATAGCATTTTATAGCTTTATTCAAAGCAGTCAACTTCCCATGATGCTACTAAGGGGTAGACATTGCATTTTGTGTAGGACTGTGATATAGTACAGCTAATTGTCTGGGAAAAGTCAGTTCCAAGGCTGTGTTGTTTCTTTTAATAATGCCCAAGAGTATTCCAAGCAGTTTGAGAATCTAATAAAAAAACCCAAAGACTCTTTCTCAGAAAAGCTTACCACCTAATTTAGTTATGACATAACAGGTAGGGGTAACACACAGCAGGAGGGGATTAAAATTACAGTAATACACTCATACAGATGCCTAGTTATAGCATAAGCATACCTCAGTAGCCCACTTAAAGGTCTTTGTTCTTGTAATTATATGCACATAATTATTATTGCTCTTTGCTTGTGGAGACAACATAAAGTAGGGTTTGAAAAAGAGCCTAGAAGTTACGGACAGCATATGAGACAATAACAATGACTTGAAACTGATATACTCCTGTCTTCTACCACAACATCGTTTCTGTTTTACATGGAATAACTAGGAAAAAATGCTTTGGAAGGGGGACAGAGAAGTTTATTCCACAAAAAGACCATGATCCAATGCCCATTAAAATTAGTGGAAAGACTTTCATTGACGTCAATAGGCTATGAATAAAGTACCAGTTAAATAAATGTTAGGGTGCATAAACCCCATGGCCCTGTGTACGTTAGAGGAATCTACTCTCTCCATTTATTGGAAACAAATGCAAAGAACCAATGATAAATACCAAATAAAGACTACACTTCATGCACTTATACCCCAAGCAATATGACTGAGGTTAAGATAGTAAATTTGACTGCATGTGTGCATAAGTGTGTGTGAATGTGTGTAATCACTGTCTCTTATTAACCAATATCAGGTGAGAATTATTGCTGAACAGAAAAAAACAGAGTGAAGTGAAATGGGGTTAACCACAGACCAAATTATTTCTACAGATTTTACATATGGCTTACTGAGGAGCTATGTTTAAAACCCTCTAATAGCTATGTCATGTTCTCTGTTACATAAATGTGGTGGAAAATAAACAAATGCATTTAATATTCACGGGAAAATTTCTGCCCCATGGGGAACAAGGATCTAAACTGAAACTTAGAGTTCTTTCCCCTCCACAGTATCATCCAACTCAGTAGGCACATCTACATGTACAAATGCCGTGGAGTGGGTTTACTCTAGAGTAAATTACTCCAGAGTAAATCTATTCCAGGCAGGCATTTACATGTGAGGAAGTGGTAACAGATTTACTGTGGTCTGCTCCTGCCCTAGGTAGGGGGAGGTCTAGACTCCCCATGGGTGCTAACCTAGAGCTGGCAGGGAGCAGGGGACCAGAAGACAGCTGTTTCCTGGTGGCAGCTGAGAGATTGCTCCTTGCCTCCAGGAGCTGCCTGCTGCTGGGGTGAGTCCAGGTGGGGACAATGTCTCCCTGCTCTAGCATCAGGGATCTCCTCGTCTTCAAATGCATGGTTGTGATTGTGGAACAGGGGCTGGGAGATTCTAATTTCTCAGCCCCAGTTACATGATCACAGAGAAAGGACTAGGAAATGACTGTTCCTCACCCCAATTCCGTGATTGTGGAGTAGAGGGACATTGTCCTTGTGCCTTGGCAGCAGGCAGCTTCTGAATGCCTGGCTAACTGAGAGCACATTTGTTCCCAGTCAGCTGTCCACATGTGCCATACTGCACAGTAATTACTGAAGAGTAAGTTTGCTATTTGTATTTATAGGTAGCGAATATATGGGCAATTAGAGAAAATGACTGTGTAGTAAGCATTTGCAAATATAGATGGTGATGCTTACTGTGCAATAAATTGGTCTAATCTTGTATAAATCTTGTGTAAATGTACCCAGTGAGTGGTATATCCTTCCACTTGTGCTTTTCCTCTTGGTGGTACTTATCTCATTGTCTGGGCTGTGTGACTGCTCTCAACACATCCCTCTGCACTTGCACTCAAGCCCTCAGTTTCCTGCAGGCTTGCTGAAGATCAGTCACTGAGGATAAACAGAGAGCAGCTTTACTAGGGAACTTCCAGGCCTGGAATACATCAGTGAGGTTTGAGCAGGATATGCTTAGCCCTGCCTCAGTGGGACTGGCCACTGCCTGGAGGCTGGGGCTGGATAGGGGCTGGGGCTGGGCAGGGCATCCATGGGGGCTTCACTGGGGAGGCCAATCCCTGCTGCCTTCCACTGCCTTGCACTGCACAAGGTTGGGGGGAGGGGGCTCTGCCATGAGCACCCAGAGGCCCTAATCACTGCTGCTGCAGCCAGTGAGTGCAGGGCTTTAAAAAAAACCAAAACTCCTAGATAGCATGTGGAACATGAAAATGATGGCATGCTATCACTACCAGCTGGGGCCAGTGGCAGCACCAGTCTTCCCGGTGCTAGGCATCAGGTGTTCCGAACTGACTCAAGTACTGGCACTGGTTCCAGCAGCCTGCTGTCATCCTGCATGCAAATCCAGGGGCATGAACTTCCTGGGAAGAGTCTGGCACAGCCCTGAAGCCCTCCCATGGGATTTGGCCTCCAGATCTGCATGCAGGATGAGAGCAGGCTGCCACTGTCAGCAAGTGATATGAGTTTTGATTTGAACAACTTGAGGTGCAGTTTCATAAGAAACCTTGCACCTTTCTTCTTGAAACTCATCAGGCTTCATGCCCTGGGAAGGGGCTACCATCCCTGCAATTTTTATCCAAATCAGGCAAGAAATCACAAATTCATAGGCATTTTAGTGATTCCCCATTATAGCTATACCCATTATGGCTGAAACACAAAAACAGCATCAAAACTCTGAAACAGGTACGGCCGAATCAAAATGGGACAGTGATCTGAAACACCAAAACAAATCACTGTCCCTCCAAAATGCCGGATTCAAAACTGAAACAAAACATAGCCTTTTCACACAGCCCTAAAAGACAGTGCTTACAGGAATACCGGAAAGTAGAGTGAGGCCAGAAGATATACTGGAAAGAGGATCCATAATTAAGATTTCATGAACCATTTCAGGTACCATGCTGATAATTACAATCTAATTAGTTAAAAGAAGGACTTCCCTGATCTAACCACTCTGAGCAGAACTTGAACTTGAATGAAATGTTAATGGAGGTTGAAAGAATTAATTATTTTCAGCCTTTTTTATGTTTGCGTATCTCTGGACTTCTTAGTGTTGCCTTACCAGTCAGTTACCTTTGAAAGTTACAGAATAAACCCTGTTCTACTGAGATTTCCAGCCCAGTTTTCCAAATTCAAGAAGGTTCAAAAGTTGATGTAAATTTTAGCCAAGCAGTTGAGCTTTTGTAAGCTCATTCAGACCAATTACTTGAACTTAAGTGGCAAGTTTAGATTCTTAAATACAACCCTGCGAAGCTGGAGTTATTCCTCTAAAATTCACTGAATTTAATTCAGCTAATCAGATCTTCAGTTGGTATAAATTGGCACAGCTGCATTGTTTGTACTAATGTAAATAAGAGGGAAAAATTCATTTCACATGATTACAAAACAGAAGGTCTCTAATATGCATACATGTGTACATTTTAGATATATGCATAAAATGTGAATTGGTGTAATCTAGTCCAGATTCACAATTCTAAATACCATTGATACCAAGTACAAATCATTTTTATGAATTAAACTCTGTGACCCAGCTCTCAGGTAGCATAAATCGATAAAGCTAGGGAACAGTGTCACTTTATATCAGCTAAGAATTTTGTTTTAATAAATTAATGTCACGAAATGGCTTTAGAACTGTAGCTATAAATTAAATTTTCTGACTGGTGGTTAATGCTTGGATTAACAACAATGCCCAACAAATGGATGTTTCTGGGGGTTTTTTTCTGTTTCACAGTAGTAGTAAGTCTCCAGCTAGTTCATGTCTCGGGGTTTACTGCACTATTCAAGCAATTTAAGACAAAATATATCTAATAATCTCCAGAAATAGTTTATTGATGTGATAGTGCTTGTGGCAGAAATGCCACCATGGGTGCCCCTCTCCAGAAACCTCTCCCTGTGTCAGTCTGAGAGGCTGCTGGTGAATCCCTCAGGGCAGGGATCT
>JAGPOW010003642.1:102711470-102727066 GCA_030014935.1 Caiman crocodilus | reverse complement strand
ATAGGTACTTGGCTGGGGTCCTGTGACCCTGGCACTCGTTCCTGCCATTGGCGGGGGGTCAGACTAGACGGCCTGCTCTAGGCCCCTTCTGACCCTAGATACTATGATACTATGATACTATGATGACACCATGCTGGGAAGAATACTACCTACCCCACCCATGTCTAGGCAGTCTGAGACATGGGAGCTCACCCAAGGGTTAGTTCTGAGGTCCTGTACCCCTACACTTGCTTCTTAGCAGGAGAGCCCTATGACTCTAGTCATATGATTTCTAGTCCTAAATCTCACAGCTCCAACTGGGGCAAAAAGCTGGAAAACAACTCAAAAGGAGGGGAGCCAGTTATATCCTGATTCCTGGGCCTAAACTGCAGATGGTCTCAGGTACCCAGCTAGGCTAAGATACAAGAACTGCTACAGCAACAAGAGGGACCAGGCTCCAAATCTTGAGCCATACTTTACCAGGCTCTAATCCTGGTGGTTTGTTCCAGGGATTAATACCTACATGGTATTACTCTACCTAAAACCTAGGATAGCAAAGAGAAGACAAAGAAAGAGAGAGGAGAGGAGTCCCAGACTTAGAAACTCTTTCACTGTCCTGTATCTGAGAGTTGTCCTTCACACTGGTTCTTTGGTTGGGGCCTGCCCTAGCATCTACCCAAGTCCCAGCCTCACAGACACACAAGTCTGGATTCCATTCCATTTCAGGGGTCAGGAAGCCTAAAAGTTTGGCACTGTGATATGTTGTGTTAATACGTCTAGGTCATTTTTAACTGACTTTTTTGTTTGTTTGAAATAAAATGTATGGTTTGTCTGTGCCCTGTCTTCCAGAAATTATATCCTTTATACTGGAACCCTCCTCTAGTGAGATTGCAGAAGAAATTGTAAACATTATCACACAGGAACTATAGCTGGCCATACTGGAGAACCCATTAATGTAGGAAATAAAGGAAGAGTGATAGAGGAGAAAAATATAATAATTATCTTCCAGGGATATGTAACATTCAAGCTAAAAAAGGGCTTTTCTCCAGAGCTTTAGAATCCCAAGGGTTCTTTGCATTCTGAGTTGGACACGTGATAAAAATCCAAAGGACAAAGGTTGTCAAGTCCACAGATCCATTTCTAGAGCCAGCTCAAAGTATAGCTTCTCAATTCTTGGAGCTGTTATCCAATCAGGGTTATTCAATGAACAAAACTCAATTAAAAAGCATGCATTTAGAGTATTGCTTCAGGAATTGGAAAATAGCTTTAACCCCATGTCTAGGAGAAGGCCCTTCTCATATTTTTAAAAGAAAGGCAATAATTTGATCTTCTCTTGAGTGATCTGTAGTCTAGTTTTCAAACATATTTTGTTCCTCTTCTATAGGAAAATTTGGAACACAGAACAAAACTTTCTACAGAAGTACATGTTTGGGTCACTGCAACAGACTTAAGTTTTTCAGAATATATGTACGTTCAGATTTAAAGAGAAATGTGAGGAGAGGATGACTTTAGCAAACTAGAGTTGTCCTTGTGGAATTATCTCCAAGAAAAGGCATTTTCTGTTATTCCTAGAAGTTTCCGTATCATTTCTTAAGTGTGTTTGTGCAAGGAAAAAGTATACATGGACTTTTGTTACCACTGGTTATTGGTGGCAATGGTATTAATGGTAGGACCCACAAGGATAGGATAATCTACTGTTTGGCATCAAGAGAACAAGCTGGTTAATATATAGAAGAGGTCAAAAAAATAATCAAGAAAGGAAAATATGCCCATATTGACTTTTTAGGGAGAAACTGGCCCAAAGTCAGACACAAAGCCATAGACTAAATAGAAATTTCCCATCTTGAAAATGAAGTGTTCAGAATTCTTTGTTAGTGATACACCATGCAGGTTTCTCACACTTGATTCCTGTTGTTTGTCTTCCTCAGGTTTCAATTTCCTCTAAAGAGACATGAGAAAGAGAGAAAAAATGTTATTTTTTTGAGAACAAAGGTCTTTGTATAAGAAAGTTAGACTAAGCATAGGAATACTTATTCTTTTGTTTGGCACAGCACAAAACTCTGAACACAGTTTTATCTACCTGTGACAAGTCTCAAGAGTAAAAGTTGAGTTGTGGAATAATATACTTCATACCAAGTAATAGCTATTACTGCACGGATTTTCCTGGCTACAAATGGTCAGTATGTTAAGCATCTACAGAGAATATGGGTAGCAAATGGTGTTGATTTTTTTTTCCTCATTCTAGATAAGAATCCAAGAATTTGCATGCTTTTTCTACCTCATCATTTTTCAGTATTGGCTTGGATAGCCATGAAAATTATTTCACTCAGCATCTTAAAAGATGCAAGTGCTTATTATGTATCTGAGGTCACAAGTAGGCATTCATTTTTAGTGGCGGAAATTTTCCATTGCTAAAAATGTTTCTGAGAGAGAGCAGTACAGGTGTTCTGCCTGCAACCACTTGTTCTACTCTATTCCTTGAACATGGAAGCCAGTGGCTGCTCCAGTCCTTCTGTTCCTGAGGAAGCTGGAGCAGAGGGGCAACCTCATGCCAACTCGCTCCTCAGACTGGGGAACTCAATTAGAGGAGTTGGCAGGGAGCAGGGAACAGCTTCTCCTCTCTTCTTCCCCACTCCCGCAGTCTATGGGAGGGATGGGAGTATCTGCCCCCCACACTTTCTTCAGACTGAGGTGACCCCCATCTCAGGAAGGCACAGAGAGCATTTCCCTACAGTTCAATTACTTCGGATCCCCAGAAGTCAAGTAGTGGGGATGGATACAGGTATTTACTCTCCCAGGAGAAAGTCTCCCAGGGGTGACCTCTACCACACTGGAGATGGGTTATTTTTCTTCTGGAACCACCATTTTCTGTTTTGAGAGAAGCTGTGTTCCTGTATGTTTGTGATTTCTACTGGGAGAGCTATGATTCTCCTTGTAGAAATGTAATGCCTGTACATGGTCTGAGCTATCAGGTATGCAGATAACATAATCTTCCTTCAGAGAACACTGCAAAAATTTACCATGTGTAGCAATGTACAATAATTATAATTCAGTCCTGAGTTATTTACTGAGTTCTCGTCTGTCTCTGTAGGGGACGAAATTGTTACTTCATCTTCCATTCATTTTGGCACTACAGTCTTGTGTTTGTTTTTTGGGGAGAAAATAGGTATTTTAAATATATGTACATATGTATGTATGTATGTATTTTCCCCATTGGAGAATGGATGAACCATTTTTACTCACGTTTTATACATCAGTTCACCTTCTGTAGAGACTAGCCTTGGAAAATTTCAGCCTGGGAAGAAACAATTTTGGAAAGGTACTGATGACTGGAATAAGGAGACTAGCCTGGAAATAGTCCTGTTACTAGTGCTCCAATTATAGTTGGGCATCCAGCTGAGGTGAGGCATTTCCTAGTAATTCTTGATCTTTGGGCTGATTTTTGTTAAATGCTGAGTAGCCACAGCTCCCATTCACCATAACTTATGTTTAGTCACTACTGCTTAAAAAGAACTTGACAACCCTTGAATCATAACAAATTTTTAACCTTTTAGGACCGGGGTTTGTTTTTCTAAATGGTTTTGCATATAGGAAGAATAATACATTAATATAGGTAATTAAGTAGTGAGAGGAAAAAAGAAAAGGGTTCCTTTTGGAAGTTTCCTTGAAAATTAGTGCTTGCTTCAAAGAATATTCTTCCACATACAGATGGATTTCTATACATTTTAAGGGCAATGTTGTTCTGGAAGAGCAATTTAAATGTCTAAAGTGAAAGTAAACGAACTACTTCCTTTTTTCAGAAGTCACCCTTTATCTGAACTTTACTAAGCCACCCCCAACAGCAAAAGTGCATATTGGGTATAAGGAACGTACTGCATCCTGTTTCAGGCATTTAAAAAAAGTCCCAGGATGTGCACACAGTTTGAGCTCTCTAAAAAGTCTGTTTTTCATCATCATCCTACTTCTACCGTCATACAGTGAACTCTTTGACCAGGTTAGTCAGGAACAAAACACAAGCCTTGAGAGCTCTTAAGCTGAAGTCAGACAGAAGGCAGGATACAGTTGCACCTTATAGACTGACTGAATTAGACATGCATAAACTTTGGTAAGTAATAGCTCACTTTCTCAGGAACTAAGAAAGGGCACGCAGAAAGCATTTCTAACTGGAAAAAAGAGTGATTAAAGACAAAAGGTGCAACTCTATCCTGCTTTTTGCCTGACTTCAGATTAACATAGCTAACTACCTCTCTTTAATCTAGTAAGTACTTCTCCCTTGTGGTGCTGCCCCCTCCTTGGTTATGGCATGAGAAAGATTTTTTGTTAGAATGGAACTAGATTGTCCAATCTTTAGCCTAACTTATGCAAAAGCAAATATTCCTGGGTCATGGGGTTTATCAGAGGCTAAATGAGAACATTTTTGTTAGGACCTTTTGTTAAAATGAAAGGCAGAACCAGAACTTACTTATCAAAATTGGATGGGAACAAAATCTGATAGATGACCACTGGAGTGTTCTTCCGAGTTCAATTACAAAGAACAAAGTGAATTCTAGCTCCTGTCTGATGGGATGAAACCGCTTTTGGTATTTTCATTGTAAAGCATGAGTTTTAGCAGGCATCTTGAGTTGTTGTTTTTCCCATTTTTTGTTCTTTCTACTCAGCTGGAATGTGGTGGTGCTGCAGTGTCTCTATTTTCTGCTGATAGTATCAGATCATATCTAGCTAAAATAATGAATGGTCAGAATGGTTTTTCCATAAAACTGTAACAGAAGATGAGGTCCAAATATTCCCTATTCATTGCTGTGGTTCCCACAGTCACAGTTAAGATAAAATGTTACTAGAAATGTAACTTTACCTGAACATATTAATTTTAAAAGTATTAACAGAGCTGGGTGGAAAGCAGTTATTCATCCACAAAGGATCTTGCAATTTCAAAACCTGATTTCATTTCAATTCAAAACAAAAAAAAGTTGAGTTCTCCATGAAACTGAATTACCATCAAATGAGCTACTAAAGCGCTGGATGGGTGATCTGGAAAAATATCAGGCAAGCTTCCAATGGACTCTTGCCTCCTTTTGGGCAAAATTTTATCAAAATTGACATGGTCCAGTGGAATATATTGTTTCTGATGACTCACCAGAGTTCAAGTGTGGGGATGGGAAATGTTTCATTGACCTTTTATTTGGACCAGCTTTAATTGTAAGTAAAATTAGTGTTCCCATAAGTGAATGATTTACTGAATAGCTTTGAATCAGAAATATGGGCTCAAGAAATTACTATTACCCCAGTTCAGGAAAATTGTCTCCGTTTTGCAAAACACTAAGCACATGCCTAAGCTTCATTTGTGTCACTGGTTATATGCAAGCTTAATGTTCTTAAATGCTTTACCAATTAGGAGTAGCCTTCAGTGGTGTAACTAGGGCAGGGTGACTAAGACAACCTCCTGGGCTGCCAACTTGGGCAGGACATGGGAAGTGACATAAAATAGCTGCCGATGGCAACCACATGATTGCAGTGGCACCATGGCAGCAACTGGAAGTTGCTACTGCCCCTTTGACCTGGGTCCCCAACCATGTCACTACATCACTGGTAGATTTAAGAACTTTTCTGAATCATGACCTCTGGTATTTTTGCCAACTATACAATGTTCACCTGAAGTACTGTTTTTAATCCAGATATGAGACTCTTAGGAGAACAACCTATAACCATTCATCTTGATCCCTGTGGGTAACCAAACATAGACATTCAGATTAAACTAACAAAGTAATTCTTACTTGTACCCTGTAAGGGTGTTGCAGGGTGCCTCACAATACTAGCACTGTTAGATGTGTAAGCATCTAACTACATCTGATTCACCCAGAGGTTTCAAATAAAAATCTATAATGTCAAGAACATTTGGATCTGTTATGGTCTTTCTGAGTTCTTTGAAATAGAAAAACTGCTCTGAATGGTTGTGTTTCCTAAAGCAATACGGTACATGCAGTTGCACAAACAGTCTTATCATGTCCTCTGCTGTAATTTTCTTAGGTATAGCAGGATGAGTTAAAGACTTGATTTCTTCTACCACTGTGAATTTCTTGGCATGTACTGAGTTGATGTGGAGATTTTTTCCAGTGTACTTTAAAAGATTAATAGCACATAGCCCAAGCTGAAGCTTTTGGTGACCCTCACATTAAGATACTTGTACTCTATACAAAGAATAATGTCATCTTTACAGATGTTCCTTTGTAAGGCAAAGTGCCAGACTGACATAGCTATCCAGTTTTGTAGTTTGCAGGAAGGCAGCATAACCTTTTCATTTAAACATGTTGTTTCTAAGCCGCCAGATGAGATCAGCAATTATCCTTTTCAGACGGCTTTATTAATGAAGCAATGAAAAAGGGAGTTGGATTCTGTACACATTGTTTCTTTATACATCTGGGATATGTATGAATGGGACAAGTGGGGTGTGATTTTCCTGGTGATGGGTTAGATCACAAGTGAATACATCTGAAAATCTCACTCCTGGAAGTGAGTATATGAACTGGCAAATACCAGGACACAGAGAGCTCAGACTTTACGTAAGATGTGGTTCAAAATATCATAATTCAAGTTTCAACCTCTAGGAAAAAGTCATAGAAGAGTGTTGAGTATGTTACTTAAAACAGAATTGCTTAGATTGTTTTCTTTGTAAATATAAGGCAGGACAAGGTGGGGCCTTGGAGAAAGACATACCTTTCATTAGCATGAGCCTATTTTGTAAGATGTTTCTTTGTAGGCTCTTGCCTACGAAAGCTTATGCCTTTTTGTAGGAGTTAATCTCCAAGGTATCACCCTGGCTTGTCATTTGCCTGTCTTCAGACTACTTATCCCAGTCCTCACAGGCTCAGAATTTTGCAGCCAGATTCTCTGTGTGTGGAGTTCACTTTATGGTGTGTAAGTAAAGAGAGATTCCTGGCTGGTGGATTCCTGCAGTGCAGGAGTAAGCTCTGGTCAATGTGGCCAAGGTGTTGGTAGAAGCAACTCCACTATCTTTTCTGTCCATTCCCTACCCACAATCTTTGCCATGGCAAAAGAGACACACCATGGATCAGGAGGTAATGGGGTATGGTGAAGGAGTGGAGAAAAATGTCAAGAGCTGTGATGAACTGAGACTCCATTATGCTCAGTGGTTAGCTACCTATAAAGCTTACACCAGTAACATAAGGTGCCTTTTCCATTTCCCTGCTGAATTGGATAGCAGAGCTTGAGAGCTGCTGTCAAATACCTTCTACCCCTTCACCTCCGGTGTGTTCAAGCTTCACTCAAGTGTAATGAAGAACTGAACCCATGATGTTTAATCCTTGTATCTTGGCCTGCTGAATAGTTACAAGAAGTGAATTATAGTTACTTAATAAAGAGCAGGTTGGCTAGGTTTTCAAACAAGCAACCCATTAATGACGAGTGCTTCAGTATTCCCTGTCAGCCCTGATCTCCCCACAACTGGGAAGGAGCAACCCCCAGAGCCATGACAGCTCCCCTTGCCCGCCAGTCTGAGAGCTTAGGTAGGCAGCCATTGTGGCCCCCCTGGGCTACCTGGGAGCAATTTGCTCCCAGTCTGCATCTACACGTGTGCTACTGCACATTAGTTCATGCGCTGTTTTTCTAATATCTGTATGTATTGGTACTAGCATTAAACTAATTTAATATGCAGTAATTGCCATGCACATGTAGACGGTGATGCTTTGCTGCACATTAGATTAATCTAATGCACAGTAAGAGGTCTCATGTAGACTCACACATTGTTTAGGAAAGTTACTTTGGATATGAGAGACCCAGGTTTAAATCTCTGCCTGACTGATTCAGGGCAAGAAATTGAACAAAAGTCTTTTGCCTTTCGTAAGTGTGCCCTATTCAGACTATTGCAGGGCATTTAGCAGTTGGGATCTGTTCAAACAGCTTAACACACTGTGCACAAATATTTAACTAATCATTGGGCAAGAATAGAAAGAACTCAGGAAAGAATAACACTATGGAGCAGGTGACTAACCTTCTTCATGAATTTGTGAAAGTCATTTCACACCTATCCCCACACCCATCTTTTGTCTACTTACTAAATTATAACTATTAAGGGAAGGGTGTCTCTCTCACTGAATGTTTACACAGTGCCTCATGCAATGTGCCTAATCTTATCTGAGCTCTCAGTGTACATAACATATTTACATGCTCTGAATGAAACAAAAATAAAATGCAAGAAGAGCCATCAGGAGACAAAAAACACAGTTGTATTCCACCAAGGTTTCAGCATGACTCATGTTGTGTTGTCCTGACCATATAGTTTTCTTTTGTTTTCACAAGCCAAATTTCAAGCAGTGTCCTCAGACAAAGAGCAAGGACACCAGCCCTGAGGAACAGAGAACGCAAGAATTCAGTACAAACATTTGGGATTTTTTTTAACTCAGTACTGCATCACTAAGTAAGTATCTTTCCCTGTCAGTTATAAATAGGCAACAGCATTATCACACTCTCACTCAGTGGGAAAGAATGCAAATCAGCCAAAGAACGGAGCACCCAGAAAAGCTGTTCAAATGGTAACAGCAATTTTTTATACCCTCCCTGTTAAACTGAGAGGCATACATTTTTTACAAATGAGTTTCCTGTCCTGGTGAATGACATGATGCTGTATATAAAAAATGTTAAGAGGAGATTATGTCACTGGTTAAAGTGTACTGAAACAAGGCTTTTCCTCTGTTTGACAGCCTTTAAAGGAACTTTACTGGCGGTCCAAAACTGTGCAGTCATGCTTTGTGCTTTGACATTAAGTCAAGTTCATGTAAGGACCAACCTAAAGGCACCTTCAAAGCCGGTGAACCAAATCCAGCCAACATGTATATCACAAAAAGTATTACCAACACATTACTAATAAATTGTCTGAGACACTTGCATGCACAAGTAATTGCCTTGTTTAATTCTTGTGTTCAAGTGTAGAATTTAGGAAAACCTGTGAATCAGCATTTTATACAAATGTGGAGCAGTCTGACAAAGGAACACCTGGTAAAAACAGGACATAGGAAAGCATTGGGCTTGGACACGCCATATCAGGTTTCCATTACTAGGTCTGACACAGACTTGTGTGACCATCAGGAATCAGTTACCTTCTGTTTGATTCAGTCACCTGTAAAACAGTATAATAATGAATGACATGATGCTATGACAAAGAGAAACATCTTAGAAGTTAAACAAGTCAGTTAAATAATAAAATACTCTCTCTACCTCAGAGGCTATGTACAGATGTTCAGAAAGCCCAAAGAGGAATCAATCAAAGTTACACAGTTTTCTCTAAGTGGCCTAGTTTAGCTCAAGATTGCACACATTTACCCTTTGGAGGGTAAGGCATGAAGGAATCCTTCCCTGGATGAGGTCCGTAGCTGGGGCAGGGAGGTGTTCCTGCATGCCTCTCAGAATGCCCTGAGGGCTCCCTGGGCTATTGGAGACTGCCAAGCACCCAGGGCACCCTTGGTTGGCTGCTGGACATGGGCAAGCATACCCCCAACCCCACACCATGTCACTGAGGACCCTCTGTTACTTTGCCCTGACATTTCCAGAAGAGCCTCAGAGTAAGCACCCTCCCTCATGAATTGCATATGCCTCTGTGTCCCTGCCTACCTACAGCCTACAAAGGTGCCCCATTGCCTGCACCTAAGCATAAGCATGGAGACACAGGAGCTGTGGCATTCCCTCCTTATTACCCTATGCAACTGTCAAAGGAGGCTACAAGACATTATGCATGCCCATCTGGACATGATGTGGCAGCTGGTCACCATGGGAAGCAACTTTTTGCTCCAATCCAGCAGCTGGCCATCCCCCTGTGGAGCCACCTATTGCACCTGCACCCATCAAGCAACCTGGACTGGGCTATTGACTTCCAAATGGCCTGTGAGGATAAGGCCACTCAGGACTCTGTAGATTATGTGGTTCTCTAGCATCCAAAGTCCCAGTTCTGGACCTGTGCCATCAGCAGTGACTGGAGTGAATAGCCCTGGACACCTGGGATGATGAACAGTGGGTCCAGACCTTCCTTATGTGCTGGGCCACCTTCATGGACATTGCCACCCAGCTGACCCCCCTCCACAGTGCATGCCAGGGCATCAGCATATGGTCACCATTCACTCTGGAGCAGTGGGTAGCCATCACCATCATGAAGCTGGCCACCATAGCAGTCTCAGGTGTATCACCAACCAGTTCAGCATGGGTAAGTCTAGAGGTGGAAAAGAAACCTCCAAGGTGTGCCTGGTCATCCAGAACATGCTGGACAATGGCTTCATCTGACTCATCAACCTGCAGGATATGGTTGCTGGCTTCTACCACATGGGCTCCCCCAACTGAGTGGGGCTGTGAATGGCACCAATATCCCCACCTTCAGCCTGCCCCATGGCCCCTGGGTGTTCATCAACTGTAAGAGCTACTTATTCATCATCCTGCATGGCATTGTTGACCACCAGAGCTGCTTTATCCACGTCTTCGCTAGCTGGGTGGGTAGCACTCAAGATGCCCATGTCTTCCACAACTCCCTTCTCCCCGAGATGATGAAGACTGGACATTCTGGTCCTGGAGTCCCCAGTTGCATCATTGGCATGATCATTGTCCCTCCTTTCAACATTGGAGACCTGGCTTACCACATTTTGGCTCATGAAGCACTACATGGGGCAGCTAGACCATAGAAAGGAACACTTTAACTATTGCCTTAGCAGGTGCTGCATAACTGTGGAGAATGCCTTTGGCCGTTCCTCAAGGCATGCTGGCAAGCTCTCTTGAGGTGGATAGAAGCACCTTTCATGCCTCACCATCACTGCATTTGTCCTCTACACATCTACAAGACTAGGGAGGAGGTCTTCCATGAAGCCTGGGTAGAGGAAGCATGCTGCATGGACTAGATATGGTGCACTAAACATGTGTGATGCAGGGATGCTGGGGAGAGTGAATCCCCCCACTGACATTGGGGGCACTGGCGCTGCATGGTGGCAGGGAGTCTAGGTCCACAGACCTTTGGTTGACTACCTCCTCACTCTTGGGAACTCGGAGCACTCCCGAGATGAGTAGGGCCAAAGGACTTCAAGTCTCTGAGTGCCCATGCCCTGGCACCAGGCAATGGACCTCCTGCCCCAGGTCCCTCTGGCCCTGTACCCCAGGCAGAGCTACTCACAACCCTGCCTGCCTAAACTCTGTTCCCTGTACCATTCCCCACAAGGGGCACAGAACAAGATGTGGGGGAATGCAATATGAGGAAATGTGCCTCAGTTTACAATGTAGCTGTTGCCAACATTTTCTTTGTTTTAATTTAAACAAAACCCTTAATTTAAACAAAACAAAATAACTTGGAAGGGCAGTTAAGAAACAGAGAGAGTGGAGGGTCAGGGGAAATGCTGCAAGGGCTGAACTCAACACAGAAACTTGGAGGGGAATCAGGATTTAGATCTGGCACACTAATTCCCATATTCAGGAATGAACACCAGAGACTTTGTGTAGGAGCTGGACAGGTGGGTGATCCCTGACCCACTAACTGCCTGAAAGGGCCATGGGGCAGGGGCAGGAGGAAGCTTTGAGGTGGATGGTATCATGACAACTGGAGCCATGGGCTCCTGATGCTCCCTCATGGGACTTTCCAATCCCTTGCCTCCCACACCCTGCCCCTGGGGCCCTGTCTTCCTCTGTGGGGACCCCCCAACTCAATGATCCTTGGATATACCTGGGGCCCATCTCACATGAAAAGACTGAGGGCATGGACTGCCCCTCTTTGCTGTCATTGTGTCACTCCCCTACAGCAGCACCCAGACCTGGAGAGGGGACGGAGGGAGAGGAACAGCTTTGATGCCAGCCACCATCCCAGTGTCCCAGTGATACCCTGGCCCAGCAGGCTGGTGGGATGTGCTCTTCCCCAGTTCCAAGCACTCCTGTGCCCAATCAGGACTGTCCTAGAACTGCTTGGGGGGGCCTGTGTAGATGGGGTGGCTGCGAGAGCTGGGGTGGAGTGAGTTGCCTTTAAGAGTATCACAGATAGCTCTGGCATCAGACATCAGGCACCTGAGTCCTGCTCCTCTCTCCCACTGCTGGCAGCTAGAATAGGCCCTGCTAGAGGACGTTCTGTTTTGCCAGATCACAGATCTCCAGCTCATTTGCACCACTCCTGTCTCTGGTCTGCTTCCCACTCTGATAGTTCCCAATCAAGGCACAGTGGGGACCATTTCTCCCCACTTGGAATCTAGAAGTCCTCCCATGGGACACCCATCCCTGACGCCCCAGGGAAGAGTCCTTGGAGTAGGGCACAGCATGCCATCAGGAGCTGGATGGCAGCCTCTTCTGCCACCCCTGGCCCAGGAGGCTTTGGGCTCTCTGTGGGAAGCAGTCTGGCACCAGTCAGGGATGTCCTAAGTGGTTGCAAAGTGGTGCAAGACTGTTCATAAACTCCCTCAAATGGCCACTGGGACTCTCTCAGCTCTGCAGAGATGCAGGTTGTCTCCTAAAAGCAATGGGTGGTCATCTCCAGCCCCTGTTACTGCACCTTGGCAGCCCAGGTATAGGTCTTCCCCAGCCTGAGGATATCCTTGCTACGCATCTGGAGTTTCTCCTTCTGTGGGTCCAGCAGCTCCTGGAGCCAAAAGTCACTTATGTGTGCTCAGCACTCCAAGTCAGCAACCCAGGCCTGCAGCATCTCCTCCTTTTTTCTTCAACACCTCCTGTGGACACCTCGTGCTGTGCAGCTGTACAGCCCCCTGGCCTTGGGCCAGCATTGCATCCTCCACACACTGTCCTCCCTTGCACATATGGTGTCTCCGAAATTAAAAGGGGAGACGCAGAGTTCTTGTGCAAAGTTGAAATTTTTTCTGATAAAAAAAATGTATAAGGACAAGCATCTCCTTCCCAGCAGTCACCTGGGCATTTATGCAGAGACCGTAAGTTAGCTGTGGTAAGTCCCCTGTCTGGCCCCTTCCTCCACCTGGGGCCAGGAGCCATACCACTGCTTTACACCCAGCACAGTAGAGACCAGGGTCCCAGCTGTTTTGTGAGTGGACTGCAGCCCTGCCATTGTGCTGGGATGGGTTACTGTGGAGGAGCTGGGTTCCTCTCCAGTGAGCACCTACTCCATTCCTTCAGAGGGTCCAGGAGTCCGGGGTCCCATGGAAACTTAATGCATTTCTGAGGTGGGCACAGACTGAGGCAGGATGCCAAGTCCCTGCCCACTTGTACCTATTTTTACACTTTGCCAGCAAAGCTCAATAAAGTCTTTTAGTGCCTTTCCAAGCATGTGAGAGGGAGGTGGTGGCTGTTTCAACACCAGTGCTCTCTGCAGCTGGGAGGAAGCTCAGCCTGTCACAGTAGCTGAGCATGGCCTTGAGAGATAGGGCAGGGAGGTGTGAAAGAAGCAGATTTATGTTCCCACTGAGCTGCCCAAGGCTAGGATTGGGGCTGGTACCCCTGCTGCAGTCCAGGAAGGGGGAGGGAGGGGTGACTGGTCTGCCCAGTGCTGATAGACAAAAACATCTCAAGCACAACCCAGCCTGGAAATTTCCAGAGTCCTCTACCTGCAACACTGAGGCAGCTGGCCACATGCCCCTCCATCTGGAGTTTCTAGGGGCATCCACCTGCTTGTCTCAGCTTGGATGCTTAGTGCACCCTTTTTTGCTGGCTCTTGTACTCCGGGACCCTGTAGCGGCAGGCCAAACAAGACTTGCAGCACCCCAGGTGCATATGGCCAAGGTACCTGTCAGCAGTGGCTGAGCAGCAGAGGTCACAGGATCACCTCCATGTAGGCCCAGCCCCAATGATCTGACCACTGCTACCTCCAACCCACCAGAGACAAGCTGCCTACACCAGTTCCTGCTTAAAAAGGGAGAGGTCTGGGTGACAGGGTGCCTGGCTCTGGCCTCTGGGATGTAGTGTGCAGGTGACAGATTTAGAGTCTTTGGGGCAGTGACTGAGCCTGTGGGAATATGTGTCCCTGGCTGGGTGTAAGGGTCAGGGTCTGAGCATCCGTGCCCAAGTGCCAGGTTCTCCTGGGCTCATTCTGTAAATCTTGGGTTGTTTAATGGCGAGGTGTTGGGAGTACAGGGTCATGGGACTCATGTGCCCAGGTTCCAGGGCTTGTGCAGCAGACACAAACACCTCCCTTCACCCTTGTTGCCTAAGTGCAGTTGACAAATAACTGCAGGCAAGGTTGGGAAGAAGGGCTGTGCTTGCTCAGCACTGGGAGAGCCCATGGTGGGACCTGCTGAGCACTCAGCAGGAGCAGCCAAGCACAGGGCAAGTGCTAATGTACTTCCTTGCAAGGAAAGGTAGCAGGGGCTGCAAAGGAGGTTGGGATGCTGGAGGGCAGTAATCTAACTTGAATCAATAGAAACAGTACAGAAGTTTGATGAACTAAATCAATCTGAATTGATTGTACCTTGTACCACATCTATCTTAAACTGTTTGTGCCATTTTTAGACTGTCTGTGTGCACTGAATTGCTGTAATGTTTCAGTTTTAGATCTATTTCTGTTCACTTAGACTGGTCTAAGTGTCATGACAGTAAATGCCCTGAGTCTGAAAGTACCCAACGTCTTGTGGGTATTTCTGAACAAGCTGACATTGGCCCTCTCTTGCTAGTCCAATAGAGAAAAAGGAGATAGAATTCCAGGTGACTCTCCGCTTTGAGCAGTGAATCAACGTGAGCGATTTCTTCAGGTTTTCAACCTACTCTTTCAACACCATCATTAACATTTATCACTTTGATCCATCATCCTCAAGTTTCTCTTCTCATAGTCAACACTATTGCCACATGTTTGAAAAGCCCTGCTGCAGGTGCTCTATATCAATTACTCCAGAAACCAAGCCTCCCAAACATCATGATTAAAAATAATAAAACTGCAGCTGAATAATATATACTTCATCCTCACACACAACAATTTCACTTGTAATGGGAACAGCTATGGGCACCAAAATGGCCTACAGTATGCCAACCTTTTAATAAGCCACCTGGAAGAAGACTTCTTCAAGAACTACACCATCAAATCCTTGCTGTACTTAAGATATATCAATGACATCTTCATCATTTGGACTGAAAACCTGAAATCTCTGATTGAGTTCCATCAGAATTTCAACAGTCATCAATCCTCCATCTGACTTCCTCTAAAATACTCCAGCACCAACATCTCCTTTTTAGACGTGATGATCAGAATCCAGAATGATAAAATAGAGACCATAGTATACAAGAAACCCACAGACCAACATACATATCTGCACAGAACCAGCAATCACCCTAAACACACCAAAAAAGCTGTGATATACAGCCAAGCCCTCAGATTGCATGTTTGAAAGAGCCACCCAGATACCATGTGAATAACTGCTGCAGTACAGAAGGAAAACCCCCACAAATCGCACACCGCTGGTTATGACATATCACCCCTCCTTCCAACCATAGGGAAAATCTTCAAACAATTGCCACCCATACTAGACAGAGACTCTATTCTTAAAAATATCTTCCCAGAGACACTCATCCTAGCCTTCAAACAAGCACCGAACCTCGCCAACCTCATCACCAGAAGCAAACTTCCTCAGGCCCAGAACACACCAAAAGGATCCAGACCGTGCCATGACAAGAAATGCAAAACCTGCCAACACATCTCC
>JAGPOW010003642.1:102678901-102711370 GCA_030014935.1 Caiman crocodilus | reverse complement strand
CATCAACCTCCTGGATACTAAAAATCATGGACTAAATATAGACATTAGATTTATGACACATTATAACCTGCCTGACATCTGACTTCTCAAGCTCTTCTCCCCTATTCTTTTTCCTCACCCAGCCTGTGTTTCACCCATTGACTCCTCAATCTACATCTTCACTGACTGCTTATCTTGTATGCATGTCAGCCCAGCCTCTGGCTTCTTTACTTTTCATTTCATCCAGAAAGAGCACACACCAAGTGCTGAAATTTCCTCAGCCTGACAAAGGGTTTTTGAACCCAAAAGCTTGCTTAAAAATTGTTTTCCAACTATTTAAGTTGGTCTAATAAAAGATATCAGATTTACCCAAAGAACTTTGCCTACCTAAACCCTAATAAGCACATTTCGGCCCTTTGGAGTTTTGATTCTACAGGGGGTAATATCTTTTTATATGAATTGGTTTAAAACTTTAGGAATGTTGTGCCTAAAATACAGACTTAAAAGACAGAGTTATTTTTAAAGCGATATGCTCAACTTACTTTAGAGACACATGTCAAGGGCTTTGGAAGTCTGGCATCCCCCTAAATTATACAGTTTGAGACTACCCAAGTCAATATCTTTACAGGGATTTGGCAGATATGTATGCATGAGATGCCAAAAGAAAGCTCATTTGTACAGCGTATTTCCCTGGAATATCCTGGAAAAAGTGATATTTGTCAGTTGAGCAACTGTTCCATAAAGGCTGTTTTCTAGGCTGCTTTAATATGTCTTGAGACTCTTGCTATAAAGCATTATTTCCCTTGTGATATCTCAGAAAAGTAACATAGGAAGAGATCATGTTTTCCTCTGGAATTCACTATGTCCAGCAGGGAGCTCACTGTCACTCCTATCCCGAGTTGACCTGGAGTCAGGGGAAGCCTTAGGAATGCTCCTGCCCCCTTCAGCTGAGGGCTACATGGAGCAGCTGCACAGAGTGCTAGATCAGGGCATGGGTCTGCATTGCCTCCCATTTCACTGCATTTTCTTCATTGGCTGGGGGGCTTCAGCTGTGGGGAGCAGCTGTGCATATATAGGTTTGCTCATAACGATCCTACAAGGGGAAAAAAGAAGTACCCAAGGCACTATTTTCTATCAAAGACATTTCTATTTAAATAAATGTAACCTTAGGTAGGAGTCCAGGACTGATGTACAGTAGACTTACCCAAGCAGACTGTCTTACATCAAAGTTGCAAGAGCTATTCTCAGAATGTATACACACACTTTATGCTTGAAAGGCCTTGGATTTGATCTCTATTTCAGTTTAAACCACAGCCAGGATCTAATTTCCCTTTCTTCACATTTTAAATCTCTTAAAACCAATGTCAGCAAGTTCTCATCCTCCTCTGCACCTGGGGAGCATACAGGCCAAAAAAAAGGCAGGGGAACTGGCCAAAAGAAAAAGGAGGTGTTCCTGGGTTGTCTACTAAGTTTGCTCCTTTGCTCTGAGAAAAGAAAGCATACACTTAAGGAAAAGTGCAGTGAAAAAATCCTGTCCAGGAATAGCCTCTGTGGTGTACCTGTGCCCCTTATACTGCTTTATTTCACTGTAACTTCAGCTCTTCTTGAGCATTAGTTAAGTGCAGAAGTTAAAACAGAAAAGGCCCACAAACTACATAGTACCTGTTAGAGCTTCTGATTTAGTGTACCCTACAAGAATTTTAGTCCAATATTGCAGACTTAGCTTTGATTGAGCAACTAGACTTAGCCACACTCAGCTGAAGTGTATTTTTGTCATTAAGGACAAAGCAGTACTGAGGTGAATCTGCTTATTGGACTTCTGTTCCTATGAAACACAGAGCCCCCACCCCAACTCCCAATTACTTTCATGATTTCAGAGCAGTGAGAACTCTGAGCCTATTTGCTCATAGCCTGTGAAAGATACATAACCAGTGCTCAAGGCTTTATATAATTTTTTACTTTGTAACAGAAAATAATAACCTGCTATGTCCCTTTTTTTAGATATGTGCAAGGAAAGGACTCTCACATATTCATCTGTCCTTAGCTACAAGGTGTAGGGGGCTACTTGGCTGCCTTTATTCAACTATGTCCTACCCATCATCCAAAACCTAATTTAAAATAATACTAAAAGAAAGAATGATATATTATCAAATATTTATGTTATCCTTGCTCCTTCAGTATGTATTTGTAATTATTTTTGCAGTGTAAGAGTGATAAGGTAGCCACGAGGGTTCAGAAATTATGCAAGAGGCAAGGATTTCTTAGAATATCTTTTCCTGGACTAGCTACATAGTTGGGATAAAGTTAGACAACCTTTGAATGCAAGACATTCTTCATCAGCTCTCACAAAGTCTTGGGCTGCTTGTACAAGTAATGGGGGTTTGGTCCCCTAAATTGAAATGCTGTGTTTTTAATTTTGATGATTAAAGAAGCACCATTGAAATTTAGGGGCTTCCATCACCATTACAGTGATGGGCCCAAGTGTTTTTTTGCCCCCTGCAGAGCCTGCCTGCCTGTCCCACGACTGGGGTGGTGAGCTGCCTCTGAGCTGAATGGCCCCTGAGCTCTGGGGGGGCTCTGTGGCAGCAGCATCCCCCAGGTGTTGCCTGCGGGGTGGGGCACAACCACCATGAAGGTCCAGGGCCCTCATAGCTCTGGTCCACCAGCAACTCATCCCCCAGATGCAGGAGAGACAGGCATGCTCAGTGGAAAAAAGAAAAAGAATCATGCTCCTCACCATTTCCCCATCCCCACTAACAGAGCCAGCCCACATGAGCTACCACTGGGCTGCATGGCTCCTGAACTGCAGGCTGGAGGGTGAGCTGCCAATGGGCCCTGAGCTGCAGGGGACCCCAGACCTTCCCTTCACAGTGGAAGTGCCCCCCACAGCCACCCGAGTGGGCAGCTAGTGGTTGGGTGCTGCCCCAGCTCACAGGCAGCACCCAGCCAGATCTAGCTGTTCCCTGATCCTGAGCTGGGGCATCACCTGCCTGCTAGCAGCCCACCTGGAAGGCCCTACAGAGTGCCTCCGCTCTGGAAGGAAGGACCAAGGACCTTCAAAGCACCTGATCTTAACAGATGCTGCAGAGCCAGTTTAAAGCAACGTGCTGCTTCTTCTGGTAAAGTACTTTTTTTAACATCTGCAAGCAGTGCTCTGTAGATGCTTAGCACCCAATAATTTTTTTCAGTGGGTGCTTCAGTCCTGGAGCACCCACGGGATTGGTGCCTATGGAGAGTGATGAAAGCAAACAGAGATACCTGTTTCACCAATAGGTAATTCCAAATATAAATGAAAATTAATGCAGTAATACAGGTAAATTATAGTGGTGATTCAGGCCCATGAGTGAGCAATGTATAAAGTGACAAGAATATAAGAAAGAAAGACGGCACAAGGAAAGAATGGATTGAAAGAGAACACAAGGAAATAAAGACAAAGCCTTCCAAAGAAAAAAAGACTGAAAGAATTAGAGAGGACTACAGAATAGGGGAAATACAGGATACAGAGGGAATACTGAGGGGATACAGGATACTTAGTGGATACAAGAAATGGAAATAGTGAGAGAGATCAGGAATAAAGGGAAGGAGATGCAGTAGAAAAGCAAAGATGGCAGGAGTGAGCATCTAATATTTAAAACTATTTCTGGAGGATACCCTCTTTGATATTTTTATAGGAGGTGATCCTATGCCATGAGGAACAGATTTAAATCCCACCCCAGATCTGAACTTCAGTGCAATCCACAATTACATGGGCTATGGTACCGAGCTGTGTCTTTACTATTCTGTAGCTGCTCTGTCGTAATAGCATGTCCATGTTCTCCACAATGACTTTGATATGAACAGACATTCATTTTTACAGCCTAATCCTGCCTGGTTCAAAAAGTCAGAAAAGTAGAAAGAGAATAAGCAGTCACTTTAAAATCCAAGAGCTGGACATTCCAAACAAAGCAGCTGAGTTAATAATGACAAGAAAAACAACGTTCTCTATTAAAATAGTTAAGAGGAGGGAAATTTGCATTTCACACTATCTTGAAGTAGGAAGAACAGGGCAAGGAGACATTGTAGGACTCCTTTTGTTAGGAGAGTGGTTGTGCAACCATGTACCTTAAACACTCTAGAAAAGACATTTTAATTGATGATATGACACTTAACAATGCAAATATTGACCAAGTATCAGCAAATCCAATTCACAACAGTGCTATTTTTGGAATAGTCAGCACCCTTAACTTCATCTATGTTTTTGAAAGTGATTCAGGCTAGGAAAAGCATGGGAGGATATACTTGTATAGCTGTGTTTCACACTAGTAGGTGGATGACAGAGTAGGCACTGATCCTGCAAATGGTAGGTTGCAGACAGAAGTGCAGCTCCTTGCTGTAACTGAGAACACTTTGCAGGAAGCGTTCTGAGTTACAATGATCCCCTGGACCAAACAGAAGCTCACTGTTGGTTCCAGGGAGGAGGGGAAACTAGCTGCTGGCTGGAGCCTCCAGCCTTCCCATAGGAAAGGCCCTTCCCTCACAGCCCCCTGCTGTTTTCAGAATGGGAGTGGGGAAAGGGAGCTTGTTTTAGAGCAGGAGTCATCAACTCCCAGCACGCTACTGCCAGCCCCAGCTCTGGGTAGCTGCTGCCAGTCTGGAGCCCTCGCTGCTCCCAGCAGGTGGCTGGGAGGCTGCAAGCCCTACTGCAAGCAGCCCAGATACCATGGCTGGCAGCAGCTACTCAGAACGGGGGCTGAGTTCAGCCGGGAGGCTGCAAACAGTTGCTGCCTCCCTACCCTGGCCCCGGTCCCAATGGGCACAGTGCTGGCACCTGCTACCTTCCTGGATCCCGGGGCTGGGAGATACCTGGGTTGGAGCAGGGAGGCAGCAGCTGTTTGCAGCCCCCCACCTGCAGCTGGCCCAAGTTTTGGGTACCTGCTGATTATCATGGAGCCTGGACTGGTCTCTGTCCTGCTCCCAGCCCTGCTGCCCTTCCCTGAGCCCCCTGGAGCACAGTATGTGTGACCTGGAGTGGCAGCACACGGAGGGGCCACACGAGGCAGCTGCCTGCTGCTACTAGCTGTACGCTGCCTGCGTCACACTTCCCCCGTGTGCACAAGAGCATCGTGGGCAGCACGCGGGGGTGTGACCTTTGCTGCTGTCCCCAACTGCAGGGGAAGTGTGACCAGGGCAGCAGGAAGCTCGGAGTGTGGTAGACAGCTTTCTGCACCCCCTGCTGTGCCCTGGCTCGCCAGGTTCCACATGCTACTCTGCAGAAGCGGCGGGGTGGGTAGCACAGCGGGGAGCATCACTGGCACCTGGTGGATCCCCAGAGCTCAGGGCTGGGGCTGGGAGGCAGCTGGGGCCAGAGCCAGGGGCAGGGAGGCAGCCGCTGTTTGCAGGCTCACTGAGGCTGGCCCAGGTTCTCGGTAGCTGCTGATAGTCACAGAGCCTGGGCTGGGGGGCAGAGCCTTTGGGTGGGGGACAAGGGGCATAAGCAGGACTGGGGGGCTGCTGTGAGGGGGACCCATACCAAAAAATACACAAGATCAAAGGGAGTAACAGAAGTTTTATTTATTGTCACCAGGGTCACAATTTTTAGAAAATCTAGTACTTACCGTAAAAAAGGGCAATACTTATGATTATTAACTATACTAATAGGTAGTCCATCCTGCCATGTTTTGCCATTCTGCCATTTTGTTTTTCTGGTATGCTGGCACTCCAGCACCTCCCAAGGTAGACATTGTCAGTTTTTTTGGCACTCCAGCCAAAAAAACATTGCCTACCCCTGTTCTAGAGGATTTTCAGCTGATGCTGAAAAATGGGGTTAGTGAACTGAAGCTCCAGTTCACTATCTGCTCCAGCCTCTAGCAGGGGCTGAAAAACACATGAACCAAACTCCCCCGCTTCCTTTCCAACCTCCCATTCTGAAAACAGCAACAGGCTGGGAGGCAGTGCAGACACAGTTTAGAGAAAGAAAATACTCTGTTTTGAAACATCTTCATCTGAACCATCTTGCAATGAGGGTTCTGCTTTTTGCTCTATCAACCATTTTAAGTGGTCTGCAGTCATGTGTTTCTGTTTGGTCACAGCTATAGGCTGCTTTCTGTGGCCAGATCAGGCAGAAATTGTCACCTTTGTCTGTCCCCATAGTGGACAGCTGGATAGCTGCTTTGTGGGTGAACTGCTGCATCTGTGTGAGCTCTATATAGGCACAATTGGCCATGCACTGTCAGCTAGGAACATAGGACTGGCAGGGATCTCCAGAGTCAGCAAGACTTACCCCTTACTGCTGCAGGAGCCACATCATAAATTTGTCAACCCCCTTGTTAAAAGTTCAGTAGTTAGATGTTTTATCCCCTGCTACTCTAACAGGAGCTCCAATAGGAAACCTGCTTCCGAGCACCACTGCTCTCTAATGATTAATGGGCTTCTAATTTCCAAGTTACTTTTATTCCTGGACAGTTTATATCAATTTTTCATTTAGCAACATTGTCCTTTCACTCAAGTACATCTCTTCCCTCTTGGGTGTTTTTTCCCCTTGATGTATCTACAGAGAGCAGTCATACCCCCCCGAACTTTCAGTTTTTAATTGTACATAGTAACCATAAGTTATCAACAATGACTTGTACATAGCATTACTGCTTCCCTATCTCCATTGGAAATACCTCACCTCATTCCAAATTTGTCTTTTTTTCACAGCTGCATCTGCTGGTGGCTCACTCTCATCCTTTGTCCTCCTCTCCCACTTCAAATTGATGAGCTCTGAGCAAAATTTCTTACTAGTCTCATTGTGTAGCAACTTATATTTTATATAACTGAATTTCAATTATAAGAGTATAGTCTGCATCTCCTAATATTATATTGATGTTCCTCCTCTAATTTCTATATTCTTTACTTTTTTATGATATTGGCATTTTAATCCTTTTATGAGACCAAAAAGAATGAACTATATACAAACACAAAACACTGATCACATTCTCTACCACAATGCCACAGCACCCTGGGGTTCCTTGAGATCCTTTCAAGGGTGCCCGTGGGTACTACACAATGTTAGCACCAATAGGTATAGAAATATGATTCATAAGACAAACCAAAAGATTTCAAATAGGAATCCATAGTGTTAAAATCAGCCTGACTTGTTGTGGTCTTTCTGAGTTCTTTGTAACTGTAAAGTTGCTCTATTATTCTTCCATTTTCAAAAAAATAAGTGAAAGCTAAGAGCAGGCACCTCTGAGGGGTACCAGTAGTCTAATGATGGGTACCTGGAATCTAGCTAGGGGTACCTTGAGTCAAAAACCTTGAGAACCACTGTATGTACTTGCCTACAGTCTCTGCTTTTTTGGAGCATAACCTGTATACATCATGCACTTCAAGCATATTGCAATTTGTTAATGTATTTGACCCCTCTCTTCCTAAGCCTCATATATTTTCTGACTGGTTTTGACTGTGAGAGGCTGTAACAACATGAAATAGAAAATAAAGATATCAAGATAATACTGGACTGCTCTAATCAGCATCTGAAATATTCAGATGACATTTTACCCGTTTTAAAGCAGAGCTAGTATTAGCGCTCTCTAAAAGTAATTTGGCTATGCTTACCCAATATACACATTATATCAAAATACAGCCTCTGATGCTTATTCTGGGATGCTCTTCTTGAGCTGGCATGCTGATTTAGCCATTCCAGGGGTCATGTTCATCATTCAGCTGAGATAAATTGCATCCAGTTATTCTTGTGGGCTCAAATGGATTGGTTTAATTACAGTACAGCACATGCCTAGAAAATTCCCTGAAAGGAAGTCAAGGGTAAACATAGCCATTTTCCATGGAGAGGGAACACACAGCAAAATAGATGCAGTTTGAATCCCAGTGTCATAGATACATATTATCAGATAATATTTAGAGCCAAATTCTGACACCCTTCCTCAAGCTTGGGCATATCTTATTCTATTTGCGGTATCTCTGAATTCAGTTAAACTGTTTGTGATAGAAGGTATTATTTAGAGCCCTGCCATATATTCAAATTAAACCTGGATAGAACCCAGCTATAAGATTCTTACATGTTTTCAAGCACTAACTTGTAGTTTGTTGGCTCTTTCTATAGCTGAATGGACATTTTTATGGACTGATAATTACTTTGCTCATGTGGCCTGTCTAAATTCATTGTGTGATTAGCCAGTTAATTGTGTGATAATTACTTTTCAAGTGTGGCCAGTCTTACTTTGCACATGTGGCCAGTCTAAATTTATTTTGTGATTAACCAGCTAATATATTATAACCATATGTATAACCAGTGCTATGTATGTAACATGTGGCAGGGGCCTTAGTGTGATTAAAGGTATCAGCTTTGTTCAAGTGACCCCAGCCAGGTAGGCATCAAGCCGCTTCTTAAAGATCCCCCAGGTAGGAGCCAGCACCAAGGAAGTTGGTTCCAGATCCTATCCGCCCTGACTGTGAAGTAGTTCCTACAGATGTCTAATCTGAACCTACTCTCCAACAACTTGTGCCCATTATTCCTTGTTATCCCGGGGGGTGTTAGGGGAAACAAGGTCTCCTCCAACCCCTTCTGGTCCCCACTAGTGAGTTTACAGATGGTCACCAGGTCCCCCCCTCAGCCTTCTCTTGTGAAGGCTGAACAGGTTCAGGTCCTGTAGCCTCTCATTGTAAGGACTGCCCTGCTGTCCCCAGATCATGCGGGTGGCCTTCCTCTGGACCCTTTCAATGTTGTCCACATCCCTGGTGGGGTGCCCAGAACTGGATACAGTACTCCAGTTCTGGCCTGACCACTCATCTGGCCTGACCACTCCACATCTGGCCTGACCACTCCACTCATGGCCTGACCAGTGTCGCGTAGAGGGGGAGGATCACCTCCTTGGCCCTACTTGAGATGCACTTGTGGATCCACGAAAGGGTCTAGTTAGCCCTGCCGACCGTGACCTCACATTGTCAGCCCATGTTCATCTTGGAGTCAATGACTCCAAGATCTCTTTCTGCCTCCGTGCTCTCAAGAAGGGAGTTTCCCATCTTATAAGTGAGCTGCTGGTTACTACTGCCCAAGTGCAGCACTCTGCACTTGTCCGTATTGAAATGCATCCTGCTTTTGTTAGCCCACCCCTGCAACCTATCCAGGTCTTTCTGCAATCTTTCCCTCCCTACTAGCATGCCCCCTTCACCCCAAATTCTGGTATCATCAGCAAATTTGAAGAGTTTGCTTTTCACCCCATCATCCAAATCACTGATAAAGAAATTGAACAGTGCGGGCCCAAGGATCGAGCCCTGGGGGCTCCACTGCCCACTTCCCCTCAGGTCGAATATGACCCGTCCACTACCATGTGTCAACAGCTGTCCTATCTCCTCTCAGAGAAGGGGTGGTAGGGAAATAGAGCTATGAAATGATGCATGGAAAAGTCCCAGAAAGGATTGTACCAGCCAGAAGTACAGCCTCTCTGAAGGCCCTTGTGGGACTGTAAGCCATGCAAAACTCCTAGTTATGATGTAGATGCCCTCTGTTGTGTTCTGATCAACAGAAAGTAACAGCTTGCAGTCTCTAGTGATCTTACCTGAAGTTAGTCTATGTGCCTCCTAGTTTAATGGCTGATATCCGATTACCAAGCCTTTAGTTACACCCATCCCCAGGAGTATTCAGTTGTTTATTCTTCCTTTCTTTTTATAATTTATTTTCTTTCCTACTTTCCCAAAGCAGAATAGCTAATTTTTAGGCCTTCTTTTCCCATGGTGAGCTGTGGCCAGTTTTTCTTTCTTATTTGTGTCACATCCTTTACAATTAACTTTGCCCTCTGTCCACCCTCACTAAACCCTACAGACACTGAAGAAATTTATTTTTACTTGGTTATTATCCCAATAATAATGTCTCAGCATGAACAAGTGGCAGTGATCGCTATCAACAAACGTCTACATTCCGTTTAATGTATGTGATTTATGCATTTGATGTGTATAACATCCTTCCCAACAAAGTACATGGGCAGATTACAATAAGAGAACAAAGAAATTTATAAAATGGAGAATCAACATCAGAATAAAACACCTCCAAAGGGAAACCAGAGAATCAACATAAAACAGAAACCCCCTAACAAATATCCCATCTCTCATTTGCTAAATGTCTGTCCAAATAGTAAGGTCTTACAACATTTCTGAAAAAATGTCCAAGCTCAGGTTCTGGCAGGTCTCAAGGGGGAAGTTGTTGCAGACCTGAGGAGCAACTGCTGAGAGTGACCTTTCATATGTTTTCCACAAGTGGACTTGGCACCGTAATGGTACTTACAGCTGACAGCTGATGTTAAGGTTTGCAAGCAGACATAAGGGAGAGTCAGTTTCCTAGATATTTAGGGCCCAGAACCATTCGGGGTCTAAACATGTGCTCTGGGATGATGGGGGGTGGTGCTTTAGTTAAGTGGCTCTGAGAGCCACGGCACATTAATTAACCTGTTTCAGCATACCTTAGACACTATGGTTTTGAACCCAACACTTCCTTTTTCAGTACCACAGTACCAGTACTAAGGCTGTTTGGCTATGAGATTGCATCTGGTAGATCCCAATAAAATGTATTCCATTCAGACAGTTCTGGAAACCTAAGCATTTCATAAAATTATTCAATATTTTTCCATTGTACACGCTGTATCTCATAGGTGTTAAGCTCCCCTGGCTCCATAGACCAGATGAGTGGCGAGGGGCTAGTCTACCAGCCAGATGAGGTCCACAGACTCCCCATGCCAGATCTAGTGCCCACAGCACCCACTTTGGGACCTGCACCACACACAGTACCTGCCTCAGTTGGTCTGGGATCCACACCACACACAGCACTCCCCTCATGCCATCCAAGACTGCACCACAGGTAATCCACATGTCAGATCAACAGGAGGGGCCACGTTGTGTCCATGAATTCAAGACCAGTGGGAATAGGCAGCACACATGGTATGGGTTTCCAGATACATGCCTCAGGTGCATGTAGTGCAGATCAATTAGTGGCCAGACTCTGGGGTAGCACTGGGGGTCAGATGAAGGGGTTCCACAGGCCAGATTCAGCCCATGGACCATTTTCTTTTACCATATCTTTGATCCTGCTATATCTTAAACAAATGTAAATTGGTTCAGATCCCAAATGCTTGCAGACCACCTAGCAGTTATACACATTACTTTGGGGAGGAGGGAGTATTACATTAATAAGCTCAAATACATGAGAAATGTTGAAAGTTTCCCTTGAACATTCAGAGAGTCAGTATTAGTACCTGGTTTGTATCCATGCTAGCATGCTACTAAACTGAATGGTTCTCTGATAAAAATATTTCATAAGGACATCAAAGGACATGGAAGAGCTGTGGACATATGTGTAGGCTTATTTTTGTAAGGGTACTTATAATAAAGGTCGTGTCTGTTTAACTATCTTCATGTTCATTGTATTTTTTGATGATGCGTGCGTTGGATCCTGGCCTTGTTTTTCAGGCAAAGGTAAGAGAGGCAATGAAGAGAAAACCTGACAAGTGAAAAAATCTCACTTAAAAAAACAATCCAGCTATGAATTTATGTGCCTGTGTGCCCAGTCCTCATGACTGTAGTTACACATATATGGAGAGCTAAACCAGTGCAAGACAAAGACAGGCATTTGCAAAAGTTTATGCTAAATAGTTGTGAGGCAGATATAATAATTGAGTCATATGTAATATTTCCTCTCACCAGCTTGTCTGGCTGTTCCTTCCTTCACTACAAACTTTGTTTCTATCTTGGGAATGTAATTGGAATGTAGGCCACGAAACACCAAAACCCATCTAAAGTCCCCACTGTTTCCTGTTTGTTACCTCCGTTTTTACAATGTTTTGATTAAGCTTCTTAAAAATCCCTTACATGGACCATCTCTGATGGCAAGATTGTGGACTAGATTCTCAAGGGGAACATAGAAACCTAACTGCCACTTTGGGTAACTAACTCAAAAATATAGATCCTCAAAACCTGCATAACACTATTAGTGCCTGAATTCCTTCAGTGACTAGGTTTCAACTAATAAAGTCTCTTGGTCATTTTTTGCATTCCTGGTTTGAAAAATATAGGCATGCCTAAAGCCCAAACCAAACACAAGCTGGAGGTGAAGTCATCAACTCCCCCTTTGTCTAATTGGCATTGAGCATGGAGGCCTCCCTCTACCCATCTCCTCTGTTGAAGCTGTTACAGTCCATATTACAGGGTGTGTCCATGGTCCTGATGGAACTAAAGCCTGGAGGTTCCTAGTTACACAGCAATGGCATTGTCCCTCTACTTAGGGTCTGATTGATGACCACATTGGGATCAAAAAAAGAGTTTTACTCCCTGGTCAGATTATTACAGACTGTGTTGAGGGTTGTTTTCATCTGTAGGACCTCTTCCTTGGACATTGCAAGTGCATTTAACAACCCTTGCAGTGGTGGAGCTCTGACAGACCTTATCACTCTGCTTAACCTGTGGCACATGAGAGTGCTCTTAGTGTTTTCAGGTGATATGCCTTGTACTATGCAATCAGGTTGATTGTGTAGTTTTAGGAATAGGTTAGACTAGAACTAGTATGCAATGGTTTGCTCTGGTATAATCCTGCTTTGAGCAGGAGGTTAGACCTCTAGACATCTTTTCTGGCCCTTCCTTTCCATGATTCTCTGATATAAGAGAGCCAGGTTTCACTCCCTGTGCCAAAGAATACCAAATAATTTATGAAAAGTAGACCAGCTGCAGCAGAAGAGATTGAGACTTTGAAGCTACCCCAAATTACTCCAGAGTCTGTTGGCTAACATTCTTCAATTAATTTGGAGATCTGAGTTTAAAATGAATTAGTAATTTAAATCTTTCCAAGGTGAGTTTTCCAACTCCTGAAATATTGGACATGGAGGCATTCTTGTGTTTCAGTAATGAAGAACTAACCTGGTCTGGGTTACTTTTTTCTAAATAGTTCTTGGCTGTAAAATCCAAAAGGAGACCAGCACCTAACTCTTCCTGAGGGCCTGTAACAGGGACCCCTAGCCCTGTTATGGAGAGGAGAGTGCCAGGGGGAAAGAAGTGGGATCACTTTAAGGCTAGGACGTATAGCCCGAGAAAGAGGATTGGGAACCTATAGGGGAGACTTAGTAGCATCTGTGCCAAGCAGGCAAGAGAACAGGGCAGCCTACTGCTAGGATATAACTAAGAAGAATATAAACCATTCCTCGAAATAGAGGCAGGGGTATGGGACCTGCAGGAGAGAGGAGTGGAGTCCTTGTGGGAGGTAAGAATATCCATATATACAAGCCTGGAGAAGGAAACTGCAGCCTGAGAGAAGACCCTGATAAAGGAAGGGAAGGAGTGCAGCCAGAAACTAGGGACTGTTGGTATTAACCCAGGGAAGTCCTGGGGAACAACCGTAACCTGAGGAATGAGGATTGCTTATGTTAACTCAGGGGGAGTCCTGAATTAAGTGGTGCACCCAGAGGACTGGGAAGTGTTTATGTTGGCTCAGGAGGGTCCCAGGTGAGACAACGCATCCAAGGACTATTTAGGTTGACCCAGAGGGGTGTGCTTTTCTTTCACTTTTTTTGTGCTCATTTGCTGATAATACCCAGTGGACCAGAGCAGCTGTGAGGGGAGGTACAGAGGCTGCAGAGCAGAGTGCCAAGCACCCTGCAATTTTTCTGTGTTTTTTTTTCAGTTTATCCATTCCTCTTTTTTTTGTTAGTCTGAGTGAGGAAAATAAACAGCTGCTTCTACCAAGCAAAGGCACAGGAGGGGGTTGAAACACAAGAGGGGCAGGAGGCCCTGACTCATGTTAGGTGGACTGGGACCCAACAGGGTTGGAGCCCCGGTGAAGGCTAAAGGGGAGAGTATGGGGGCACCTCTGCACTACCCAGCTGGGTAAGTAGCCAGAGAAGGAGGAGGGATGGCAAGGTACCGTTGGCTAGACTCTGGTCACCTAGAGCCAGCCTCCTATATATCAGTCTAATCATAACATCAAGGTGTGACAAGAAAGAGAGAGAGATAAAGAGACCAGAGTAAGCAGACAGATGCCATACATCTGCCAGGCAGTGATATGACCACCGCTGGAGGTGTACCTTGTTACAGGGCTCTGGGAATCTAACATGGGGCTTTGAACTCCTGTTCACTTCAAACAATATAAAGGCACGTCTACATCACCTCTGTGCCATGCCCAGGAACACCTCTGTGAAGCAGCCTGCCCACTCACTCCTTCACTCACCAAACCCCACACTGTGGAAATGCAGCTGTCCTTAGAACAGCTGTGTGCAAACACCCCTTCATTTAGGCTATTTTCCCAGGGCTGCCAATTGACATATGCTTAGAATCACTCTGTTGTAGCCACATTGCCTAATTTCTGATATTTTCAATCCACAGGGCAAAAGCAAGTGGGCAGGGCAAGCTTCATGCTGGTGCTCTCTGACACAGCATAGAGGTGGTATAAACATGTCCTAGGACTTCTGCACTGCAACACTGTTGCACTGTTTACTCCCTTGTAAATCTACCTGAAATCTAGTGCACTGGTCCACACTATGGACACATGCCAATCCAGGAGGAATTTGGAGAAGGACTGAGAAGTAGGATATGACTCTTCCCCCAGTCTACCTAGCCTTTTTTTTTTTTGCAAACATCATTTCTGAGAATGATTCATAAATAAAAAGCATTAGAAACAAATTAATCAAGCAAAGGCTAGCAGAAATAGAGGATAAAAGATTGTGATGTTATTCTTCCCAAATTATTTATGATTTCTGGTAACAAAAATAGCAAACAACAATGATCAGAGAAGAACATTAGCAAAAGGGGCAACTTACTATAGTCTTTATAAATTTTAATGTAGCACCAGTTTCTTGTTCAACCTGATCAGAGCAGTCACTATGTGGATTCACTTATTGCATCGTTGTTAGTTCTTTACAAGGCTGTATCTCTCAAAGGATTCAAAGATGCAGAAGCAGTAAGACAGCAAAGGTCACTATCCAGTTCTACCTTATAGAGGAATTTCAGTAAGGGTTTGCTGAAGACCATACAAAATTTCTGGGAGAAGATCAATTATGTAGGATAGCTTCCTCCCTTCCTTTTGAACACATACTTCAAACTGCAGGTGCCATTCATATGGTTTCTTAATGCATTCACAAAGGAATGGGAAGATTCCTCACACATTTGGAGACAATAACATGCTGTACCACATAATATATTAATTAAACTAAACAGTAAAGGTATTAACTTAGCAGTTATAAAGTGATGAAGACTGATAATATCAATGTTTTGCTAAGGTTTAATTTTTATATTACTTTTCTTATATTTTTAAAGACTAAGAAAGCCCCAAATGATCAAGAATCCTTTGAAACAAGAAACTGAATTGTCCTATGGTGACTACGAAACCAAGAAAAAACAATCAGTGCCAAGACACTAATAGAAAACATGCTAGAAACAAACCATAGCTGATCCTGAAATGTGTTGGTTAGCTCCCAGTTTGTTTGTGCTATCCCTTGATTCATGGCACATCCATTTAAGAAAATGTGAATAGGTGATGACATTTTCATGTAGAGCTAGACCATGACTGAAGCTTGCACAAATGTACAGTGCAAAATGCAGGATGCACTCTTGAAAATCAACCCTGCTGGTGTTTATCCCTGGAAAATTTGCAAATATCCCTCAGTGAATGAGAAGTAAAGAATGCTACTTACGTATTCCACTAACAATATAATCTCTCTCTCTCTGTTTGTCTCATGTATCTGAGAAAGCTACTTAATAGAACCACGTGCACTAAAATTCTAAGTATGCGAGTACACAGTTGTTTGGCATGGACACTAACATGTCTCCAGGTGCTCTCTGACAGTTTTTTTTCCCTGCTAGGAAGTAGCAGCAGTGCCCAAGAGCCCATCCCAATTCACACATGGCTGCTAGACTAAAGAAAGGATTAATCTGTGTTCTGGGATTCCACATCAATGGGAACATCTTAACTGAACAGCAGCAGAGTTTACTGCACAGTAAGTGGATGCCTCTACACGTGCACATGCTTACTGTGTGGTAAAAACCCTTTATCATGAATAGATTTGCTACCTGGTGGTGGTCACAGCCAATTGCAGGGCACCAGGAAGCATAAGCAGATTTGCTGCTATTGCCAGCAAATCTGGTCCCTCTTCCCTGCATGTGTAGACGCCTGCCTGGTGTAATTTATTCATGAGTAAACTGGTGCTGCAGGAAATGCACATGTAGACACTGTCAACATTTACAGTCTTAACCAGGCTGAATACTGAAACTATGTCAGGACAGAGTTACCCCAAACCATGCCAAGAACCAAAACACCGAGAATGGACAGACCCTAAATTGCTTATTTGCCTTAAATGACTTGGTAGTATTACCATCACAGCACAAACTCTCCGAGACTATTACTTACTAATGCTTAATGGCACACAGTATTTTTTCCTTGTCACACTGCTCCATAAGAATCTGTGTCTGACCAAACGGCAATGATCCAACCAATAGCAAAAGTTCATAATAAGATACAGAGACTCTTCGAAAGAGAACAACACATTGTATGCACAAATCCTCCCATGCAAAACTTACCTGGCTTCCTAGGCAAGTTACCTAATAACTCAGCTATGGGAGCTAAAATGCAAGAGAGCCCTGCTCCTGAGTCTGACACTCACTGGTCAGTTTGGGGTTGATATGGGGTTGATACTCACTGGTTTGGGGTTGATATGTTTACAGGCTCAAGGCACTGTTGTGCAGTCACATGGGGAATGTGCATGTAGCCAGATGTGAAAGTAGCTAATAGCTACCTGTACATAAATGACAAAATGCCATAGAATAACTAAAAAACTGCCATGTAGATGACCAAAAAGAAATAGAATTCTACAACATGCCAGTTACTGCTCTCAGTTACAACACTGCAAATCCCTTTGAAACTACTGTTTCCCAACCAATAAGGCGACCCATGGTTCTACTTTGAAGGTATCTTGTTGGAGCTGCCATGATGTATCAGATTTAAAGTACATAGCTCTCCAAACAGCTATTTGGAAACTCAGAAACACTGGATTTGTTACGTTAGTTTAGACCACTGGTCCTTTAAATCCAGCATCCTGTCTTCAGCCGTGACTATTAACTACTCCTTCAGAGGAAGGTGAATATCACCTACAATGCACCTAAACCATGTGTGTAATGCTCTCAAGGTGGAAAATTGCCTTCCTGGTTCCTGTAGTGATCAGTTTGTGTCTTGAAGCATGAGATTTGATTAGCCCCATCTTGAAATGTCCAACTCCAAATGCTGTTAATGAGCATAAAATCATTAAGAATTTTTCTGAAATCCAGCCATCATGGTTACCTTAACCTGCTATGGGGAACAGATTATCCTATGTGAAGGGGTATTTTCTTGTACTAGATCTAAACTTTCCAGACATTGAAACAATTAAATGTCCCCTTGTTTATAAATGTATGTATCCTTTTAGAGATTAAATGCCAAGTCTGCCCCTTTATGTTCCACCAAAAAAAGTCCAGCTCTCAGAGTGCAGGATAGCAAGGCAATGATCATACAAAGAAGGACTATTTCTTCACTTCCTAAAAACAGCTATATACACATTAAGGTCAGTAAGTCCAATTTTTCCCTGTACCAGAAACATCCTAATAAGCATGCATTTGCCAGCTGGGTGAAGTGGGTCAATAGTGAGAACATTAATGTTTCAGGTCTGGGTTTTTCTCAAGCTTGTGGTCCACCTGCATACAGCTAGTCTGGTTTCTTCAGAGTCCTGTTTACAAGGGGGTCCTGCTAAGTGACATGCAATCTAAAGGATTTTAAGACTGGGTTATTTTGGGCAAAAAAAAATACTTGTGTGTATGCATGTGTGTGTGTCAGAGAGAGAGACAGAGAGACTGACCTCATTTCCAGCTAAGCTTTATATTGGTATTTTTTTTAATAAAGCTGTGCATAGATACCACAGGTTCATCTGTTTGATCCTTCATTCCATATTCTTTATGTAAGAACAGTGGGTCCAGGGAAAACATTTACTGAATTATTCTCACCCAGTTTTCTCCAGGCCATTTAGCTGCATGTGCTCAGGGTGGGGGGTTTGCTTGCTATGCAGTACCCACTAGTGTTCAGAGATTTGTTGGTAATCAGAGCTATCTGTGTGGAGACCTTGGATAAGATTCTGACTCCTGAAATCAATAGTAAAGTGGGTCTCCCGTGGATTTCAATGAGACCAGGATGTAATCTGTCTGTAGGCCTCAGAGTCCTGATAGCGTAACAACTTTGGGACACAACTGCCAGGGTTTCCTCAGTAGCAGTGTCCTCGAAGCACTGTTCCACATCATTTTTTCATCTCTGTAGAAAACGTAACGCTCTGGGGATTTTACTCTGGGTCTGGCAGAGGATAATTGGAAATCTGTACAGAGGAGCCTGCCTCATCTCCTCTGTACAGGTTCCTAAGGATGTGGGGGTTGGTGGATGGTACTGTACAAATAAATATTAGTAATCAAATGATTTCCCACCTTTCACACAAGCTTTAAGTTTCAATTTGCAATAAAGGAAGGAAAACAAAATGAAACTAAGATGAGTCTTATGCCCTAGATATGTGTTTTTGTTGTGCTACTAAGTTTGCATTTCTACAAAAATAGATCATTATTTTTGCATGGTTTCTACCCAAGACTCATAGTAATTCATACATTGCTGGTAAGAAGAGCTGGTATGAGCTACATAATTCAGATTTGGATTATTGGTCTCATCTTAGTGCAAAGTTCAGGGAACTTTGGATCTAGGTTTGGGCCATGTATGTTTGAACCAGTCCAGAAACTCAGAATTTTTGGAAGAACCTGAACTAAGTATTAATTTTGTATGTAACAAAAGACCAGGAAAGATCTGCGTCACTTTAGCTTTTGTAGTTTGATAGAAAGGCATGACTGTGCGCTCAGTGAAGTCACTAGCAAAAGTAGGATCAGAATCCTAATTAAAGAACTGAGTACTGTGGAAAAATAGGTTGTGTACTGTGTACTATGGAAAAATAGGAAAAATAAAATAAATTACTTCTGAGTTCAGTATTGAGAGAGAATACTATGATTCAGTACTTCACTTGAAGTGCTGTTTAGAAAATATTGGGGTGTTGTTTTGTTTTGATTTAGGGTTTGGGGGTTTTCAATGATTTCATCAAGAAATAGTTTTGATTTGAGACAAACTATCCATGAATTCAGATCAATCTCAATTAACACTTTCAGCCAAAAATATTTTTAAAAACCAAAACATTTCATACTGACGGTTTCTAAATGCATTTCAATTTTTAAAAGGCAAAAAGATTGTTTCAGCATTTTTAACCAAATCTTTCTTACTTTATTTTTCAAAACTGCATTTTTTATTTAAAAACAACATAAAAAAGAAAGACTGGTAACAACAACTACATAGAGTATAAATGAAACAGAGCATTTAAGTTTGTTATACATAAAGCATTTGGGGTTGAACCAAAATAGTAATTTTGCATTTTTTTACATTTTGCCCCAAAAAAATCCAAAAGAAAAAGGAAAAACAAGCAAAAAAACAACAATAAAAACCAAAAAAACCTGTTCCAGTTTGACCTGACCCAAATTTCTTTTTCTGGTTATTCATGTCAACCATTAAATTGAAAATTCTGTTACTCACCCACTTCTGTTGTTTCAGATATTTCATGTTCTGTAATGGAGCATCAGCTTGTAGGAACTTTCAATAAAAAGTTTTATTTTTTTATCTGAGTAGTATATTATAAATTTTGTATTTTAAAGTTGGAAATAAATTATTCTGGCAAGAGCCAAATTCTATATGGCTCCTATATGGATGTAATAATCATACTTCTCTCATTAACTGGAAAAGAGGTAGGATAAATCTTAAAATTAGGGTAGCATTTTAAAATACATATCATACAAATATGCTGTAACTTGGATGTACTGCTGTATGAGTAAGGCCTGCCAATTGATTATTAAAAACATGTTTGCTGAGTATTAATGCAGATGCAAGTAATATATATTTTTGAATTCTTAGGAAATCTGTTTTAAAAAATCAACTGGCAAGCAGTTAGCAAAGAATAATGGCCCTTGTAAATCTAAACTAAATAGCTATTGCAATGTCACTGAAATTAGCCAAGGGCACCAACGGTTTTATTCAGAAAAACAGAAATAACTGCACACTCTAGTTTTTATTGTCTCACACTGAGGAAAGCCTGTTTGCTGTAATTCAGTCATGTTGGATGCCTTCTGTTTCTTAGAAGTTATTACTGTGTTACCCCATTGTTTGCTTTCATTAAAAACCATCCCGTGACTACCACCAGGTGAATGTTTTTTAAAAGTTTAAATAAACTAAGGTTTTGAGAAGTGCGCATTAATCCACACTATAGCAATTCACTAAAGAAGCAATTTTACAAACTCTTCCACCATGATAGCTCACATAGAGTTTTCCAGATTGTATCAGATTCTCATTGCACTGAAATAATCAACTGTCCAGTAGAATATGGTAATCATTCTGCATCAGTAACAACATATGTCATATTTTCAAGGTAAAGAGCTGGACAGCAGTTTCTCCAGTCGGATGTTATGGCAGATTTTGGCATGTGCCACCCAATGAGAATCAAAGTCACAGAATCAGAGTCGTGGTGGGAGAATGAGGCATAGCAGGGTTCAAAGAGCTAGCCTCCTGCTAACTACTTGTTTATGTACTTTCACATTCATTGTACATCATGGGATATTTCTCAGCGGCTCCAGTGCTTAAAGATTATGACACTGAACTATTTAATATGCTGGTTCATTTGAAAAAAAAACGAATCACAGCTCTGAAGTCTAGACATTCCCCCCCAAAAACCCCATTTTCCTAAGTCTAAGACAGTGTAAAATGTCATTTTCCTTCTTAGTAAGTCTGGTATAGCAACAAAACATTTCTACTACTTCTAGCCTGCCAACAGATTTGTAATAGATACCTGACTGGGTTTCAGTTTAACAAGAAAAAATAAAAATGGACAAATCAAAAGACATTTAATTAAGTTTTAACATTAATTGTTCTACTAAGTTAAATATGCAGGAATGGATTATTCCTCTCACAAAAAGAAGACTATATTGGGAAAAAATATTAATGTGCGAGTGTATTTAGGCAGGAACTATGCATTAACTATGTATGATGTCGTTCATTTGAGCATTACCAAAAAGCAAACCTAATTCTAGTAATAATATCTACATATGCTGTCCAGTCTTTTTCTTCGCTGTGGCTGGAGCCTTCTGGTGCCTAAAAAAATTTTTACTTGGATTTCTGTGAGGAAACAGCCTTGCTTTTCATCATAAATCACTGACTCATCCATTCTTTTACATTTCCTCTTCTCAAAACCTTAAAGATCCTAGAACTAGATCCTTTGACTCATTCACCCCACAGAATAGCTTCAGGGTGCAACACAAAAGCTGACTAGGAGTAATGACAAAGGAGTTATTTCCTGCAGTCCTCTGGAGCATGTTGTTTCTGTGCACAAAACAAAGCAAATAAATAAAATGCAGTCAAGTTGTCCTGGGTTTTAATTTGTCACTGTCAGTGGCTGTCTGTATATTTCACATAAATATATGTCAACCTTTATACCATAGTGATGCATAATTTTAATCTATGTAGTCTCAACTCATCCCTTTGATGTAAGGAAATATTAATCTCCCCAGGTACAGAAATCAGTGGGAAATCAGTAGGAATTCAGCTCTTCAAGCTTTGGTGGATGCAGGCCTAGTGATTTGCAGAATGACATGCAAGAAATCTGTGGCAGATCAAGGAACTGAATCCAAGCCTCACAAATCCAATACTAACACCTTAAATCATTGGCCCAGCCCTTCCCTTTTTATTAGTAAGTACCAGTATCACTAGAGTGCTATCATTTTCAATGCAATGCCTGAAAATCAATTTAGTACTTTCGAGAAGAGGTGGCTGTCAAAACCAGATTATGAACCTTGTTTTACATGGAAAATACACCCCAATATCTTGAGACAGAGGCCACAAGTTAACAGTGAGTTCTGATTTCTGTATAATTTCTGGGTTTTTGATTGTAGCCTTATTGGTCTAAGGACATGAGAGGCGAGGTTCTTTGAGTAGATGTGATATCTTTTATTATCTTTTATTAGATCAACTAATAAGCCCAATTAATAAGCCTGAAAGCTAGCTAAAAACTAATAAACTCAACTAATAAGCCTGAAAGAACTTTTCCCAACAACTCAGTTGGTCTAATAAAAGATATCACATCTACTCAAAGAAACTTGCCTGCTGATTTCTGTATAAGTTACACAAAGCAACGACTTTAAATTACACCAAAGTAGATTTAAATTAGATCTCAGGAGAAACAGTAAGGCAGTGGAATAGACTGTCAAGGGAAGTTGTGGGATTTCTTTTGCAGTTTTTCAAGAAAAGGCTTGATTAGCTTTGGACAAGGAAGATATATGAAAAGTATCCTTGCATTCATGCAAGAGACTGGACTGTATTACCCTCCAGAAGCTGAGAGTATGCATCTGAAAAAAATAACAGAATTGTTTTTTGACATAGTGAAGACTGGTATTAAAAAGAACAATTGCAGATATGGAGATTAAAATAAAGAAGGTCACTTGCTCATCAACCATACCTACCTCAGAGATGGCCTTTACCAGGGAAGGACACATATTAGTGTGAGAAATCCTGTGGTACTGCTGCTGCCTCTTACCCTTTTTTTCTGCATATAAAGGAAGATCCATTTCTAGTGTTGTCAAGTTGGTAACTTTCACAAAATCCAAAATCTTTTCACATAATAATAACAATAAATATAAGGCATACTCTGGGTTAATCCACTTGGCCTTTTAAAGCCTAGAGGTTCTTTTCATCCTAAAGCTATATTAATTTAATAATAAAAATATTCATTGTGAAAGATTGCTGAGATTGGAATCTGCCTTTCTGAAACAGTCTTATATTTCTTAGCATCCATGGCAAGTTATGACCCTTAGCCAGTCCATTGCCTCCAGTAGCACAGTGCATTTTTATAGAAGAGGCCCTTACTGATAGCAACTGAACATCTGTTGTTTTCAAGTGACATTGGACATAGGCCACATCCATTCACAAAGCCAAAGAGAGAACATTTACTCCTTATCTCTTTAGAAGAGAAACAAAATATGTGGGAAGACTAAAACTGTAAAGTTATCAATGAAAAATATGCATTGTGGAAGCAAGTCTGCTGTCAAACTGCATTTCTTTTCATCAGCTAAATGAAGCTGCAAGATAAGGTAGAGAAAAGTAATCCCCTGAAGCTGATTGGGAAGTGTTTACTTTGTCATATGCAGAAGACTGTGCCAGCTTAGTGAGCCTCCAAAAGAACTTAGTGTCCTAGTTCCAACTGAAAATGGCCATGGTAAACAAGTGGAGGGTGCTGATAGCATATTGCACTACATGCATTCTCCACAATATCCTTGCATTGCTCATTTTAAAAAGAGAAAAACATTTCCTGCCTGGATAAATACCAGACAAGGGCAAATGTTCTGGAATGACCTTAGACAAAGGCAGTTGTTTTTTTTTAATGAGACTCACAGAACAATAATGCTTGAGAATCCCAGTTGTGTTTTTCCCAGACTGGAAAATCCCTTCCTAGTTCTCAGTAAATAAAAAAATAGTGGCCTGGACTCCTGACATTATTCCTCTCCTTAGCTCACTCATATCACCCATCAGGATATAGCTAGGAACCAAATATAAGGTTAAAAAGGGTGTAAGCAAAACAAATCGGCTTGATGTTATTTTTGACATCTCAATATAAGGCTTCCTTTCTTCCTATTGAAAGAGATATAGCCATGTTTTCCAAAGTATAAATTATGCTGAAATATATAATTAAGATAACATTACTATGATTTAATACAAGAGGCGAGGATTTCTGACAGTGATATTTTTTTATTGAACAAACTATGAAATGATTTAATGAGCATTTAATGAACACATAAGGAAAAATATAAGAAGGTTCTTATACCATGGAGTTTATTCTAAAGATTATTATTCTAAATTAGAATTTAGAATATTAGAATTTAGAATATTAGAAATTAGAATTTAGAAATCTAAAATTCTAAAGATGCAGAATAATAGTATGCGTAATGTCAATCCAAGAAGAACAAATGCAAAAATAATAGTTTCTTCTATCTTTTGGGTCATCTCTGATCACCAGATGATGTCATTATTCACAGGTTTCTACTTCCCCTCATACCCACATACCATGAGGTTGGTTAACTTCTCACATGAATGTAAATCAGGAAAAACTCCATTAAGGTTCATAAAGTTACACCAGTGCCAGTGAGCTGGTAGTATAAATGGCAATAGGATCTGACAGATCATTATTGTTATGTTGGTATAACATAACAATATGTTAAAATGAGGTGTTATGTGAAACAGCCAGACACTGTGCAAATCAGTACTGGATTAAGCTTTGTGATGACATACAAACAGCCTCAGACACAGGAAAGCTAAAAGTCATATATGAAAGTCTGAAGAAAGCTGTAGGCCCTACTGTCAGCAAGTTTGCCCCTCTCAAGTCATGCAGTGGTAAAGCCATTACAGATAAAAGCAAGCAGATGTCTCATTGCGTTGAACACTACTCAGAGCTATACTCACAAGAGAGGAACTTCAACAGCAAACCACTGGACCAAATGGACCAAATACCAACCCTACGGGTCATGCTAGAATTAGATGTGGAGCCCACTACAGAAGAGCTAAGCAAGGCCATTGTTTCATTACCAAGTGGCAAGGCTCCTAGAAAAGATGGCATCTCAATAGAAATTCTCAAGTAGGGGAAAGAAAGCCTACTATCCTATGTTCAGCAGCTGCTATTCAAATGCTGGAAAGAGGGGTGACGTACCACAAGAAATGCTCAATTCAAAGATTATCACTTTGCATAAAAATAAAGGAGGTAAGGATGACTGCAACAACTACAAAGGCATCTTGCTACTAAGCATAGCAGGAAAAGCTTTCATAAGGGTCATCTAGGTGCACCTACAACAGTTGGAGAAGTGTATCCACCCTGAATCTCAGTGCAAATTCAGGCTGAAAGATCAACCATAGACATGATATTCTCCTATGTTAACGTCAAGAAAATTGCAGAGAGCAAAACGAACTATTGTACTTTGACTTCATGGATCTAATCAGACACTTGACACTGGCAGTGGAGCAGGCCTATTTTCAGTCCTAGAAAAGATTTGATGCCCACAGAAAACTCTTCAACCTGTCACGACTTAAGGAAAAGACAGCAGTTAGAATAGTGTTTATCAAGGAGCTTATTTTTGCTGATGAGGCTGCCCTTATAGCCCACGATAAAGACCTACTACAATAACTCATGGATAGCCTCTCAAGAGCTTGCCAGGCATTTGCTCTCACCATCAGCGTAAAGAAAAGAGTCGTACTAGGATAGGATGTTCCACAAGATTCAACAATCATCCTTAATGAGAACCAGCTATCAGTAGTCCAAAAGTTCATAGATTCATAGATTGTAGAATCAGAAGGGACCACAATGGATCATCGTGTCCGACCCCCTGCCCCTGGTGGTCTCTTGTGAATGCTGAAGAGATTCAGCTCTCTCAACCTCCCCCTGTAGGATCTATCATGAAGGCCACTAATCATGTGAGTGGCCGTCCTCTAGACCCTCTCAAGATTCCCCGCGTCTCTTTTGAAGTGCAGTGCCCAAAACTGGACACAGTATTCCAACCACGGCCTGACCAGTGCTGCATAGAGGGGGAGCATCACCACCTTTGTTCTATTAGTCATGCACCCGCTAATGCATAACAAGGCGCAATTGGCCTTGTCAATGGCCTCGTTACACTAGTGGCTCATGTTCATCTTGGAGTCAATTATGACTCAAAGATCCCTCTCTGCCTCCGAGCTGCTGAGAAGGACACTCCCTAACCTATCCCTGCTGGGGGTTCTTCCTTCCCAGGTGGAATACCTTACATTTATCTTTGTTAAATTGCATCCTATTTCTCTCTGCCCATTGATCCAAACTGTCCAAGTTGGCCTAAATCTGCTCCCTCCCCTCCAATGTACTAACTTTGCCCCATAACTTGGTATCATCAGCAAACTTGGAGAGGGTGCTCTCCACGCCCTCATCCAAATCACTGATGAAGATATTGAATAATATTGGTCCAAGGACCGAACCCTGCGGGACCCCACTGCCCACCTCCCTCCAGGCCGAGAAGGAACCAGCCACCAACACTCTCTAGGTGTGCTCCCTAAGCCAGCTGGCCAACCACCTGACTGTGTAGGCATCCACTCCACAGTCTGCTAGCTTCCCAATGAGGATAGGGTGCGAAACTGTGTCCAAGGCCTTCCTAAAGTCCAGGAAGATGACATCAGCCTTGGCTCCCACATCCAGGCAGTGCGTGACCTGGTCATAGAAGGCTACAAGGTTTGTCAGGCAGGATCTACCTGTGACAAACCAATGCTGGTTTCCCCTCAGCATCGCTTCCCGTGCTGGGCCTGCACAAATGTGTTCTTTATTTTCTCTGGCATTTTCCCAGGAATAGAGGTAAGACTGACTGATCTAAAGTTACCCGGCTCATCCCTTCTCCCTTTCTTGAAAATGGGCACCACATTGGCGCTTCTCCAGTCCTCAGAGACCTGGCTGGAGCACCACAAGTACTCAAACAGCTGTGCCAAAGGCTCAGCTATGACACTAACCAATTCCTTCAGCAGCTGTGGATGGAGGTCTGCTGACTTGTACCCATCCAGCTCCTCCAGGAGCTCCTTAACTATTTCAGAACTAACCTTAGGCCAATTGGTGCCATGTGGACATCCATCAATGATCGAGGTGGGGGAATTAGCTTGGTCAGTACATAGAAATACTGAAGTGAAGAACTCATTGAAAAGCTCTAGTTTTTTCCCCACGTCAACCACCAAGTGTCCTGATTTGTCCTGCAGGGGCCCTATGTTGCTCTGAGCTTTCCTTTTGCCCACTTAATACCTGAAGAAGGACTTTTTACTGCTCTTGATTGTTGAAGCCAGGCTGAGCTCAAGCCCTGCCTTGGCCTGTCTAACTGATTCCCTGCAATAGCGTGCCAGGGAGATATATTCCTCCTTGGTGGCTGCTCCCTGCTTCCATTGCCTATACATCTCTTTCTTTCCCCCAGACTCTCCTGGAGTTCCCTGTTCAGCCAAGGGGGCTTTTTTGCCCCCTCACCTGCCTTCCTATGTAATGGGATAGACTTCATTTGAACCCCAAGGATCACTCCCTTGAGATACCTCCAACCCTCCTGGACCCCCCATAAGCTCTATGTTCTTCAGTTGCATCCCCTCACTAACTAGCCTTCTAAGCTTGCTAAAGTTGTCCCTTCTGAAGTCCAACACCTTAGCCCTACTAGTTACTTTACTCACCCTTTCCTGGATAGTGAACTTGACCAAGTGATGGTCACTATCTCCCAGGCTACCATGAACTCGCATGTTCCCCACGAGATTATCCACTGTTGCTAAAACCAGGTCAAGCAAGGCGCTACCCCTGATGGGACTAGACACCACCTGGGTTAAGTGGAGGTCCTGCATACAGTGTAAGAACCCCCAAGAGCGGCTTGTTTTAGCTGTCTGCTCCTCCCAGCAGATATCTGGATAGTTTAGATCTCCCATGACCACCACCTCCCTCACCTGTGTGGCATCTGCTAGCTGCCCATAGAATACATCATCTAGTTCTTGATCCTGATTCAGCTGCCTAGGTTCTACAGTGACCACCAGCCTCTCACTGGATGAAGAACTTAATGTTCTCATCAAAAAGGCAGCCACCATCTTCAGCAGTCTAAATTATTTCGGGCAGAGGGCTACTTACTGATCTTTGGCAAGCTGTTGAAGGCCATATGGGTAACTCCACCCCCTGAAAGGTGCCCCCACCCTCTGGTCACCATCTTGTGACTGAAAGTCCCGGCCTCTAACCCCTGATCTCTGCCACCAGAAGTACGTCCTCTTGCCCCCAGAAAGTACCCCTTTTAGCAAGGGGTTCTGTCATCTTGGAACCAGAAAAATTATATTCTAAAAAGGAAACATCTACAGCATTCATTAATCTGATTTCAAAAAATATTTTTGTCCTGATGTACATGTGTTTGTGTAGTGCACATAGAGGTGATTGCACAAGAGCTTAAAATGAAGTTTTACTTGTATATATTGTGGGGGGTTGGTATAGGTTTGTGGGGGGCTGTGGGTATGTGGGTATGTGAAGTGAGTGAGCATGTGGGTATATGTGTGTGGAGATGTGGGGTGTGAATGGGTGTGGGGTTTGTGGGGGAATTTGTGTTGGAGCAGGGTGCCTGGGCTGTGTGAAGGGATGTACAAGTGTGGGTCAGCATGTATGGCAATGCAAGGGGAATATGGATTATGTGTATGGTGAGGAGTGTGTGTGGGAATCATCTTATGAACACACACACCACCCCCACGCACTCTGCCCCTGACTGCACACCCAAAGGCACCCACCCACTCTGCCCCTGGCTACACAAACATACCCACCCATGCTGCCCCTGGCTCCATAACCACACCCACCCATCCAGACCCTGGCTCCATACACATACCCACCCACCCACTCTGTCCCTGGTTGCATGTGTATCCCTAGCTGCACAAGCACACCCACACACCCACTCTGCCCCTGGCTGCAAAACCGCACCCACCCACCCACTTCACCCCTGGCTGCACACACCCACCCAACCTGCTCTTCCCCTAGCTGCACACATCCACTCACTGACCCACCCACCCCACCCTTGGCTCCACACCCAAACCCACCCTGCCACTCTACCCCTGGCTGCACACCCACACCAACCTACCCATTCTGCCCCTGGCTGCACACACACACCCAGCCACCCACACTGCCCCTGGCTCCACACACATCACCCCCCAACTCTGCCCCTGGCTGCACACCCACCCACCCACTCTGCCTCTAGCTGCATACAACACACCCCCACCAGACACATACCCACACCACACCCCCACAACAGACACACACACACACCTACCAGGCAGATCCATTTTCCCTGCTCCTGTGATGCATCCATCCCTGTGGTAGAAACAGTGACAGCAAGCAGGGAGTGCAATGGCTGGGGTGGGCTGGGCTGGGCTGCTCAGCCTTCTGAGGAGGCTAGACAATCACCTAGCTGAGGTCATTTGACCCCAGTACTCTTTCCTGCCATGACAAGGTCAGACTTGATGATCTGCTCAGGTCCCTTTCAACCCTACCAATGATGAAATTATGAAACTATAAAGCCTAAGGGCTCCCTCCACCTCCAGCTCCCTGCCTGGACCTGTGCAGCTAACTGCCACCCACCCTCTCTGTGGTGAATGCCCCCAGTGCTATGGACAGACAGAAGGAAGTACTACACCTTTAATTATGTTAGAATTGTAATACAGACTACCATGTTTCCATACTGTCTATTTAATTCTCCTTATCTCTTGTTCTATTTTCTCTCTCTCTTTATGAGGGGGAAAAGTGGGCATGTATTATAAGGTGAATTAAGTTCTGCACATAGCTTTGAAAATAGATGTTTTCAAATGAAAGGAGCAGGTTCTTCAGGTATCAACCATGTGAACTTCTCCACAAAAGGCTTTCATGAGACCACATACCGCTGCAGCCTCATCTACTTACCTTAAGATTGTTGTTAAGTCATAGGTACTTTGGTGAGTGAGTGTAAGGTCCTCCAAATTGTAAAGAATGAGGAGGAGAAACTGCTTCAAGCAGATAGATGAGGTGCTGTCATTGTTACAGTTGAGAGGATTCTCAGCAAAGCTAATGCTATGATGTTAATATAAATGGAAAGCTCCTTTTAAGCCTTTTTTGCAATTACAAAGAGATAATAAAATTTCATCAAGATTTACATATGTTCAAAGAAAGGTTAATATACACTTTAGACGGTGAAAAAGGGTTGCAAAATGGAAGAGGGCCTATCTTTAGGATTCACAGAATCATGTTGGAAAAGACCTTCATTTATAGTTCAACTCCTCCCCCTCACCACCAGTACAAATGCAGGATATGCTGTTTCTATATTATCCTGGGCCTTTCTTGAAAACCTTCAGGGAAGGAGATTCTACAAGTTTCCTGGAAAAAGAGGAGATTACGAGATCCTGGCTTATAGCCTGGCAAAATTAAAGCTGAAAGGGACTACTATTGCTATCTATAGATACATCAGCAAGCAAATAACAGATGGGAAAAAGAACTATTTAATCTAAAGGACAATGTTGGCATGAGAACAATGGATGTAAATTAGCCATGAATACATTTAGGCTGAACAATAAAAAGATTCTTACCATTGGAAAAGTGAGGTATTTGAAGCAGCTTTTCATTGGGAACAGTGAGGGCAAGAAATCTTAACTGATTTTAAGACAGAGCTTGCAAAATGATAGCAGGAGCTTAGACCAGCTCACAAGATCTTGTATCATTAGTCCTGTATGTGTCATTAGTTAAATGGACATCTCTTATTCAGATTAATGAAACAAAATCTAGCCTTCTTGAGCATCTTGGCAGTCCCTCCAATGCATCAGTGTCAGTCATTTCTATACCTGAGTTAACATTACTGCAATTGACTTAAGGTCTTAGCAAGAGCTAAAAACAGTCTTCAGGGCTGTGAAAAAGAAAAGAGACATTTACAAGGAATGCCTAAGAAAGAACACTGAAGAAAGGATCGTTTGAATAGTAGAGCATCAAGGCAATTAAAAAAGAGAAAGGCAAGAGATCAGCAGGAATCAGGGAGATGATAATGAGCCATGAAGTCAATTAACTTTCTTGGCCCTATCTGAACAGAAATGCAGCTGTCCATCCCAGGCAGCTGGTTGTAAAGTCTGTGTGGAGCAGGAATCAAAAGGGAGTGAACTGCACCACTGCATCCCCTACTGGGTCCGCCCTTGGCCAGATGCCTAGGGCAGTTGCTACATGAAGGGCTATGGGGAGTTCTGGTTGCCACTACTGCTGGGGTAATTGTGCATCTGCAACAGGAGCTATTTTTTTCTGTCCCCTCTCCCAAGTCAACATCTGGGGCATCTTTCCTGATTGCCCCATTCAAGTTATAGCACAAGCCTGGAGTCAATGGAACAGGAGTCACCTTCCATTCTGCTGGGGTTCATCATGACCTACAGAGGCACTAGGGAAAGTTTCTCAGTGTGAGAGGTTATAGATAGAACAGAAAAAGAGGGCAAACGAAAGCTAAAAGAGAAGGGAAAAGTCAGAACAGTAGTAAGAGTTGTTGGAAGCTTTTAGTATAAATGTATTTTAACTTATTTTTCTAAAGCATGTTTCCCAACAATATTTGCAGTCACCTTCCATGAATTCACTCTCCATGCTCAAAAGTCATTCCTTTTCTGATGAAACTTCCAAAAAGAAAACAGAATGTGATTGGATTGTTCACAGTAGATACCTTTCCATCAGGAACTGAAATGAGATCAGTAACTTATTTTCTCATTTACCCTTGGTCATCAGATAGCAATTACTTTTATTTACTTTCAGGATGAGGCAGTCACTGCAACAAGGTAAAGGTTAAATATAGTCCATTACTACTGATAAGGCTCTGAAGCTTTTTATTCAGGCACACTGCTATTGAGGTCTGAATAAAGACTAAGTAAACTCTAGGTAAGAACTTCAGGATTTGACTGACAGATTCAATTTAAGGCTCAGATCTCAGAGGGAATTAGTCTTCTGACACACACTGATATCAGGGCTAGTTCCATGGAGTGAGTACTGAAAGCTGAACATAATTGAAGGGGAGGATGTGACATGCTGTACAGGAGGTGCTCAGCAGCTTCCAGGATCCTGCCCATATTTAGTATAGACCTGGTACATTTTACCTCTATAACAGGATCTTCTTAAAATGGTTGCAAGGGTAAGTAGTTTTACCCTACTTGTCCAGTCCTCTGTTACTATGATTTACCACATTTTAGCATGAAAAGCCATGTCCGTGTGGGGGGCGGTGAGGGGCACTGGGGATCACCCCTTGCCCAGCAGCACCTGGTGAGTCAGGGTTTTTTTTCCCAAAGTGCCGGGAGCTGGGGCAGGTGGGGAAGCCATTGCTGGGGCTGGGAGAGCAGGAGGGGGATGGGCCTCGGTGATTCAGAAATTCAGAGATTGGGGAGCAGCCAAATCTCTGAATCAGATTCAGCCAAATCGATTTGGGACAGTGATTTGAATCACTGCCCCCAATTTGGCCAAATCTGAATCCAAAGCGAATACTAGCCGCTTTGCACAAGCCTATTACTTATTAGTTCAGTCTATGCAGCTTAACCTAACCTGTGACGATTGAATCGATTCAGCCTCAGACGTTTTGTCTGTCTGTAGTTAGCCTATGTGCTTGCCCCCCACCATCCAGCACTGTGCTCAGGCTCTCCCAAAATAGAAAATTCACCATGGAATATGCAGTCAAGTCCTTTCCAGGCCATTTAGGGCTCACCCTTCTTCCCTGCTTAATTTCCAGTCTCTAGTATGTCTACACAGGAACAAGAGAATAGGCCTTATTTATGGTGGTTGGGAAGGCCAACCGGACCCTAGCGTGCATTCAACGATGCATTGCGAGCCGGTCCAAGGCGGTGATCCTCCCCCTTTATGCGGCGTTGGTCAG
>JAGPOW010003642.1:102665016-102678801 GCA_030014935.1 Caiman crocodilus | reverse complement strand
TAGATACTTGGCTGGGGTCCTGTGACCCTGGCACTCATTCCTGCCATTGGTGGGGGGTCAGACTAGATGGCCTGCTCTAGGCCCCTTCTGACCCTAGATGCTATGATACTATGATTCTGGTGACAGTTTCCAAGGTCAGAAGGGAAACTGTGTAGACATGCCCAAAGAGGCTATGTTATTCTCAACTGTGGGGTGTCTTAAGATCTTTTCAAGGGTGTCACATGAGGCCACACAATATTTAGGTGTGCAAAAATGATTTGCACATATTGCAAAAATCCAGAGTTTGAAATAGGAATCCATAGCATTTAAAACATTCTGACCTGTTATGATCTTTCTGAGTTCTTTGCAACAGAAAAATTGCTCTATTATTTTTATGTAGTCAAAAAACAAGTGAAAACTAAAGAGCTGGCATTTTCTGAGGGGTGCTTTAAATCTAATGAGGGGCACCTCAAGTTGAACCAGAGGTGCTTTCAGTCTAAAAAGGTTAAGAATCACTGGTTTAATTAATGCCTTGCCAAGCATACGGGATGGCCAACATGTGGCATACATGCCACAAGTGGCATGGGCAGCCTCTGTGTGTGGCACATGGCAGATCAGGGTGTGGATAAGCAGCACAGAGTAGATAGGGTAGAAAACAGAGTAGCAGGGGTGGTGGAGGGAGGAACCAGGGAACACACAGAAGGAAGCAGAGTGGCAGATTGGGTATGGAGCATATGGCAAGAACCAGAAAGCAGAAAAGGAAATTGGGCAGGGGAAGAGAATTGGAGTGGCACTTGAGGAGGGTGCATGGCTAATTCATAGCACACCTGTCAAACAGGTTGGCCTTTACTAAGCCATGTTTGAGTACCACAGAAAAGAAGCTGATAAATACCATCAAACACTTTAGCTCAAAACTCAAGCCATTGCAACTCTTGAAAGAAAGACTTTATTTTTTTGGCAACCATTTATGTTCCAAGCTTCATCACAGGGAGGTCATTTGCAGGTGAGCCATAGCAGCCTAAAAAATTTGGGATGCTAGAGATACTATGTCGCCATAGCAACAAGCTACAGCTCCTCATGTAGATGTGCCCAGTGGCACATTTTCAGCAGGAAGAGTAAAGAATGCCTCTCTACCCCCAGAACAGCCTATAGCATAATGGTTAGTGGAAGGCCTGTTTAATTCTTACAGCTAGAGAAAGCAACCTGCATTTCCAGCTTTCTGTGCTGCTACTCTAATCATAGGTTTTAGTGTAAGAAAGGTGGGGAGAAGTAGACACATACCACATTGTCAGCTGGCCACATTTTTAAAGAAAGCAGTGTCCACATTTGGTGTAGGACCTGATCCTACTGATGTGCGTTAGATATGCTTGGAGTACTTCCACCAGAAAGAAAACCTCAGGTGACTTATACTGTGCAGCAGCCAGGCTTTGACATACAATAGGCATTGAGCCACTAAGTTCTACCACACCTAGAAACAAAATACATAGCAAATCTAAGTGCTATCAAGGTTAAATAGAACCTGACTAGGGGTTTTCAGAATGAGGTTTTGAATGTGGGCATCTAAATAAAACCTAAGAACTTGACTATAGAGGAACACACTGCAAAACTAATTTAGGAGCTGACTTTCTGGAAACCCTCTAAAAAACATGAAAATGTGACTTAAACATAAATACTGCAGTAGGACTGAAGTGTAAATTTCCAGGGCTTGGTTGTACTGCTTCCATGGCACTCCTCAAATCCTCCTGTTCCACAAGTGCTAGACCCAGAAATGAGGAAGTGAGAATGACCGGACAGAATGACCTGCTACCATTCAGAAGATCTAGGTCTCCAGGCAGCAGGGTGCACTTTTTGGATGACTGTGGAGTAGGAACATGTAGCTGGGACATACATTTCAGAAGTGTTGCTGGTACAGGAGCCTACTCACATTGGAGAGAAACAGAAATCTGATATCACTCCCATAAGGAAGAGGGGGACCCTATTCCAGCAAGCTGTACCACTGAGAGGCAGGACCATGTATTTAAATCATGGTAAATACAGGGATTGCCCAAATCTGGCCTTGAATGGCTTATTACCTCTAACACAGTGCACTTCCCTCATCTCAGATCCTCCATTATTCTGTTGAGGACATTGAATATTTGAGATTATTTTGAATAATTGAGGGTATTGAATAACTGAGGGTATTGTGCGTTGTCAGAAGGGAGGAGGGACCAAATCTAAATTTTAGTAAAAGCAACTACTCCGGTTAGAGATGTTGGCAAACCCTGGACCCCTTTCAATCCTTCAATAAACAAAGGGCTTATGTTTCTTATTACAGAGCTAGTTTTTACCATTCTCCTTTCCCCTGATCAGCTTCGTGGGATAATAGACAAAATGTTCAGTGTAGTGGAACTTCTTTTTCCCTCTGGCTGAGCACCTCTTCTGTGTCAGGCCACACAATGTGATCCAGTCAATGTGATTAGCTTATGCTTAATGTAAAGTATGTGACCCATCCTACTAAAGACAATGGCAGGATTCATGTGATCTGTTGTATCAGAACAGATACTGATATTTTAAAGGGTTTAGGCACTTGTAGCCACTAAATTCCTATTTGCATGTTTGGACAACACCATGCCTTGAAAAATCTAGCCTAGGCTCCTCAGCAACTTGCACAGTCAAACTGTGGCACATCCATGGAGTATCCATAAAACTAGTTGAATACTATTAGCTGAATAACAGTTTAAGTTAAAAAAAAAATGCTCTTTTTGTGATAGTTTGTTCAATGATTGTTTTTCCCACAATTCCTCTATCTCAGCTGGACAAATAAAAATTGGATATAAACAACAATTTCAATAAATCTTTCAACTAAAGGATTAGCAAATACATTTTATCATTATTCTCACTGCTACACATAGGGATCAATAAATGTGCCTCTACTAGTCTTTTTAACCTGTCTTATGTTAGTAGTAATTGGACAATTCATTGAACAATTATGCACTTTTTAAAGATAAATCCTCTTAAATGAATATGGGCTAGATCTAGATCGCTTCTTCAAACTGCACTGACTAAGATGATCATTGACATTTGGGAAATTAGAAATCAGTTATGAAAAATACATGGAGGAGCTTTATTTTAAAGCATGCAACACATACACTACTACACCAATTTATGTTTGTATCAGTATATGGATTGAAAAGTTATTTTTTAATCTGATCAAACACTTTATACTAGTTTTTGGTTGCATATGTAAAGCAGCACAGTAGTAATCCAATAAGAAAGATTTCTTAAAATTTAAGTTGCTAAAAAATTGCATTGGTCCTCTTCATTGTTTCTTTGTTTGCTTGTTTGCTCATCTCTATTAGAAAGTTCCCAAAGGCAACAGCACACTACTTTGAACCCACTCACCAAGGGAACAGAATAACATTTGTTTCTTTTTATAAAGTGCTTTCTATATCATATCTTTTTTCATTCCTAATGACAGGCATGCTATTTTGGGTGGTAAAACATGGACTGGGCCCATAGTCTTCCTGGTAGACCTCCACAGCATTCAGTAGTATGTTTATAGCGCGTGAGAAGGCCAAAGACCATGTGAAGCCGATTTACCTTGCCAAAGGCAGAGCCATATATCTCTCAATCTTATTTTTTTTAATTTAGTGCTTTGTACCGTGTGCATAAGATTTGTTTCCATTACTTGTGTTTGCAGCCCAGTTCACAGATACTAGACTGTGACATTTTTCATCAGGCCTTCATGAGCTCCTGACTGCTGTTTGGCCACCCTGGTCTTATGATCCTCATCTTGTTTTCAGATAGCAAATGGTGGTAAGTACGTAACAGTTCCAAAGGATACTGTATGATAAGTAACAGCATCTTGAGAGCAAAGAGGCTGAAACACAAGTGGCCCAGTTTAATTCCAGTTGTGATCAATAAAAAATACATATCAACCTTGGTGGGAGCTGGATCAAGACCAGACTGAGACAGGTATTTACAGCCAAGAGTAACATTAACCTTAACAGCTGCTGGGTAACCTGAAAGTTTCCTGTCTAGAGAAACAACTGAGAATCACTCTCTTTCCCTAACTCTTTCCAGCAGTTGAGTTAGGAAAGGAAATTAATAATATCAATAATACTTTTGTTTTAGCCTCGGAGTTTTAAAACAGATTGTCTGCTGAAATATTTACTCTTGTCTTTCCAGTGATGTCATCACATGAGCATTCTTCAGTTGACATGAAATTGTCAAGTGAAACTGCTTTATGTCTTCACAAATCCTGTCTTCCATTCTACTTATAGGCCTTTATGTAGCTTCTTTCATAGAGTCATAGATTCATAGACACTAGGGTCAGAAGGGGCCTCAACAGACCAAGTCCATCCCCCTGCCCTGAGTAGGAAAGATTACTTCCATTTTCCCTTCTTTGGTAGTATGGTGCCACTCTAACCAGTACTTAAACCATTGGCCTGTCACTTCTTGGCCAATCACTCCTGGACATGATAGCCATGTCCTTGTGATAGATGCCCACTCTATTTGGGACTGGTCTGTGCTCCTTCTTTAACAAAGTTTGTTGATTTTTCCTTCCCCCATTAAACACACTGTAAAAGGACTAAAAGAGCCAAAGCTAGTTGGAACAGTTGGCTTTTTCTCACAGGAAATTTCAGTGTACTGACAAACAATTGCAAACCAAAACATTTTAAATGGGAACTGAAATAATTCAATTCAGAAATTTTGCCATAGAGCCTCAGGAAAGCTGTTGTTTGTCTTATGATCCCAATTAGTTCCATAGGCTAGGCTCCGTGGATGCATCTTCAAGTGCAATTAATGTGCAGCAATAAACTCTGGAGCAGTTTGAGCCACAGTAAACTACTCCCTGGCATAGTACCTACATGCATGCCCAGGACAGCAGTAATTTGAGCAAGGCAGAACAGATTTAGGCCGGCAGGGGACATGGGGGATCAGGTGAAAGTGCAGAGCCATGTGTCTAGGTAGCAGGCAGAAGTCTGGCTCCCTGTTGGCTGGGCTGACTCGGCACAATTTGCCCATGGTCAGTGTCTATGCATGTAACTGCATTTAATTACCCAGCCATAAAATAGCACTGTCCCCAACAGTGCTATCTTATGCCAGCATAAATTAGTTTCCTGCAGCCTAATACCATCACATGTGTAGATAGTGATGCTTTAGTATTCAGCTAATAAGTCTACTCCACAGTATAGCACATGTGTAGGCACGGCCCCTCTCCCCCAAACTGCAGCCGAGACCATGGCAATGTGATTGGAGCGGTTTGTTGGAACACAGGGTAAAACATCCTCTTGTTGAGGCAGGGTCTGGAGCCAAGATCTTCCCTGGACAAATAAGCTAAAGGGCCAGAGGCTTACCATTCTCCCTAATTAAAAATATTACTGATATAAAGAAAGGTGATAAAAGTCAACAAATGGGAACCACTGTGAGCCTGGAAAAGATGTGTGGAGCAACATGAAGCTGGAGCTAATCACCTGAGAAAACTGTATGTAATTTTTTCAGGATTGTGACTCCAGGATGTCAACAAATGCCTTATTACACACTGGGGGCTCACATACATTCTCTCTGTAAGTGTGACTGTCCCATTTGTCAGCAGTCAGATTGTAACCTTACATGTTACCCAAGCATTCTGCAATAGGGCCAAAGGCAATATGTCTGGAATGACTGCTTTGTGTCTTGGAGATTAAGAAAAAAAAAGAATGCTCTAGGTGACTCACTGACTTAATATTTTATCAGTTTTTCCAACACCGTGTTCAGTGGCTGATCTAGTGTATTTCTGCTTATATTGGTAATGGCAGTGATTCACTGAAGTAGTTTGCATTTGCACTATGTTAAATCGTGTAACAGGATTAGGAATTCTTTACTTAGCAAAAAAAATTGGGATTTCAACTACTATAAGTTATCCTTGAAATCATCCTTTCTCACTCACATTCTTTTCCATACTTAGTTGGATTTTCTACTTTAATCACATAGATTAGCTAGAATGTCTCTTGGTCTTTCAAAAAGCTATCGTGTTCACATTTCTCTTTCTCTCCACATAACAAAAAAAATAGTGGTAAGACTGGTATAAATCTTGCATAATAGTTTGAAATACTTATTTTTCATATTAAATCTGTATTATTAATCATTACTTTGCTTTTTAACTACAAAAATAAACAAATTTGTTTCCAAAAATAGTCATATGATTGAAGATTGAAGTAGTGTGAACAGGTTGATCTTTCCAGACTCTGTGCACCAAAGACCCTTAGCTTTATCATTTTGATACCTATTAGCCTGTAGAAAACAGCAAAAACAATTGGCATCTATTTGGTAAATAACAGTTATCCACTAATTGTTGGATGTCATTCCATGCCTGTATATAACTAAATGGAGGTGGCACTCTCCCCTACCTTGGGGGTCTTTAACAGAAGTCTGGACATGCATCTAGCTGGGGTCATCTGAACCCAGCACTCTTTCCTGCCTATGCAGGGGGTCAGACTTGATGATCTGTTGAGGTCCCTTCTGATCCTAGCATCTATGAATCTGTGTGTATCTATTCAATTTGATGGCATTTCTGTGTTTACCTGTTTGTTTTGAAGTCTGATTTTTTTTTTACTCTTGCATCTAATCACTCTCAATCTCAGGGCATATTCTAGTTATCAGTGGCCAATACCCTTTTGATTTAGTGGAAAAGGGAAAAATCAAAAGGAGAAAAATAGGGAACTATAGGCAACTGTCTATAGATCCAACAGCAGGTTCATTAACATTTTTCCTAACAATATTCCAATTTTGCTTCTGCCCATCCTGCTAAGACAGTTTAACTTGTTGACATCCTTACCCTACAGACACCCTTTCAGGTGCCTACTGTCTATTCAGAGAGACACGGTAGAATCACACTTAATCTTTTTACATTAAACTACTATTTACTCTGAAGTAGACATGATCTAAACAAAATGTAGTACATGCCCAAAAATTATATAACCTACAAAACATTAGGTAGGTGAGTTCTTTACTTTATTTCCTGGACTTTGCTTCATTTAATGCAAGATAAAAATTTCTCTACTAGAATTTAGCTACCTAATATTAAGCACAAAAGCATAAACAGTTCTTTAATTATAAAGATTAATTAATCATAAATATAAAATATGTAATGCTAAGTAAAGATGGAACAAATGAATCTGGGATATTTATTTCTTAATGCTATATACAGATAGCAATACGAGATAGATATTTTAGTACCACACACTTTTTACCCTGTCAGGGTTAGACAGCTGGATAGAGCACTTGAATAATAATTAAGAAGGTGAACAGTCTTATAAAGAGAGGCTCATGATCGGACCTGTGGAAAAGTGATACTGTAAAGCTCTGTCCTGACAAGAAAACTAATCACAAGCTTGCCCACTACTATTTACTGATATCTTGTGGTTAATTCTAAGTAGGTCTAACTGTCTCTTCTGGGACAGCTGCTATTTTACAACATTTCTAACCTGTGATGCCCCCTCAAGTTTGGGAGGGCAGTGGGGTGAAATATTCTGGACCCCATAGCCACCCTGGAATACTTGAGATTTGAAAACATAACTGAGCTGACCTAACTCTAAACACTAGACTTATTAATAACCCTTTTTCTAGTGAATGTTGAGCATGCCAACAAAAAAGAAGTGGTTGTTGGATTAAGGGTAAATCTTGAGAGGGTTTAAATGGAATATTGGACCTCAGGGGAGTTGGAAGGAAATATAAAAAGGACACTGAGGAGGTTCAGAGAAAGGAAACCTTTGCATCCAGGTCAAGGAAGTAGGCCAGAGAGCAAGTTTTATTCCAAGGATGAGCCACAGGAAAGGAAAGGCGGTATGAAAGAGCAGAGTAGGAGATGGGAGAAGAATTGGTTAAACTGCAGCAGCATTACAGATTGAGAACCAGATTCTATTCAACCTATTATGTACCCAAATGTATTTAGGCAATCCTATTCCATCTTGCTTGAGTCCCTGAAAAAAACATTAACACATCTACTTTTATAATGCACTTGTATCTTATGTTTAAGTCTAAGTGAAGAAAAAATAGAAAGGATGAGGAAGATCCACTTAGATCACATAATAGCTGGCAGATGGAAACATATGGGGTTGGAGAAGGAATGGTGTTGCCACCGTCTGCAGTTATAATGGTTATCATTAAAAAGAGTCAGTACTTTCTACCATAGAATGATGTCTGAAATGCTTTGGTTTTTATTTCTTAGTATGTTTATTGTTAATATACTTATTGTACTCTATGAAAACATACAAGCATTACCTTTACATTGATCCAACCAATGCATGCAGGCATTCATAGAGCTTACATTGCTCTAAAATGGCATGCCTGATCTACAGTTAGTTCACCAAAAGTTAGTTCTCAGTCTAGTGAATTTTAGGATCCTGAAAAAAATTATATACAGTTATCTCAGGTGATTAACTCTGGCTTCATCTAGGTCTATCAGCTTTTCCATTCCCACAGGGCATTTATAGATGTGCTCTAAGAGTCGGGATAGGGGGGTACTTTAATTAGAACGGTGCTGAGAGCCACTAATTAAAATGCCTGGAGTGTCACATGTATCAGCGTCCTCATGCTGAAAAATGGTGGCAGGCTCATTGAGTGAGCTTTAGTTAAAATGCCCCCACTGTCATTATTCAGCACAAGGATGCTGATAGACATGATACTGGAGTCTGCTGGAGCACAGTAATTACCACACTCCAATGTCTTTATTAATCTAGTCTGCTCTGATGCACTGCAATTACAGCATGTCAGAGCAGCCTTGCTGCACATGTATAGCTGCCCACCATGATTCCCATTTATTGGCCGGTATCATGTTTCTTTTTATCACTAATATTTTTTGTTAGGGAGAATTTCACCATTTCATTTCCCTTCAAAGTAGTGAATAAACCAGAGTTGACTGTATGCAGCCAAATCACATCATTTTTTGGCTTTTATGAGTAGTTTGGATTTTAACTGTGGCAGAATGGGATGTGCTAAGTGCCATGCCTAAAAGAAGAGGAGGAGTAGCAAGCCACTCACCCTAGCCCTAGGATTGTGTTGTTCCTATCCCCTTACCCTGACTGGGCTATTTTTAGCCCCTGCAACAAGTCCCCTTCACAGACTGGGAAACACATCAATGAGCTCACTAGCATCCCCCTGCAGACTTGCCAGCCCTTCCTGGACCCACCAATCACCCCCGAACCCTTGACTTCCCAACTCTCCCACCCCCATACTCTGAGTCATTTACCTTGGACTGTCTACACTGTTCCCAGTAGTGTTGAATGCCTGAACTCACTGCTCCCAGTTTAGGTTTAGGCAGATTAAAGAAAACTGCCTAAATCAGGTCCCCTGAATGCTTCTTCACACCCTATGCCAAAAATTAACAAATGATGACTATTTAATGGTGCACTCAGAAGTCATAGGCAGCCAGCAGACATTTGGGAAAGAGGGATCAGTTCAGCACTGGACACCAAGATGGATATGGTACTGCATATATTAATGTACTAAGAGTCCTAATAGGCATCTCTGCCGCCTGTAGAGATAGGCCAAATCTTCAGCTGATGTGAGTCATCATGGAATCAAGAGAACTGTTTTGATATACATCATCTAAGCACCTGCCCCTAGGAATTTACATGATATATTTGTTCAGACAAAAAGAACCATTCTAAAATAATTGTTAATAGGTTTTGTAAAATTAGGCCAACTATAGCAATGTAAAGTAAGCAGCCTGGTTCATTTAAGGTGGTATAACATCAACAAACAACAACACCAATGTCTCCAAACAACAGTACCATCTTAGATTGAAAAAGTACGTAGCATTCTTCAAATACTGAAACAAGACAGCCTTTAAATTCTGGGTTTACCCAGAAACACTGGAATGAAAAAAAGGAAAGAAAATAGGTGGCTACCATTTACATGTTCTCTGTTTGTTTGGAGTTGGTTGCAAAAAACAGTTACTAGAAGCAGTAATTGGCAAAACTTCTCTAATTAGACTGAATAGGCCAAATTGAGCCCTTATTTAAATAAATGTAAATCTATTGCTCCACAGTTGTAAAAAAAATATTTAGTAAAAATCTTTGCTAATGGCACTCTGTGGCTTGGGTGATGAGATAGAACCCTCTTTCCCTTGGTACATCTGCAGTATATCATACCCCATATTTTTCTCCCATTCCTGTGTCATTTTCACTTTCAGCAATGTAGTCAGACCTTGTGAAACTAGAAAAAATAAAAGATCCATGAAGAACACGCAGTACAAAATAACATTTGAGGCCAATGTGGTAGAAGAAGCAAACAGATCAACAACTGATAAATTATAGGTGTGACACCCTGAGGAAAAAAATTATAATCCACTTCACACCCCCAAATATCCACTGTTTCCTTACTTTTCATTGGTCCAATTTCTTGGGCTCTCACATGTATCTGCTCATTACAGCTCAGCATCTTCAGATGCCAGTGTGGAATGACATTGATCAGTTTCTTTCTAAGTATCTTTAACGGGAAGTGTGAATGTTTACAGATTAACTTAAGGCTAATCACTGAACTTCCTTGTTGAAGAAGAAAAATGTTTGGTCACATTTTGCTTTCCTTTTTTGGTGGGGGGAGATGAAAAACATTTGATTTGGCCTGAAATAAAAGTGCATATTTCACACATATTTCTAACCAACCCCAAAACACGTTCAAAGTCTCTGGCTTTGAACGTGTTGAATAGGAAGCCGTTTAGTGTTGGAATGCTTGCTTAGCCAGTCCAAGAAACACACATTCTTATTACTTCTGGGCTATCTAAAAAGGTTCTGGGTGAAAAAGTTTAATTTATATGTAGAACCTTGTTTCCTGTTTTGTTTTTTTCCCCTGTCATGCCAAGTCTGTTTTTAAACTATGCAATAGGAAACATATTTCCTTTCCCCCCCTCCCTTTCTCTCACTTTATTTACCCAGCTGTACATTTCACCTCAATTTATAGCTCATGCTCTTACCTGGCATAGAGTCCAAAGGGACAGAGAAAAAGAGAAGAAGATAGATGTAGTGCTTTCATGGTTATTGAGGCTACAGAAGAATCTGGGAGGAGGTGAGAGTGCCTTGGTATCAATGTCAAGGGAGGGGTGGATGGAGGCTTTTCTTTCAGGATGTTCAACAGTGTATGTTCAAGAAGGGTGAGGCAGAGGGCATGAAAAGGTAGTAGCAGTGGAGTAAGTCCTGCTTTTTAGATATGCAACAACATATATGCATCGGTTTCTTTTCCCCAAACTAAATACCTAGCTCTGTTGCTAATCTAGGACATATTTGTAGTATCCAAAAAAAAAAAAACCTTGAGGCAGCTTCCAAGTCTGAAAGAAAATTATGTTGTATCACAAAGTTCTTTCTGATTGCTTTGTAGAATTATACTATATGATCCCTCAGTGTTTTTTGGAGTCATGTGTATCATGCCCATTTTGATCACTTTGATGAATACAGTTTACCAATAACACTGACAAAGTTGAAAAGGTAATTTGGCAGGCCTAAAATACAGGCCTCCTAAAAATACATATATAAACTCATATATATACATGGATAGATAGATTTATAAGGTTTTTTATAATGTAGAAGTTCTGCTGACAAAGATAATCCACTTACATGGCTTCTGGTACTTCTATATTATCAAGAAACTGTACCGCCACAGGAGTTCTCCAAGGTATTCAATATAGCCTTGGAGGCAGCAGCTTTTAAAGGGGTCATGGATGATGGTAGAAAGTGGGAAGTCAACACGTACTTTCTGGTAACCTCTTTGCAGTGGCAGAACCCTTCTGTGCTCACTGAGCTGGCTCTGCCCTAATAGAATGGAGGAGTTTTGCTACCAAATGGGAGCTGTGATTGTGCATGCACTCACAGGTTTTCCAGAAGAATCTGGGTTCTGCCTGTCTTTACTATATTTTCATAATGTATTGTTCAGAGGCAGAGGACTAACCTTGGCAGGACTGCAAAGTTGACTGTTTTGGAGATGAAGGGTCAGTTCAAAATGCATATGTGTCCATGACAGCCACAAGAATATGAAGTTTGTGGAACATTTTCTGGTTTTGTCCTTGAATTTTTTTATAGCTGTTGTAGCCCTCCCTTTGAAGTGGCAGAAAGGGTTTTTTGCAACACCAAAATATTTTAAATTAGAACATAGAAAAAATTCCAAGTTGCTTAGATTGTGGGATGGCTTCTCAACAGTAGCAATGCCAGCCTTTTCTCGGTGTGGGGGGAGGGGGGCAGGAGGGGCTGAGGTGGGCTAGACAAAAAATTGGGGAGGCAGCTCTATACATCTTCTGGCCAAACATATTTATTCATTTTTTTTTAATAATATGCACTTAAGGCACCATGCCTCTCTGCAGGAGTAGGGCAGGCTCAGCTGCATGGAGCAGGCGGTGGTGGCCGGCAGTGGGGGAGGCAGGGGGCTTGGACAAGGGTAGCACTAGAATAGGTAGCTATAGGGAGGCTAAGGCAAATTTTGGGGAGGCTATCACCCCAAGCACACCTCCCCAACACAACCTCTCCTTCAGAAACAACTCTAGAGTGCTGCCATTTTTCATGGTTGTCATGGGATCTATGTAGCCTTGCACCCTCTTTAAAAATCCAAATTAGCCTTTATATGTGGTGCTCTTCTCCTGTAGATCTCAGAGTACCTACAAAAGTACCACACACAAAATTTTGGTATGATAAATTGATATGGTTGCCACAGTATTTGTAGTATTACCTTGGCAAATGTTTGCAGTGGGCCCACGTATCTCTGCGAAAAGGGATTTGTGAAGAGTGTGTGGCAGGCTAGCCAGAGGGCTCATTGGCAGACTGGCTTGTTGCCTTGAGTCCAAATGGCTCAGGCCAATTGGTGGGGCAATTCCATTCCCCAACAATCAGGAGAAGGAAGAAGGCAGGCTTGCCTCACCCTGACCCAAGGGGCAAAGTGAAGTTCTTGAAGCTCAGCCCCTGGCACGGATCTATGATGTTAGCCAGCTCCTTGGGTACCCTGGGGTGTGAACTGTCAGGGCCAGCTGACTTGAAGTTGTCCAGCCTCTCAAGTTGTTCCTTCATGAGGTCAGCATTGATGTGGGGTAAGGAATCTCCCTCACCCTGGCCTCCCTGTCCCAAAATGGGCAGAGGTGTCCCATAGGACTGGTGAAATACCGACACAAAGTACCCACTTAGCAAATTGGCTTTTTCCTGGGCATCGGTTGTCAGTTGTCCCATCTGGTTTAGCAGGGGTCCAATGTTACCCTTGCTTTTCCTCCGGCTCTCCACATATCTAAAAAAGGACTATTACTATTTATAGATTATATACTATTTACAGATGTAAGTTTGCAAAGACAGTAACTCTTATTAAATGTATATTCAGGCAATCTTAGCTGAGTATGGGAGATGAAAGTGCTATATCAGCCTCAGCAAGCCCTCCAGGTGGCAGGCAAGGGAACACTCGATAGTAAACCCAGGTTAAACAATAGGTCAGCAAACCTGGAAAGGATAAAGCAATAGTCTGATCGAACATAAGTGCTCTGGTGAAGTGCCCGAAGATTGGAAGAAGACCAATGTGGTGCCTATCTTCAAGAAAGGGAGGAAAGTGGATCCAGCAAACTATAGGCTCATCAGCCTGACCTCTATCCCAGGGAAGGTCTTAGACAAGATTATCAGAGAGGCTATTCTTAACAGACTGGCCAATGGCAACATCTTGAGGGATAGCCAGCATGGGTTTGCTGTGGGTAGGTCTTGTTTGACCAATATTATTTCCTTCTACGACCAGGTGACCTATCACCTGGACAAGGGAGAAGAGATTGATGTCATATATCTTGACTTTAAAAAAGCCTTTGATCTGGTATCCCATGATCACCTCTTG
>JAGPOW010003642.1:102637056-102664916 GCA_030014935.1 Caiman crocodilus | reverse complement strand
CCTATCACCTGGACAAGGGAGAAGAGATTGATGTCATATATCTTGACTTTAAAAAAGCCTTTGATCTGGTATCCCATGATCACCTCTTGGCAAAACTGGTCAACTGCGGCCTTGGCCTCACCACAATCCTCTGACTGGGGAATTGGCTCTGTGCTCAGACCCTGAGCGGGGTGGTTGATAGAAGTCAATCATCGTGGTGCCCTGTGGGCCTCTACTATTTAACATCGTCATTAATGATGTGGACATTGGTATCAGAAGTGGACTGCCCAAGTTGGCTGATGACACCAAACTCTGGGGTAAAACATCCACACCTGAGGACAAGAGAGTGATCCAGGCTGACCTTGACATGCTCAGGATATGGGCGGATGAGAATCTAATGGTGTTTAACACCAAAAAATGCAAGGTTCTCCAACTTGGAAGAATAACCTGCAGCATCCTTATAGGCTTGGCAGTGCTATGCTGGTTAGCACTATGGATGAAAGGGACTTGGGGTCATAATTGTCCAGAAGATGAACCTGAGCATTCAATGTGGTACTGCTGCTAGTAAAGCAAGCAAAACGCTGGCTTGCATCCATAGATGCTTCTCAAGCAAATCCCAGGACGTCAGTCTCCCATTGTACTCGGCCTTAGTGAGGCCACAGCTGGAGTACTGCATCCAGTTTTGGGCTTCACAATTCAAAAACGATGTGGAGAAGCTTCAGAGGGTGCAGAGGAGACCCACACACATGATCAGGCATCAGGAAAACAGACCTTATGAAGAGAGGCTGAGAGCCATGGGACTCTTCAGCCTGGAAAAGCGCAGGCTCAGGGGTGATCTGGTGGCCACCTATAAGTTCATAAGGAAGAAATTCTTTAGTGTTGAAGCCTCCGGTTTGGAATAGATTGCCACCGGAGGTGGTTCAAGCACCTACTCTGAATGCCTTCAAGAGACATCTGATTGTTTATCTTGCAGGGATCCTATGATCCCTGCTGACTTCCTGACCCTGGGGAAGGGGGCTGGACTCAATGATCTTCCAAGGTCCCTTCCAGCCCTAAAAAAACAAAACAACAAAAAAGAAAAAGAACAAAGAATATATACTTATGTACGTGTTTTAGAAGTTTATTGACGCTGCACTGTAAATTAAATCTGCAAATAGTTAAACCTCACTGGGTGTCCCTGGTCTCTGTTCAGCTCTGTAGGGGAGGGAGGGAGCTGAATTAAGCTAGGCAGTTGCACTCTCACAGCACATTCACATGGTCTAATATCCCTTCAATTGGAGAGGGGGGTACCAGCCGCATACCACCCAGGCTACAAGAGTTTCAAGTTTAGGTCTGTCATCTTTCAAGACGCAACTGTTTCAAACTGTATATAGGACTCACATATACAGGGTTCAAAGCACCCCTACCTCTACTGAAATCTAAGGGAGTTGAGAGTATTCGGTACATTTTCAGGCCAACAATACAGAGGTCCACTAGCTTTCATGACTGCTGCCCATGGACAGGAACACAACCCAGTCTTCCAGTCATTCGTGTGCAGCAAAGTAACCTTTACTTTACTAGGTAAAAAGTCCAACATGCAAATAAAAAGACTAGCAATCCTTTCACCAAACCAACATTTCTGCCTATATTCCCAGAAATAACATTTAATGTACATTAACTGGCACTAGTACAAAATTCTCACAGCTGTCTGAAAGCTGAAGTTCTCGCCTAATGGCTGCCACATTCACGGCATTCTTTCCATTTTACTGTAGGCCTGTAAATCATTGCTTTCTGTAGCATTCCTGGCATACTCCATACAGAAGAGTAGTGAAAAGTTTTTGTAAGGAAACAATGTATATATTACTGATATACACTAACCATGGAGGTTCCAGGATTTGAGGACTTTCATGTCTCAATTTAAAAATAGATAGGATTTATGAATAGAAAATGTGTTCTTTTTATGTCGAGATGTTACAACAATCACAGATGCCATCCCTCTTGTTTAAAGCCTATCACAGGTTTTGAAAGCAGCTCTGATCTCCCTGCTTCTGTGGAATTTAGATGTGGGGAGTTAGGGCTGAGGCTTCTCTGCATACCGGTCCTCACATGGAGAAAAGATGCAGCTTTGAACTCCCGGTTTTTAGATGCCAAAAGTTCTGCAAGGGACTCACCCAACTGCTGCACAACAAAATAAAAAGGCCTCCTCAGTCTGTCAGAATACTTGCAAAACAAAGTTAAATTATGACTGTTTCTTACCAAGTCTAATATGAAAGCTAGGCACTTTCAAAGGGTGAAAGCTAGTCACTGGCAATAAAAGTATTGCATTAGTAACTGAATGCAGGAATTATGGTAGAGCAGATCACTATTTGGGGTCTGGCTAAAGAACACTGCAATAAAGTGCTGGCAGTAATAGAATAACCTCCTTATCCTACTAGTGGGCTTTGCATGCATACCACCTGGGCTGATGTTATTTGAATAACTTTTTAGTATTTTTTTTCTCTCAAGGTCCTCTTTTCTTGTTAGAGCTTAAACCCCTATTTCTTCCCTACTTTTGGAGTTCTCCACTCCGCCCATTCCATTCACTGCAGCACAGTCCTTATATTGACTGGCTTGCTTCCCTTCAAAGGCAGCATCCTTCTATCCATGTGACAACTGGACATGACCTTCCTGAGTTACTCAGTGCTGCTCCCAAATAAGCCATTAGTATTCCTGATGGGCCACCCTCATCAATCTGAGAGACTCCATTTGGTTAAACGGAACACCCAGAAAGTCAGGAGTGTCTGCCCACTTCTAATATTAACAGTCTTTTCTCTCTTCTGCTTCTTATCCTTGCTATAACAGAGAAACATGAAAATGAATATTTATTGAAATTAATGCAACCTTTTCATATCTCAGGAGAAGGGGCTCATTGAAATTTGAGATGCAAATATTTTAATTTCCTCTAAACCACGTTAAATCTATACTTATTTTTTATTGGGTAAACATGCTAAGGCCTTGTTACACTGTCATTGTGGGCCACCCAAGGAGCTCTTAACACCTGGAATATACACACATTAACACCTGAAGCTAATTTTAAGCACTCATTAGGTGATTTGAAGTTATACCAATCCAGGGCAGGATTATAGCTAATCTGTGTTACCCAGCTCATGTTGCAATAAGATGTAGCCACTCTCAGCTACACCTCAGTGTAAATGCCCCACCTGCCCTCCCTCCCCTGCTGGTCCATCCAGGTACCAAACCGTGATTTAGCAAACAAGTCAGTCTGGTCCAAATTATGTTATTTATAACAATTCATTCTTACCGGCGTCAGTGAGGCAGACCAGAGGAAGAGGGAGTTGAAAATCAAACTTTGCATATAATGTATAGCTATCAGGAGAGTACAGATCACTACTCACATGTAATATGAAAAGCATAACCAATGTCAATAATAAGGAAGAGGGCCCTTGCCTCTGAAACTTCATAGGTACAGCACTACGAAGTTCTTAGGTTCAACACCCAGGGTTCATAACTACTTAGGGAAGTTATCTTGACAGTCAGCAGCTAAAAACAGAAATAGGCCTGGCAGCAGATACTGGACCTGAGGATCACCTCTCCCAGGAAGTGGCTCTTCTGTCTCAAATCAAATATAAATCTACTGCTAACTAGTGACACATAGTAATATCACTTTAGTTGTGGGCACATTGTGGGTGTTTGGTGCAACAAGGAGCATGGACATCTGTTTGTTCCATCATAAAAATGTCACAAAATATCACAAAGGTCATGCTTCCACATTTACATTCTTCATAGTTCAGTAGCCCATAGTTCAGTAGCTTCAACAGCAGGGCTAGAGAGTGTTGTTTCTTAGCCTATTTTATATTGTAGAGCAGGGGTGTCCAAACTTTTTTGAATGTGGGGCTGGATCATGAACTTTTATCACCCAATGGGCCGGCGAGCCATATTCAAAGACCTCACAGGAAGTGGTATCACATCAGGACGCAAGGTCACATCACCTTTGACACCAGTGAAGTTGCAGGAAGTATCAGTGAAATGGGTCTGGAAATCTGGTTTAAAATCCAAAATAAAAACAATATAAATGCAACAATAAAATAATACCAAACACCTGACTAAAATAAACACTTACACTTCTATTCACTTCTCAACGAATGAAAGAATAGGAATCAAAGGAGGGTGCAAATGCACCAGTACACCCCAACCCTCCACTCCCCAAGCCAACCCTGCTAATACCCAGCAGTCAATTTAGATTTTAAAGTACAAGACCTGGGGTCCTTGTAGCCACTTTCATGTTATTCTGTGGGAAGAGCACCAGCTGGCTGGAGGGTGTTTGTACCCAAAAGCTTGCAAAGAAGAATTTTTCCAACTATTTGAGTTGGTCTACTAAAAAATATTTTTTATACTCTCTTGGTGTAAATATTTTCCACCTAGTGCAGAAAAAGCCCAGGGCCCAGCAGAGCCACAACAGGGCAGGAAGCCCCCCTGCCCTGCCAAGCTGGGCTCCACCAAGTGGCCAGGGGCAAGAAGCAGCCCCCAGAACATGCCCAGATGGGAGTGGGGGAGGGGAGAGATAAGTGCATGCACAGAATCCACATCCCCTGCTCAAGCTCCAGGTTCCTTCAGACAAGGTGAGCACGCCCTGAGCTCACGTGTACGCAGTAGCTAGTGCCCAGGCCAAACCAAAGCTGACCCCTTGGACTAATTCCAAAGAGACAGAGTCGAGCCTTGGTGCATGCACAGTAACCACGGCCTGTCTCCCGTTCTTCCCCCACAACCAAGCATGGGTGTCAGGTGTCAGGCACCAGGCAGGAAGGGCCCTGAGTCAAGCGCCCACTGCTCTCCAGTCCCCTACCCACATCACGTCCTGACAGTTACCTTGAGCATCACAGCCTGGGCGCATCCACACAGCGAGAAGGCCACCATATTTTCGTCTGGCAACAAAACCAGACCCTCCCCAGCCCCCCAGTGGGGAAACAACACCCTGGCTGCAGGGGTTCCGCCCACCCCCTAGGGGCCTCAGCGCATGCACAGAAGGGCTCCTCCCCCACCGGAAGCGTATACTTTTGTTTCCTGTTGCAGCATCTCAGGCCTCAGGAAATGGCTTGGTGGGCTGCATAGCAGCCCACAGGCCATATGTTGGACAAGCCAGTTGTAGAGGTTAGTGCAGCCTCTTGAACAATGGGCAATTTCCACAGGCTGAGGTAGGTCTAGAGCATCTCTCACTTCTTGAACAAGTGCTTTAATCACTAGGCTATTGGGCAGGTGAACATTGCAACATTGCTACCTCTCTCATTGGAAAACCCTCTAAGCAGCTTTCTTTCATAACTGACAAATATGCATTGTGATATGCAAGTGGATGAGAATGCTCAATGGACAGCTTGAGTCAGGCACCTAAACTCTAGAGAACAGAAGTGTAACAGGACCACATCACAAGGGCCAGCCACTATGCCCTCTGCTAGCCATGCATCTCCTGCTCTACTCTGGCTCTAGAGTACTCTCCCTTCCTTCCTGCCTACCATGCCTTGATGGTCTTAATTTTGAAAGAGAGGTTGCCCAAATGTCCTAGAGCAAGCTGCACTCTGTCCTGCTATCAGTGGGGTCTTCCAAGTCCCCACCAATCCCAATCCAATCCTCACACTACAATGCCCTTCCTAATATGTACGTGCCCCAGGGCACCACTTGCTTTATAGGCACTTTGTGGCCTCTGACCTCCCCTACACCTATGACTAGGCCTCACAGGTATTACCAATCAATCAGTTTAGTGGTCTACTCAGTCTACTCTTATGCCTGGTCAGGCTTCAATGCCCTAGTCAGTCTCTGCCCCTCCTGAGCTGTTTGGCCTCTGACCCTGGTCTCTGCCCTCTTAGGCTACAGGTTCCTGACCCTAGCTCTGCCTCTCTCAGTCACTGAGCCCTGCGCCCTGTCTCTCTGAGTCCTTGGCTCTGTCCCCTACCAATCTTGGGCATTGGGTCCCTGATCTTATTGTGTGTGTCTCTCTCTCTCTTCTTCTCTCACTCAGTGGGCCCCTGGCCTGGTTCTCACCCTTTCAGGCTATATTGCAGTTTAGTCCCAGTCCCTGATAGGCTCAAGCCTCACGTGACTCTCTGGCACTACTGGGACCTCCTACCATCCCTGCTAGTCTCGATCCAAGCCATTGGTCTTTACTATAACAAAAGAATAAGCCCTTTTGACTATAACATGAATTCCTCACTGATTTAACTCAATCAGCAGCTCCTTGGCTGGCTCATATAACTTCCCTCTACCCTGGGCACAGCTACATGAGATATTTAGCTGCACATTAACATAGTTTACTGTGCAGTAAGCACATGCATACAGGTGTGCATGCTTACTGTGCAGTAAAAATGCTTAATTGTGACTAAATTTGCTACCTGCATTTGCACAGTTATGCACATGTAGATGTGACCTGGGAGCAAGTTTGCTCCTGGGTCAGCCCTGCCACTAGGGGGCTAGCCTGAGGTTAAGCCCAGGGCTCTGGGCTGGGAAACTCTTCTGCCCCAGGGCTGGCCTGCCTCCATGGCAGCCCCTGCCTCAGGCCTTTAAAAGCCTGAAGGCACTCAGAGTCCTGGGGCACACCAGCAGGGAGTCTGAGGCTGCCCCAGGTCCCTGTGTCTCCCTGGGCAGGCCTGAAGCCAGATGCCCTAGCCTGCCTGTACACTGGCACCACTGCTTGGCACTGCACTGCCACACAGCTTCCAGGTCTGCACTATCCAGGCCTGCAGGCTGCTCCAGGCTCCAGCCAAACCTGCTGGCCCCCAGGCCCAGATGCAGGCAGCTTCTGGCTTCTGGAGCCAGCTCCACCTTCCTGCAGCCCACCTGAAGCAGCCTGCTCTGAGCTCATAAGTGCTGCAGTCTCACACCAGGCCCCTGTGCAGGGCACTGCAGGCAGCTATCCTGGCCTGGCAGCACAGAGACAGCTTTGCAGAGGCCCAGAGAGCTGATGCAGGACCCACAATGGAGTACTCTTCATCCATGGCCATGTCCACACCTGGGGTCCCAACTGGTCGCAGAAGGAGACTGGTGACCTTGTGGCGCTGTGAAGCAAGGCAAAGGTACAGCGCCACTTTTAGCAGGGTGGCCACTCCAATGCCCACATCTATGAGGGGCTGTTAACCCTGATGCAGTAGCACAGGCATGACAGGTTGGTGTGGCAATGCCACATAAAAATCAAGGCCTTGAGGACACAATGGGTTGCTATCACTGACCACTACCATTGGTTGGGGAGTGTCCTCAAGTCTATGGCCTTTATGTGGCAACTGATGGACATACTTGCACCCTGGGACCCAGACCATAATTATGTTGTCTATAGCAGCAAGGTAGCTTGCCCAAACCCCTGCCCCAACATGGCACCCACAGTGAGACATCACTGGGGGAGGGCCCCTTGGGCATCGAGCAGCCTGTCCCACCACCAGTAGCTCGGGGAGCCCAGGCTAGGACCTATCTTGCCAGCTCTGCAGCCCCAGCACCTGTCATGAGATGTGGCTTACCATGACACCACTCCCAACAACAGCACCAGATCTTCTGGGGGGCGGGGCCCTGCTGGGAAACTGCCCACCCCTTCCAGCTGTTCAAGGACAGCAGCTGGAGCTGCACGCTGCTGCCAACAGCCATGACTGTGCGGAGCTGCCAACCACACCAGCCGCAGCCACATGCTCTGGAAGAATAGCCCTCCACACTCCAGCCCTTGACCCTGGACCCTGTCCCCATTCTCACCTGTCCCACCTGCAATCCCCAGCCTTAGGCTTCCCCCCCCAACAGCATGCAAGGAGGCAGCGGACAGTGCAAAACTTTATTGAGTGGGGTCTGGAACTGTGACATCAGATGCTGCCAGAAGCCTGGTCTGTCCTGCCCTGGAAAGAGGGTGGGGGAGGCAGGCTGCCTGTGGCCCCTACCCAATTGCCCACCAGCCCTTGGGGAGCAAGCAGAGATGGAGGGAGTGGGGGGCTCAGCCAGCAGCTGCCTAGGCCCAGGCCTTCCAGGTGTATTTACCATGGTCCCTGGCCACCTATACACTCCCAACCCCTGATCTAAGACTAGGCAGTACACAGCCCCTAATACACAGCATCTTATCTCAGAAATATTGCAAAATCTCACAAATAGCTTCTGTCTCATGGATCTACAGGGCCTGCATCTGTACCCAGGGGAGAGGCTGCCATTGGCAGCTGGACTGAAGCCTCAGGGTTACCACTACCCACAGCTGGGGCCCTGTGGATGCACCAGCTCCACTAGAGGAAGACCCTGGCCCTGACCCTCCTCTTGGATCACCTGGTCATGGCATTAGAGGAACAGCTGGGGGATGCTTGGGTCTGGTGGGCAGAGGACATGGCCTACAAAAACAGGTGGTGGGCAGATGATATAGCCCATCAGAACAGGTGGTAGGTGGAGGATGTGCCCTGCAAAAATGCATGGGACCAGCACAAGAAGGTACAGCAGTGAGCAGACTGGGAATTCCAGGTGCAGCTCCTGGCTCTGGAGTATGAGCAGGTGGAGGTGCTATGGGAAAAGAATGCCATCCTGCCCTAGGCATAGCAGGCCACAGGCAATCATCGCTGGGTGCTAGACACCATTCTGGCCCTGGCAGTTGCCTTCATGCCACCCACTGTCCAGCCCTCAACCCTAGCCCTCCTGTCCCCTGGCAGCCACCTGCCATTCAGTAGCAGCCCTTGCCTGGGCCTGGGAGGAGGCCCTGTGCCACCTCCAGAAGACAGGAGCCCTTGGCCTGGCCCCCATCCTAGGTCCCCACCACCCAGCCCCACCACCTGGACCCAGCCCCGCTGCTTGCCCCAGCTTCACATGGGAATGGAGTTGGAGCTGTCTGTAGTGGGTCTATAGGACTGCATTCTATCCCTGTTGTGCATGGACACCACATGCCAGAAGGAGAGCCACCCACAATGGGGGGTACTGGCCATTGTCACCCCCCCACACACACTCTCCACAGCATGCACACCCATGGGGGAGTGGCCAGAGGCCAGGGTGCTGGCCACCTGTCCTTCGGCTCTGCCCCCTACGCACCACTCCCCATACCTTCCTCCTGCAAGACAGTGAGCAGAGGACATTGTACATAGTTTTCATGGGGAAGAAGGGTTTTTATTGTTGGGGGTAGGGTGGGTGGTGGAGGGGCTCTGTTTGTTGGGGAGGGTGGGGGAAGGGTAGCTCTGTTGGGGGAAGGGGGTGATTGTTGGGGAGGGAGGAGGGCTTTAGTTGATGTGAAGGGAATAAAAACTTGTTCTTCTGAGATATGTCTGCAGTGTGTGTGGTGCTGGTGGTGGTCGGGGGGGGGTCTGTAGGTGACAGACTAGATCAGGGAGTACTGGAGGAGTCGGTCAGCCTGCACCTCCTGCACCCAGTGTCCTGGCCCCCTGTGATGGGTGGACAGCTCTTCTGAGGCCTTGGTGGCAGGGGCTGCCATTGCCACTGCAGGTGGTGTTCCTGCTGCCAGGAGTCCTTCACGCACTGTGCCTTCTCTGCCCAGGACTCATGAAAGAGCTCCCCCCAGTCCTTGCAGATGTTATACAGCACAAAGGCTGCAATGATGACCATGGGGAGGTTGTCCTTGGCAAACTTGAGGCAGACAGTGTGGGTGTGCCAGTGGCCCTTGAGATGGCCAAAGACACACTCCACCCAGGTGTGAGTCTTACCCAGGCAGCAGCTAAAATGGTCCTGGTGGGGGTCCAGGTGGCCAGTGTAGAGCCATATAAGCCAGGCCAGGAGCAGGTTGGTGGGGTCCCTAATGAGGAGGAGTGGGACCACCAGAGTGCCCAGATGCAGGTCCAGCACACTTGATGTGAAGTGCCCACTCTCCACCAGGCCCAGAGTTTTGGAAGATGTAGGCATTTTGGGTGCTGCTCACCCAGCCAGCACTCAGATGTGTGAAGGCCCCATAACGTTTCATGATGGCCTGGACCACCACAGAGTGAAAGCCCCTATGGGTATAATAGGGGCAGTCCTATGGGGTGAGCAGGTGATGGGGATGTGGGTCCTGTTCTGAGCCCTGATGCACTGGGGGAATCCCAGGGCACAAAACCCCACCATCTCCGCCAGGAGTCATGGAGCACAGGGTGCCTCAGCAAGTCCGGGAAGGTGTCACACACCTTCAGAATTGGTCTCCCTGGTGATGGCCCTGTCTATGTCAGACAGATGGCTGATGCACCACAGGCCAATGGGACCGGCCAGCTTCAGCAGAGCAAGGGCCAGCTGGCTGTATGTTGGGACACATGCTGGTGTCTTGCCACTCCAGGTGTGGCAAGACACCTGGAGTGGCAAGATCCAGGAGATCCCAGAAGGTGGCCTGTGTCATCCTGAAGGCCTCCAGCCACTGTTCATTGTCCCAAGTGATGATGTGTTGCCATCAGTTCTGGCTGACTTAGAGATGGCAAGGCCCAGCAGTGTCATCCTGGAACCTGTTGTTGGTGTCCCTGTCCCGGTCCAGCCAGGCAGATGAAGTTGAGGCAGCAGCTGCATAATAGCAGCCCTAGGACACTGAGCAGCAGCCTGGCAGGTGATTGCTGTGCATGGGGAAGTCAGGAGGGCCCAGACAGCTGTGAGCCAGGGAGTGGTCAGTGTGGCGGGCCAACAGGGCCAGTGTGGTAGCCAACAGGAGCCTAGGATGATGGCCGTTGCTGCCAGGGGCAGGTTCTAGAGCAGCCATAGTTCAGAGAGGCAGAGGCAGGGAGGAGATCATTGCTGTGTGCTGTCCCTGCACTGGGCATGCTGCTCCTGGCCAGAGAAGTGGCTGGCCAGAACACAGCAAGCAGGATTTGACTTCTGAAGAGGGCTGCCAGTTGCTGGCAGCAGCAGACGGAACCTGGGGCTCCTGCTAGTGGTGGATGGGGCCCATTGCAGGGGCCCAGAAAGAGGGAGCAAATGGGCAGCGAATCTGCTCCTGCTCCCCTGCAGGTGTAGATGCCTGCCCAGCACCATTTACTTGGGAGCAAATTAGAACCACAGCAAATGCACATGTAGACACACCCCCTGAGTAATATTTCCCTTTAAACTAGCAGCATTCTACCTGCATGGCCCACGATGTTTGTCAGGAACCCAAGTGTTTGTCAGGAGCTTCTCTACATCTTCCATACTCTCATTAGGGCCTGATAGCTGGTCTACATGGCAGCTTACACCTGTTGCTCTAGCAACCCCTTTGTTGCCTATAGCAGGACTCTGCCCTATTGCACGACTGCAGATCAAGTGGCCCTGCAATAGGCACTCCTAGCCTTCAGTTTCTCACTGCTTATTCTCTTGCAGCTAGCTCATTTTGGGCAGCATTCCCTTGGCTGGCTGCAGATGTGCAGCTCCCTACCCAGACACTGGTGTTCCTTTGCTGCCCATCCTCTTGCGGCCAGCCCCTATGCAGCTGCCTCGCCTCTATCTGCTGTTCTTTCTCACCTTAAAGTAACAGGATCCAGGCTCCCTGTCACAAGGAGGAATTCAGGCACACCCATACGCTTAGCACTTCTCATTGGCTGCCTTTACACAGGTCTAAGATTTCTGGATGCTGTTTGTAGGTACTTCTAATTCTCCGAGTAGAAAGCTTCAGTACCTAAACACAGATCATTGCCAGAAATCTTCAAATTTTGTCTTTTGGCTTTATAGAGAGCCTAGATATGTCATCTGGTAAAAATAAGTGGCTTTGCTCCAGAGGGCAACTCATATTTAGGAACACTCTAAATCCTATCCTAGGTTCTTAGATCTGAATACCTATGAAATGATTACTTGATTCAATGCACTTAATTATGTGAGCACAGACCTTTATAATGATGAGAACAAGCAAGGAAAAGATCAAAGTCACAGTTAAAATCACCCCACAAAGTCTTAAAAATCTAGTCCATAACTTACTGGACACAAACTATTTGCTAATAAACTTTGCATTTGTTTAAGATAAGTCTTTCTCAGCAATACCAGGATTAGGGTTTCCTGAATCCTGGAATGAAGGGCTGGAAGGGACCTCAAGAAAGCATTTACTCCACCTCACTGCTCTGAGGCAGGATCAAGTGTACCTAAAGCAATAACTCTAAAACAAGTGTGCCACTGCACCGTGGAGTGATGTGACAGTCTTTGAAGGGTACTGCCAGGAATGAGGAGATAAGCAAAGTAAACTTGAGGAGGTAAGTGTAGGGCTCTTCCCTTCCAGCCTTTCCTCCTCCCTCAGTTCATTGCAGCAGGCTCTTTCTTGCCAGCTGTCCCTCTTTACCAGCTTCTCTTCAAGCAGGTAAGCACTATAATAAATATGTTAGTTTTTTAAATGGGGTGCCACCCAATTCACAGAAGTTATGGAGGGGTATCTTGAGTACTAAAAGATTGAGGTGTTTAAAACCTGTTTCTAAAATACCCCCATGAAGGAGAGGTCACAATTTCTCCAGGTAGCCTGTACTAATGCATCATTACCCACAGAGAAAGTTTTTCTAACATCTAAACTAAACCTTTTTTTGCTTCAAATTCAGCTGATTTCTTCTTGTTTTATGCCCCCATGGACATGGAGAACAATTGATCACTGTCTTTTTTATAATAACATTTCACATAATAGAAGACCATTCTCACATCCTCTCATAGTTTTCTCTTTTCTAGACTAAACAAACCCAGTTCTTTCAGACTTTTCTCATAGGTCATGTTTTCTAAATCTCTTATCGTACTTACTGCTGTCCTCTGGACTCTCTCCCATTTGTCTGTATCTGTATGAGAGCTGAATATCCAAAACTGAACCTAGTACTCCAGCTGAGGTCTCACCGTATATCAAACTGCATCTCTGGCATCTGTCCTTAGCTACGATGCATGTGACTCCGTGTTCACTCTGAGTTCAAATATGTTCTTGTAAACAGGTCGTGACATGCTCATTTGACCCAGTTACAACAAACTTGGCTTGGTTGTGTTTACCCATTAGCTTTCTCACAACATGTCCAACTGTCACCCATGGCTGCACATTTTTCCCCAGCTTAATGCCTACCTATATTTGTATCACTTAGTTCTAGTGAAATCTGGGCAGCCATCCTACTATGACTTATCAAGGGATAAATTATGCAGGCATAAATACAGAAAAGCACCAGCATTACCTAGGACGATGCCTTCTTGGCTGCCTTATTGTATGGAGATGTAGTAGAAATGCCAAGAGAATACGGGGCACTAGAGCAGTGTTCTCTGGAACTGGACCTCCAGGAGGCAAGTCTGTACAGTCTGGTTTAATGATCTGCATTAAGGAACTTCCTCATTGCCATCTCCACATCTCCACTGTTTTAATAACAGTATTAAAACAAGTTACAGGGAGAAAGCATAAAGTAATGCACAATGGGTACATCTACATGAGACGCTTACTGTGCAGTAGCCTAAAAACACTATGCAGTAGCATACTGGTCAAAAACTGTGCTAATATGCTCCTGTGCAGTGTTATTAGGCTACTGCACAGTAACCATTAAAAACATGCACCAGTGCTACTGTGTAGTAACTGTACTTACTGTGCATTTAGTTAGTACTTCATTAAGCAAGTACTAAACTAAATAAGCAGTAACTACTGTGCATTAATGAACGTGTAGACATACCCACTGAGTTGTCATAATAATTAACCAAGTGTATTAGCCAATCACATCACTAAATGGTTGTAAATTCAGTTAAAAGTTATAGAGAATGATTCCCTGCGCACTGAAGTCAACCAAAACCTTTCTGTTCATTCAAGGAATATTTGAAAATAGTATTCTAAACTTTAAAATATATATACCTTTTTGTTTGTCTGTTTGTTTTCCTGCAAACTTATTGAATTGTCAACATTAGTAGTAGTCATAGTCATCAGATTGTTCTTTTTATTATAGTTAGGATTGTCATTTGAAATTCAAAATTTCTAATGCACGAACTTTTTGACCAGCTCTACGCAAGCCAAAAGTCTGAGGAAGACCTGCGGGTATGAATCCTGGTTGCACTTGTTCTTCTTTTGTGAGGTACATGTTATGAGAACAATTCGGAATCAGCCACTGGTGAATTATCAGAACGATTGTTAAAACAGGGATGGCTTCACCAGGCAAAGGGAACCACATATCAAAAGGCTGCCTTTAAGGCACTGTTGCCTGTAAGGTAATAGATATCAGTAGGGCAGTGAATTTCTAAGTTGGATGTTCAGTAAAAAGATTTTCTGATTTTTAAAGTTAAGCCTTTTCAGATCTTTCCAATGAAAGCTATTGGCTTCCTTTTTCTATTACTTTGGCCTAACAGCACTGCTTGATGTCTGCAGTTTACTTGGTGACTGCCTCAGCATTGAATCCCACCTAGGATAACGGGAAGATTATCAGTAAATGAATATGTATCTTCACATGAAAAATGTTGGGATTTAGTGTGTGTGTGTGCATGTATGAATGGGCATACCACTTGTGCATGATTGTGTGTTTCTGTTTGCCTGGGAGCATGCTACAGGGTTTATGTTTTAGCTTATCTCTAGCCTATGTTCCCTTCTGTGTTTGCTGGGCATCTTTGTTAAATCCAAGATACATCTTTAAAAAATAATGTACATGGTAAAACCAAGAAACCACAGCCCTTTCTGCTAAACCTTTGAATTCTTCCCATAAATACTATTTTGGGAAATGAACCTCAATAAACATATTATTTTCCTTCCAAGTTGTTCATGTTTATATATATCTGAAGATATGTGTATATCAATGACTTCATTGTTTATCAATGTGAAAAACTGAACCTATACGTAGATAAATGGGAAGCAGCTGAATTTGTTTACTCCTACTTCTTTCTGACTTATGATCCCATGGGACTCAGGGGTTTTCCATTATGCAAATATAACCATTTAGATGTGTTGGGACAAATTAGTCCCAATTCTGCCAGAGGACCCCTGGCTTCAGTAAAAAGAGAGTCAAGGTTGTTGCTGATTCACAAATTAAAAATGGGCTAGAGTCTTAAAAAACACCCCCTGTGTATTATCTCGCTGTGACTTCATATCACACTGGTTCAGTTTAAAAGTAAAAGACAGTTTTTCGACCTTTGTGGCCAGCAAACAGATCCCTGGATGGGAAAAACCTCTATCTTTTCTATGTATCATCATCACTAAACCGTTGGAGTGTGACATCCTTGGAGAGATTTTGGAAGGCACAAAAGGCAGTTGGGTACCTAACTGACCCTGGTATCAATAGGATGACAATGGAAGGTGGTAAGTGCCTCCTAAAATCTACCCCAAGATACAAGATTAAATGTACATTTCCCTCAGTAAGGGGAAAATATATTTTTACTCACAAATGAAGCAAGTTAGGTCTTTAGGCCAGTAAGAGACAATAAGCAGGAAACTCTACAGTGCCTTTTTCACCAAAATGCTTTCAGAAGTGAATCATACTTTTCTATATCAATAAATTACTAAATCAATCTAAAAGAAGCACTTCCCACCCTTTTCTTATGACTCTATTTTTATTTAGCAGCTACAGACAGCAAATCATCCCTGAATTCCACTATTGCTTTTCTTCAGCAAATATACCATTAGACATGCCACATTTGTCTGTGGTCATGTTGGAGGTTTGTATACTTTATATATTTTTAAATCCAGATATATTTAATGGCAAATGCTGCTTTGGACACAGATGAACTGGTTCAAGTGAAACAACAGACCTTTCTCCATTATTAAAATCAAGCTAAATCTTATGTTCATTTTTAAAATATTAGGCCATCTTTAAAAACATATTTTTACATGCTTTTGCACTTCTAATTCTGGGGAGAAGCTAGAACCAGATACGTCACAAGAAAAGCTGTTTTGTGGTAGTTTCAGATGAGACCAAAAACAGAATCTGGAGAAATACTGGAAATCTGGCAGGTCTTAAACTCATGTGATTTCCAGCCTAACTCTGCAGTATCAGGAAATTTGGCTCATTTAGATAAGACTTGGATGTGAGTCTGATGCCTGTCTGAACCTAAAATCCAAATCCTTTCAAATTATGTGTCGCTATACTGAATTGCATAAATATACCAAAGATAGGCCAAAAAAAGACCTGCATGAATGCAAAAAAGCTTAGTTTTGCCATTCTCTGAGAAACTGTCAGAACTGTTTAACACTGGATGTTTTTCATCCCCCTGGCTTGCATCATGCACCAGGCCTTAGAGCTAATGACATGCCAGAGGGAAATATTTTTTCCTTTACATATAAATTGCATTGCTCAATTGTCTCTGATATATGATAAAATTATCAGAAGAAAGTCACAATTTTTAAATGTAAGAAAAATACTAGCATCTATGGCCTTAACAATATATAAAGAAAGAAATAAGAAAGGTAAAGCACAAGGTACAGTATCTTGGCTTCAAAAGGAACACTGGAGAGAATACTTCATAAAACCTGACCTATGGCCTAATGTTATGAAGTACCCTAAACACACAGATTTAAGAGCTAAAATATGGAAAAGTCATTGTCCTCCTGTTTGGCTTATTTCCAGGACTCATGCACAGGTACACAGCTATGTAGCCACATACCTTACTGGCCAGCATATAGCCTACAGTGCAAGTCTGGAAGCTATATGGACACAACAATAACTCCCAAAAAAACAATACCTGAGTGAATAGGGCACTTACGTGGTTGGAAAGCTGCCATTCTAGTACATTAAATAGAATTCTCTCCTAGTATCGTACAAAAATACGTGATTAACTGAAAACCCATCAAAGATTAACTTTCTCCTGAATTAATGAATAAAGACAGCAAAAAAGATTGAATTTTAGTGCAGCATCAAGTTGAGGAGCTGCTAGTAAAACTAGAGAAAAACTGTCACAGAGAACAGCTTCCTATTGGTCCCGGACAATAAACTGGTATCATCCCAGCTGACTTACCATCCTTTTGGATCAAGCCCTGAGATACTATTGGTGATAAGCATGGAATAGATGTAGATACAGATGTACAGGTACAGTATATAGGAAGACTGGGCTGAAAGAAAAATGACAAGAAGAGCATGTATAGTTTACATCATGAAAGCACAATGGCTTCTGAACATGAGTAAGAGTATTTATAGTTCATGAAAGGTGTGGACAAGAATTTTGACAAGAATTTGAAAGTATTTTAATATTTCTTACAAGGTTTCATGTTCTCCAAGCCAGCAGCCTAGCAGTTCTTAAAAGAGAGGGATCAGAATATCCAGTCTATGAAATAGCCGGGTTTACTATTTAGCCTCTGGTACTTTATAATATCTCATCATTGAAAAGAAAGCATCAGATTTTCAAAAGAGCTCATTCTTGGCCTAACTTTTCTCCCACAAGTCAGAGAGAACATTACTATTAACTTTAGTCAAGCATAACTAGGGCGTTGCTGATCACTTTTGAAAATCCCATCCATAATTTTTATTTCTCACATTATTATCCAGGAGGCTGGTATCGTACCATGTTATTAAGATTGCTCAACACTTCCCATTATAAGACCTTATTTTTGGTCACTATGATTTCTGCCAAACTTTAACCATTTGGACAAATTCATATGTTGGATATCTGTCTCAGGCTGTATTGTTTGAGAAAGATTCAGCCAAAACAGCTCAGCTGTTTCTGAAAATGAGTGAGAAGTAGTTGTTTTTGATGATTAATGTTAATGACCTTTCCTTTGAGAAGCTGTAGGTTCCTTTGGAAAATGGACTTGGCATTTTTTGCAGAGGGTGGCCTGTCTTCTAAGGATGTGCCTGTTTTGAAAAGAAACCACTCAGACTAAGGCAAGTTAATAATAAGGTTATTAAAATGTATAGCTCACACATGCTCAGTGGAGATTTCTTAATTTTTTACTGTTAAATGCTACAAAGATTTCATCTTCACTGAGGCCATGTCTTCACTCAAAAGCGGCTGGTTTACACACAAAGGATAATAACCTATTACTGTTTACTTAGCAGATACAGGAAATGACAATAGTCTGTGCTGGGAATCTAAAGACCACTGATCCACATGTGTCATATAATGCCACATGACAAAATTTCTGATTTTTTTTCCAATTGCTTTTTTTTTTTTAAAGCCTAGGAAATTACACACATATGCATACATACACAAAAATAAAACTTTTTTGAAAGAGCACTCTTAACACTCTAATGTCAAGCCATCAAAACATGGGGAAGGTTGCCTTAGTTTTCTCATCTGTTGTGTGTACACCTTATGATTCACTCTCAAATTTGAATGACCTGATTTCATTTTTTTTTCTACAGGATCCCTGTTTTATTCAGTCCTCAGAATGGACCTACTCTAAGGATGGACTGGGGGTTGAACAGTGAGTCTGTTTCCTGCCTGGCATTTTATAAGAGTTGGAAGGCCAGAAGACTGCAGGAAGGGAAAGTGGGGTGTCTCAAAATTAAGGTAGTTGAGTTTGGCTCTGAAGAACTTAATTCTGTCCTTGTCTCTGCCACAGGGCTCCTACGTGATAGAAGGCAGATCACCCAAACCAACTTTTTCACCAGTGGCCATTAGGTTGATATTCCTCATATGCTGGGTTCTTGACTTGAGATCCTGAGGTCTGCTTTCCAGAAACACTCACAGGCACAACTTTAGAAATTTAATTACTCTGAAAAATCATATCTAAGATTAGGTCTCCAAAAAGTAGAAACTTTTGATGGCAGTGTTTCAGTATATTTACTCCCATCTGCAAAAAGAGGATAATGACTCCCTCACTCCCCACAGCAGTCTTCTGACTATAAATTAATTGATGTTAGTAAACCATGAACATACTGTAGGGATAGCTTCTTAGTAAAGTCTGTGAGGAAATTAATAATTCTAGTAGATGCACAATGTGGCTTTACTCAGGCACAGGCACTGAGGTCCAAAGTGTAGAAGCTCAAGCCTGTTACCTAACCCTACAAGTGACAAAAAAATCAAGAGATAAGTGTTCTCTGGTAAATTCCTTTATGGTCTTGGTAGTCTACTTCTGAGTCTGCACCTCTCCACCATAATGCACCTCGTCAACAGAAAGCTCCCACCTGGAACTGAAATTGTGTATAGGATAGACAGAAGACTCTTCAACCTTAACAAGACTCATGTCCAAAACAAAACCACGATAAAATCCATAATGGAGCTCTAGTATGCAGCTAACAATGCTGTCATTGCTCAATCTGAACTGGACCTTCAAACCATCCGTAATGTATTCTTAGAAGTCTACAGCAGTATTTGCCTAACTCTAAACATCAGGAAAATGCAAGTCCTTTACCAACCTGCTCCAAATGGAGAAACAACCCTCCTTCCCCCTGCATTCAGATCAACAGAGAATTTCTGGAGAAGGTGGATCACTTTGCCTATCTTGGAAGCCATCTTTCATCAAAGGCAGACATCAACGCAGAAATACAACACCACTTGAAATGTCTGAGCATAGCCTTTGGAGGTCTGAGTAAGAGAGTTTTCTTTAAAAATGACATCCTCGCTGAAACCAAGCTCTTCGTTTATCAAGGTATTGTCATTCCAACTCTGCTGTATGGCTCAGAAACTTGGACAACATACAGAAGACATCTCAAGAGGTTGGAAAAGTACCACCAATGGTGCCTTCGTAAGATCCTTCAGATTAGCTGGGAGGATAGATATACAAACATCAGTGTCTTGGCCAAAGCAAATTCCAATAGCCTTGAGGCCACAATCATCCAAAACCAACTTTGCTGGACAGGTCATGTTGTTCACATGCAGGACTCCCATCTTCCAAAGAGAATCTTTTTCTCACAGCTGAAAGACAATCAGCAAAGTAGACGAGGGCAAAGAAAGTGATTCAAAGACACCCTGAAGGAAAACATGAAGAGGTGTAACATCAGCATCAACACTTGGGAGGCCCTTGCTCAGGACCAACCAAAATGGAGGAAGGCTCTTTGGGAGGGACCTCAACACTTTGAAACAGCTCGGCAACAAGCAGAAGAGGAAAAGAGGAACAGGCAAAAAGAACATCAGAACATCCAATGCAGCAAGACAGTGACCATCCCTCCTGGAAACACCTGGCCTCACTGCAACAAGACATGTGGATCTAGAATTGGGCTATGGAGCCACCTGTGAACTCACTATTAAGATCCTTGGAAGACAATCTTATTCATTCACAAGTGGTCACCCATCATCATCCTCATATCCAGAAACATCCAAGTATTGACATTACTGAGCAGCTAGACACCTCACTTGCTCCTTCAGGACCTGATCCAATAAGTGTTTTCAAAGTGCTTGTGGTATACCATGAAACATGGAGCCCATAGCCAGTAGCATTGTATCCAAAAGATCAGTGTCTAGAGCAATAGGCTACAATGTTCAGGATCCTTCATTTTCTGGCAGGATCTGAGGTCCCATCTCCCTGGATGTAGGATTCTTTTGACTTGAAGGACTCTGGCTACCTTCTGTGAAAACAGCTCTACTTGCCATGGAAAAATTAAAAATTCATTCTCAATGTATGACCCTAACCCATGAATATGCTCTCATGGTTATGTAACTCACCTGAGTGAAGGAAGACTTGGTTTCTGTGCCTTTGTTTGGTCTCAAACCAATGAGTACTTAATATAAAATACATAAGCAGTCATGGGAGAAGGACTGACACCTAGATCTCATGCCTTTTCTGGGTGACTGACCTAGCCATTATACTATAGATTCATGCTTATTCTTCTCCATGATTCAATGAACTATGAGGAAAGTCTGGAATAGGTACCAATAGGTGCCAAAAAAGGGTATGATTCTGTATTGTGAAACCCATCTGAAACCCAGATTAGAGCCCTGAGTCCCTGAGTTAAGACAGGATTTAAGACATATACCCATCATGGACTTTTCCTATTGACTAGAATAAGCAATTCCTTGCTTAGTGTACCAGCTTCTGAGAATCCCATTCTTAGATTACTAATTCACCCCATCTACTGTATATGGAGTCTATGCTCCTATCACATATCTGTGCATTTCAGCAGGCAGCAGGGAACCTCTCAGAATTGCATGGCAGAATTTAAGTTCTTTTTATGGGCCTAGCCCTCTGTTTTCAGAGCAGAGTTTGAATAATGGACAGTAGATATGGCATGGGGCCACACACTGAAGAATAAAGAGAAACTAAAACATTGTATTGCTGCTCTTTCGGTGAGTACCAGTCAGTCTTATAGAAAGACTGATGTGTGATCCATGGAAAAAATAATATGCAATCATATAACTAAGACTAGATCAGAATGCAACAGGTGTATATGCAGAATCAGTCTTGTATCAGGCATTTCCTATCTTTTGAGCATTGGACTTTGCACCCTTAATAATGTTCTTCGAGTTGTGTGTACAAGAAAGACAATGTTATCAAATAGCATTATAGGTGTTTATGGGACAGACAATATGACCTCTCTCATTAAAGTTCATTGTAACGTTATTATAGGTGTAGCTGTGAACAGCTTTAAGAGAATGTATTTATAGTGTTGGAAATGAAGTAGGGATGGAAGAATATGTGGGAGGGAGCCTGTCAATGATTCATTTCTTGTCTGTGAAAGTAATCATGTTGGTATTCATTCCGTCAGGCAGAAAATAGGTCACTCACCACTCTCTCACGTTATTGAGCATTGTTGTGGTTGTAAATCATCTAAGTAATATGAATTGTATTCCCAAGGAATTACTGCAATGTTAGGCATGTATTACGAATTCAAAAATACAATCGGACCTGACTGTCAGCCTGACTGGCTTTTTAACCTGCACTTTTATTCTGAACAATGGAAGGTTCAGATCAATACTGAGGAAATCAAGCAAATTGTTGTAAGGACTCACAGAAGACATTTCCCTTCGCAAGAACTGACTTTGGGGATCTGGTAGATTTAGGAACCTGCATGCTCTTAAAGTAGATCTTTGTGTAAAAGGACGTATTACAAATGAGCTTCCTCTTCACTATTTACATGCATAATAGATTTGATCATTTAGGAGAATAACTAAAGCAGCTACAACAAAGCTTCCACATGTAGCTCTTCTAAACAGAGCTTATTCCGAAACTATGAAAAGTCCAGTGGATGAACTGACCCCCTTTCACCTGTTCACATATAAAAATGTGAATACCCCCTCTACGACTACACTTGAATTACTAGAAGCAATCAATTCTGTGTATATTATAATTTAATAAGGTGTTACACGGAAACATTTAAAGCAAAAATGTAATGGCAGTTCTTCCTGTGAAAATCTTGTGGTTGCTACCAGGATGATTCACTTCCCGCCCCCCACCCCCTCCCCCTGTTTGAGATGGCAGCCTGGCAGACAGTTTCAGCATTAGATAAAGTCAAGGAAAGAGGCGCATTCTCCTGTTCTGTCACAACATTAAACAATCAGGGTCTTTGCTGAGATTTTTCTCAGGTGGCTCAGTTTCCCTCATTGATTGTGATCCCGGAAAAAGTGCTTGCTGCGCATAACTATCCAGATAATGCTGCAAATTCCAACCTAATCAGAGAAACTGCCTATTCACTTTGAACAACAGTCACAGGCCTGGGAGACTCCAGCCTCCAACTGCAGTCATGCCTTGGCTCATTAGTCCCATGTGCCCCTGAAACTAAACTGTGAAAGGGGTGTTTAGCTCACAATGCACTGGGCAAGGTCTGAATTAAATTCCTGCACAGGACCAAAAATAGAACACTTTGAGCCCCTTTTTTGTTGGGAAAAAAAGGTCTGAACAAAAAAATGCTTTTCTTGGTATTATTTAATGTGTTTTTCAATCTAAAAAGCTAGAGATTTTTGGCCTCAAGGGGTGCTAGCCTGTTACCTTAGAGACTGTTTCTTTTAGAGGCAGTGGAGTGGCAGAGGGCATGCCTTTGCTGCTTACCTTGGCAACCATGAATTGCTAAATGCTGTTCCCATGAATGCAAGCCTTTCACTCCCATTAGCGCTTGCCCACAGGTATAAACATTCTTTCATGAAAAGGTCCAGGGGAATGCACACTGCGTCGATAAAAATCAAGACGACAAACAAAAGCATATTATATAACGGAACAGTTATGTAAAATTCGATTTTAAAACAAGACGCGTCTTTAATGACATTGATCCTGGACGTGGTCAAATTTCCTGTTCCATTTATACTCCCTACAGCCATCCCAAGTGGTGACAGTGGGGGAGATGGCTGAGCGAAGGCTCGACAGGCTGCTCTTGTGTCTGCAGTTGCAACATGGAAGACCACTGCATCTGAACTCAGAATAAAATGTACTGGATGGTTTCACAGGAACAGTGAGACTCCAGTGGTCTTGCTTACTGGCAGTAGGCTAGAGGCACACAAGAGCAATGGAGATTTGAGTGACTGTGCAGCAGCACTAGCTCCCCCCCATAGTTCACAAGAAATCTTTATGTTCTTACTAGGCAAAAACTACAGGCAAAATTCTCAAAATATTTACCAGTACACAACCCTTGTGCTGAGAAAACAAGGGATTTGTTGTGCCCTTCCTGTAAATGGAGCTATTATGAGTGGTGGAGTTCAGTTCTAAACTTAATTATTACTTCTTTTTTTTCCCCCCCTTTCGTCAACTTTTTTTTATGCCTTTCCCTTGTAGTTTTTCCATGATGACAGTTTCTAGATTTAACTATTCGTGTACATCCATGAGGATCTCAGCTTGTAGGTTTGACGTAGCATTCTAACAATTTCCTTATATTTTGGAAATGCAAGACAGCAGGCTACTCATGCTGGGGGCATGCCCCACAGACAGGTATAAATGCAATGAAATTTTATAGGACACAAAGAGTAGCTAGATCAGTGCTTCCCAAACTTTTCCTCAGCATGACCCCGTTTATGGCCCCATTACCTCAGCATGACCCCTCACTCCCAACCCACAACACCCCACCCTGTGACCCCACCCACTCATGTTGCAACCCTATTTGGGGGCTGCAGCCCACAGTTTGGGAACCAGTGAGCTAGACCCTTATCTTCCATTGAATGTCAGTAGCAATTGGTCACATGAATCTCCTTTGCAAATTTCTCCCTCAGCCTGCGATACGTCCTCAGATATATCTCTACTGCCTCCATGTCAATCCCAAGACCACTACTCAGAGAAATGTCTGGCTCACTCCTTATGGTCAGAAAAATGTTCCATTGTTGTTTTTGGAAGGGGAGCCCAAGTATGCTCTCAGGGTCTTTGTCTAGGGTTTGCTGGAGAGAACGATGTAGGTCCACTCAGCCCTGCCCTGACAGCAACCACACAATATGTTTTCAGCCAACAGTGTGTGCAGAATAGGAGTAAGGAAGTGGAGCTTCTTTCTCTGAAGACACAGTATAGGCATACTCACAGAATACCAACATCTAACTAGTCTACACTAATGGCTTGGAGATGCATTGTAATTCACCAACTGTTGCTAATCACTAAAAATGTGACTACTCATGAGGAAGGGCAAGGACAGCACATCACAAAATAGCTTATATTTATGCATGGGTTGGCTTTAATTTTTCTCTAAGCTTCAGTTTACGTTAGAAAGTGAAACATAGCTTATTTGATAAAAAATAATGAATTTTAAAAGAGCGTATTGCAGCATATGGATTAAATCTTTGCTGAGAGGAAGAAGAGGTAGGAATTGTGAAGTGTGGGGTTTAGTTAGGCACAGGTTTGAGAATAGCAGTCCTAATGTTCCCATGCAAAATGGAGGCTTTGTGTTGTCCTGAAGCATGTTTACAGACTAGTGTCAGATTCCCCTTTGAGAGGTATAGCATGTCCCTTGTCATCCAACCTCATAGCCACCTGCACATTGAACATGGTTCAGTCTCCTTCATATGCCATAATATTTGCCTGCTCAAACTACCTTGGTGACCTTTAACAGCTCAGACAATCAGAGTGAGTCAGTCTATGAATGGCCTCAGAATTAGAGAAGCACAGGTTGGGTCCAAGCCAATGTCTCTGAGTAAGTGCATATATGCATGGACATATATATACACACATACACACACACACACACATTCTTTTAACCATGCAGGATGCCAGACATGAAATCGCTAATTCTTTAGCCAGCAGACTATACCCTTACATAGATAAGGCTGAATCTTTAAAATCCCAATGATGTGTTGAGAATGATTGAATTATTGATGTCATTTAAAGACTGCACTGATGTACTACATGTCCTGTAACCATTTGAAGAGCTGAAACATTCAAAGATGTTGAGGAAGGCCAGAGAGCTAGCATTGCTTTTAAATTTGAAACTCAAATTTGTTGTGAGCAACAATCACACTCGACTGCCAAGGAAAGAAAAATAGGTCCAGAATAACCTAGGCTTTCACTGGTTCTGATTCATCTTACTCTTCCCATTTTTTATTTTCTTATGTTTCTTATTGTCTTATGTTTTCATTTGTTTTATTTTACATTAACTGGATTTGTCACATATATAACCCTGAGTGTTTACATGCTGGCAATCACCAGCTTATGAGAGGCAAGAAGGAAGCTTTGGAGGTATTTTTTAACCTTCTGACCCAATACAAGCCATTCGTGTATTAGATAAAAATGTTATTTTTGAAAATTTCCAATTGAGCCAATCTTTTCCCTCTTTGTAGTAAACATTTAAGAAGCCTCAGACCAATGTGATACCTTGTCTAGCTGCTCAGTGCTGTGCACAGTGATCTAAACTTCTTGGAAAATAACATGGAGTTTGCACAAAAAAGGAGGTCACCAATCCAGCTCCAGCTCATAGCTTTCAAAGCCATCAACAGACCTTACGAACAACTTGGGGCTCAGTGCATGTAAGTCTGTCACTGCCAAATAAAACATTCAGAGCACTTCAGCACATATAAGCAGCAGCCACACACCAAGCAAGAACTGAGAAGGCAATCAATCACAAGAGAAAAACCTGGCTGGCTGGGCCATGCACAGAGCTTTCTGGATGTTTGTGGGGAGACCAGAGGTTATGTGAAGAGGACAAACAGAATGAAAAATCCTCCCTGGCCTAATTGAGAATGAGTAAGTGACCTTTTATTGGCTTCAGGATGTAATAGATTTGACAAGTTTCCCTCTCAAAGGGGTAAATGATACACTGATAAAAAAAAAAAAATCACAAATGTCTCTTTTAAACATTCTCGCTATTCCCTCCCCAACCCATACAAGTGCTTGGAATTTTTTAAAACTTCAGTAATTGCAGAATTGACACAGACAGAGCATGAAGCAAGGTTACTTTTCTTTTCGAAGAACTGACTATCATCACTGGATCTTCTGTCTTACCACAGCATCTTGCTTCCCACCTCCTTTATATAGATTAGGCTTCTCCCTATTAAGACCAATACTTGATACCATAATAGTGCTTCAAACTGTTACACATTAAACTATAAATGTAAACCATTAAACCAGCAGTTCATGCCATCTCAGTCACTCGACTGCCTCCCAACTGCTCCATTGTTTTATACCTTTGGACATCAAAAGGGGATTGCCCTTTTCTCCTTGCATCTCTGATGGAACAATTCTTCGAGGAATATTAACAATGTTGAAAGCACTGAATTCTAACAACTGTGAGATTTTGACAATTTGCTTTTCTATCTTACTACTTCATTACTCATATATTTAGGAGGTCTACTAAATTGGCAGTTGACCAAATTTGTGGGCAGATTCCAGAGCCAGCCATCATTTTTTCAGGCTGAGCATAGTGGGTCCCCTCATGCCTCTGATTGGCCAAGGAGCCCTGGTAGTCCCACCCCTCCCTGCAGATTGGCACATGGCTCAAAACTGCGGCTTAATTACCCTAAATAAGCCCAGGAAAACCATGACTCCATGTGTAATTAAGTGCAAAGGCAGCCTCCATGACTCCTGTTGCAAGCAGCCCTGCTCTGCCCTGCCACCTCCTCCTCCATGGTCTCTCCTCTCGCCCCCACTTCCTGCCTCCCACCCTCCCCCTCTGCCTTCTGTGCTCCAAGACTTTTCTCGGCCTAGTGGTAAGCTTTTTTAAAAAATTTATTTATTTATTTGCAGCGAGCCCACCAAAAATCACAGAGCCCACCATTTTTCATGGAGCCCGCCCAAAATCATGGTTTCTGCACAAATCTTGCAATCACAACTTTGGTAGGTCCCTGCTCATATTTATCATTATATTGTTGGGCCTAACAATGTTTATTTCTATAGACATCCTGGAAAGAGGACTCCTATTGTTCCACTATGGAACTATTTCTTCAAAAAATCCTTTGGTGCATCGTTGAACCTGGAATCCTTTGATTCTTTCACTTTACATAAATGGTAACATTTTGAAGATTACATACATGGCATAGGCACCTAAGTCATATTAACAGTGCTTTGGTACCTCTGATGGTCTCTATGACTTGGGCACTTCTGAAAATGCTAGCCAAAGTATCCTAATCTTTTTAATTCACTAGCATTGCCAGAAGTTGCTATGTTATTGTGCAATAAATCACCTTGACTTGCCTTGCAGCTTCCTCTAAAATATCTGGAACTGTCTGCTATTGGAGAGACAATACAGAAAAACATGGACCTTGAATCTTATCCAATGCAGCCGTTCTTATGTGGCCTCCTCTTTCTATACATAGACACCCTGGCAAGCCATACTGATGAAATGAAAAGGCATATCCAAATGTCATGGTGGTTTAGTAGAATGTATTATTACTCTAAAGGTGCATGCATGTGAAAGACAAGGTTCTTCGGGTAGCTCTCATGTTTTATTTGACCAACTAAATAGTTGGGAAAATTGTTCTTTGCAAACTTGCAGGCACGAACACCCTTCTTCAGGCATAAAGAGAGTCTGCTGGTGTTTTGTGTACATTCTTGGGTAGAACAGAAGCCAATATGCAAAATGCAGGTCTGTGAAAATGCAAATGCATAGCAGTGAGGATCAGAGGCAATCGGAGATAATAGATAATTTGATCCTCCCCCTTTATGAGGCGTTGGTCAGGCTGCAGATGGAGTACTGTGTCCAGTTCTGGGCGCCACACTTCAAGAGGGACGTGGACGGCCTCGAGAGGGTGCAGACAAGGGCTACTAAAATGATATGTGGGCAGCAAGATAGGCCTTATGAGGAGCGTCTGAGGGACCTGAACCTGTTCAGCCTCAGTAAACGGAGGCTGAGGGG
>JAGPOW010003642.1:102577671-102628217 GCA_030014935.1 Caiman crocodilus | reverse complement strand
CTCCCCTCTCACTAGCACGGTGGAGGAACGGGATCTTGGCATCATTGTTGATGCCAGGATGAACATGAGCCGCCAATGTCAGACGGTGGTTGGGAAGGCTAACCGAACCCTAGCGTGCATCCAACGATGCATTTCGAGCTGGTCCAAGGCGGTGATTCTCCCCCTTTATGTGGCGTTGGTCAGGCCGCAGATGGAGTACTGTGTCCAGTTCTGGGCGCTGCATTTCAGGAGGGTTGTGGATGGCCTTGAGAGGGTCCAGAGGAGGGCCACTAGATTGATATGTGGGCAAGATAGGCCTTATGAGGAGTGTCTGAGGGACCTGAACCTGTTCAGCCTCAGTAAACGGAGGCTGAAGAGGGACCTGGTGGCTGCCTATAAACTGCTGAGGGGTGATCAAGCAGGAAATAGGGCAGGCTCTTTTTTCCAACCCTTCTGGCAACCCATACTGTAAAGTCCAACCTAAATCTGCTCTCCATCACTTTGTGGCCACTGTTCCTAATTACTCCAGAGAGTGCCCTACTAAATACAGCATTTTCTATTCCCTGCTGCTGTTCCCTGATGAATTTATAGGCAGCCTCAAGATCATCTTTCAGCCTTCTCTTGTGAAGGCTGAAGCAATTTATTCCCTCAGTCTCTCCTTGGTCTGTTCCTGCAGTCTCAGAAAGGTTTCTTTCAAGTGCATCTGGTTCTCTTGGACTCCTTTCCCCCTCAGACTGGCCTCCCAGGCAACCCTGCCCATCAGTTCCCTAAGTGCCTTGAAGTCTGCTTTTCTGGATCTGGAAAAGTCCAGGATCCTTACCCTACTGCTTTCCTTCCTTTCCTCAGGATGCTGAACTCAATCATCTCATGGTCTCTGCTGCCCAAGTTGCCATCCACTCTCCCCCTGTGCAACTTGTCATTCCTTTCTAAACATGCTTAGAAACATCCAGCTTTGCTCTATTGTGATTTAATTCCATCTGGAAAGGCACAGAACTACAAGTACATGCTAAAATATTAGCTACATAAAAATCACAGCTAGCAAATGCTTGACAGCAGAACAGGTCTCTCACACACCTTTGTAGCTCAGTTGTCTTGTAGTTAGTATACTTGCCAGCAAATGGAGCAAAAGCCTCGTTTTGCTTTCTATCCATTTTATTCAGTGACTATTACGCATAAAATGCAATATTTGACTGGGGGTAGAGGGCAGGCAGAAGAACCCAGGGCCCTCTCATGCTCAAATAAGTGCTTGTCTCACTAGGGTACAAGGCAATGTTACCTGTAGCCCCATATTTATATGGCCCAACGGGCCACCTTTCAGAGGAGGGTTAGTGAGCGCCAAGCAAAAGATGTGGCTTTGCTGGGAAGTGAGAAACATGGCTTCACATCTCTCCTGGCTAAGCAGAGCCTAAAACCTGGGTCTCCCACCCACTGAGAAAGTGCCTTAATGACCAAGCTATTGGGCTAAAAGGCAGGAGGACTCTCCTTCATTGAAGAGTTGCTGGTCATCATTTTTTGTGACTAATGTTTTGGTGATTTACACAGTTACACACCTTCAGGGGCAGAATATCAGTCATACAGAGTCAGTGCCTGAAGTATATCCTGCACATGCTCAAAAGGGCAAGGAGAGCAGCACAAGGGTGAAGAGGATCTAAAATCCATGTAAGTAGCCCCATAGGCAATGTAGGCAGCTACAATTGGCCATGTAAGCACTGCCTACCTGCCTAAAGGAGAATTGCTTTTGGGCCCAGATGTTTTACAAGTACATAGCAATATATTACAAGAATGTAGGGTGGAAAGTGAAGAGGAATACCATATCCAATTGAAATGGCATGAGAATGCTGTGGACAGAATGTAATTACTTGCTCTGGAATTTGGCTGGGACAATGAAGCTAACACTTTGAAAAGTACATCCATAAATATGACAAGCTTAATTCCTTCAAAGCTCCTTTACTATGACATGACTACGCTGTTTTAATTAAGGCTAGGCAAGTTAGTACCAATAAGGTCAGAACTTATATGATGCGTCTCAGTCTAAACTCAAGCCAAATTGGAACCACAGATTTTTTGAGACTTAGAAGAGTTTGGCTAGCTTTTAGTATGCAGAGAGTCATCGAAGAATGAAAGGAAAGAAACACTTTCAGGATTTTTCTTTGTATATCCATGCACACAGACAGGAGAGGATCTAAGAGGGGTGTAGTGCAATAGTCATACCCACCCTTGCACTGCTGGAGCTAGGTCACTGGAAAGCATACCAGGACTCCATTTCTCGACCAGCCTGAGATAAGACCTTTGTGAGGCTTGGGGAGAGAGATTAGTCACAAATGGAGCCCTCTGACTGGCAAGGAATGCCCATAGGGGACACACAGGAAGAAGACAGGAAGGGAGAACAGAGTAAGGCAACTTACCAGGGGGTGACTGGGGCACCAGCCCTAGGCACCAACTTAGTAGGAGTGTCAGAAGGATTCTCTCACTCCTGCAAAGTCTGTGCCCTGGCAGCAGAAGCAGCCCCACAGTTTTGCTGTTGCAACAGCCGCCAGATGCACGCACACTACATGTGCTGCTGCTGTTGAAGTAACAGCCAGAGTGTACAAACCAAGCCATGGGAGCAGCAGTGACCAGGGCTTGTTTCTAAATCCCCAGAGTAGTTAAGACTCCAGCATGCAGCTCTGGCTCCCCTTCCCACACTCACCACCTCTCAAGGGTGCCCAGGATAAAAAGCCTGCTTGTTATGCTTCCGTGTACCTGCTGCCATTTCTGCCTCAGATGACCAGAGCTAAGTTCAGACAGTCAAAAAACCCAAAGCTGAATTGATTCCATCTTTGTAGGTTAGTCTAAACTGCATAGGATTAGACTGAGAAACAACTGGACACACATTTACCTTTGATTCAGGAAATGCAGTCAAATGCCTGCAATGGCTCAGGTCAGAAGTCCAGGGGTGCTACAGCACAGCTCTCTGGCATTTCCTCTTCCTGCTGCCCCCAAAGTCTCTGAGATTTGCAGTCCAGCATCACAACAGCAGGACTCTACAAGGTTGCTCATTGCTTCCTCTTCCTGCATCCAGGTGCTTCTGGGATTTGTAGCCCACAGTCACAGCCAGCAGTAACTTTCAGTAAGTTTAGCAGGGCAGGGTAGCTCTGTACTTGGGGAAAGGGGATTTAACCCCAGCCAGGGTTTGCCTGGGAGAGGTAGTCCCTGACTCTCTCCCTCTACCCCTACCCCTACCCCTGCCCCAACCCTTCTCTGCTAGAGCAGACAGCCCAGCCCAAGGCTGGAAAGCATTCTAGGGGGCTCTGATTTAGCTTGAATCAGCAAGGGGTCTGGGACAGAACTTCCATAAACCAGTTTGACCCAAATCAGTTAAGTCTGATACTACATTCAACCAGGTTTATCTTAAAGTAGTTTCAGCCATTTTGAAACTGGTTTATGTGCACTGAGCTTCTGTTCTGTTACTAGTTTAAATCAGTTTCTGATTACTTAAACCAGTATACGTAACTTCTGTCCCTAGCCCAAGAGAGTAAGAGGAGTCTCAGAGCTGCTCTTTCCCCACTCCAGCCTGGGGTTCTGGAACAGCTGCACAGGATACCAGGCTATGCCAGGAACAGCAGACAGTTCCCTATGCCTCCTCTGCACCTAGCTGGTGGGAGACATGGGTGAGGGCTGTGTGGGGAGCAAGCACATTGTTACCACCATTGTCTGCTAAGCTCAGCATCCAGCACAGCTGCTCCCTACAACTGCATCCACTCAGGTGGCAGAGGACACCCAGGGAGCAGAGGTGGGAAAGAAGGACCTGCCAGCCACCCTGCCTGTTCCAGTGCCAGGGGAGCCTCAGGGCTACTCCTGCTCTGTTGCAGCAGGTGATGCAGGGAGCAGCCACATGGATACCAAGCTTGACAGCAGTGGGCAATCTTTCTTTTCTCTCCCCTGCTGCCTGACTGGCCTCCCCTTTTCCCAGTATCTCCCACTAGCCTGGGGGCTCCAGTAGAACCTCACCCTCATCCATCCCATGGTGTGAGGGGTGGTAGATGACATCTGCTATATCCTCCTTTTCTTAATCTTGGACCTACCTAATCATACATGAATTTCAATGTTAATATATTTCCACATATCTCAGGTTTCACCCAAAACCAATGGCAGAAAGTACCTGAAATATTTCTTCCCCAAGAAAGACTAGAGACTTCATAAGAAAGCCTGTTCTTATTGAACTTTGAGATCTGTGATTTGGATAAGTATTATACCAATGAATGGCTTTTTCCTTGTCATTTCTAATGTAGTATTGTAAAATTATTTGCATAGAGTTATGCTAAGTCAGTGTTCTGGAACTCACTGAATCATAACATTACATTTCACAATAGATGCTAATATTTATAAGACCAGCTCTGGGATGTGCTCAGCAATACATACAATATACCGGGAGTTGTTACCTTCCATTGTAGAGGCCAACAATGGAACCAGGTTCAAAAGAGGAGTAGACAAACTCATGCGGGATAGGTCTATCAGACAGGTGCAAGCTCCAAATTAGGAGTACCTATGCTTCTAAATGCTGGAAGCTGTAAGAGAAGAAGGGCAGGAGGCAAATTAGGTTTAATAGGGTACTCTGCAAAAATACATTTCCCCCTAGCATCTTTTTTGCACCTTTGTGACTACTTGGCTAAATGGACCTGTGGCATCTTTTATGTTCATTGGCTTTAATAGCAGTTGAAAGCTATGAGCACCTTGCAGGATTGCTGTTTGTGATCACACCTGCCCATGCAATGAATGTGATGCAGGCAGTACCTCACGATAGTTTATTGTTCCCAGGGGCTGCATCTACATGTACTCCTGGGACGTTGGCACCTTGAGCCAGGCCAAAGCAGCTCCAGCTGACAAGGGGCCAGGGGGTCAACCTGCCAGGCCAGGGCTGCTTCAAGCTGGTTCATTGTGTTAAAGAACTCTGCTATAGGATAGTATTTGTATACACAAGTACTAACCTATGTCAGAGTTAATTAGTTTACTGTGGGCTTATAGGGCCACACGTGCAGACAGAGACTTTCCTGCAGAGCTAATTAGGCAGTTCCTTGATAAACATCTCATGTAGATGTGCCCAGTGACAAGCAAATTACAAGTGATGGGGTAGCTCAGGAGGGTTCATATAAGGTTCATATAAAAATGTTAAAAGACTCGTACGAAAATATTGTAGGAACAAGTTTTCTTGTGAGATTTTGTCTTTCAGTTTTATGCCACCCCCAGTTGACTCACTTCTAAAAGTGTACCTGGTCATTCAGGCTTGGGAGTCCAAAGTGGCCAGATATGATATGAGACATCGCTGCCTGTGTGCTGTTGGTCACAAAAATTGGCATTTCTTAATCATACTAGCCCAAGGGGCCACTAGATTCAACAAAGCTTTTGACCTTTGGATTTCTATTTCATAGAAACATTGAGAAAGCAGCTGGAAGAGACCTCCATATGTCATCTAATTCAACCCCTTGTTTAAGCCAGGATCATTCCTATCCAAACTATCCTATACAATCTGTAAACTAAACTCTACATAAAGCTACTGTCAACCCTGACACAACACCCAAATCTGCCACCAGTAAAACAAGGGAAAGATGGCAGCCAACGTCCTGCTTCTTAGAAGGTTGTCAACATACGCTTCAGAGGTCCTGGGTAGAGGCCCATGCCCTCCTATACAGAGGAAGACAAAAATCCCTGTACAGTCTATACCAATCTAACCATGATGTAAAATTCCTTCCTGATCCCAAATATGGCAATTGGCCTGACCCTGAGTGGAGCAACAAGACTCTCCAACCGGGAAGCTCTGGCTTTGGTCCCAGCACACTTTAGATTTTAAACTAGTCGAAATCTAAATCCTCAGCTGTAGCCAACACTCAGTGCCTCTGAGGGGAGCTTAAAAAAACACCCTGAAACATGTAGTAGAAAGGTGGAGGGGGGAGTGGGGCAACCAGCAAAACCTAGAAGCATGGGAAATACCCTTAGCAGAACCTAGGCATACCTATGCCTAGACCTTCCCCAAACAGTGGCTGTCCAACCTCTTCTAGAACACCTCCAGTGATAGAGAATTCACTACATTCCTGGGCAGTCTATTCCATTGCCTCCTATTCAAACAGTGAAGAAGTTTTTCTGCATAGCCAATCTAAACTTACTTAGTTGCCTCTTCAAGCCATTGGTCCCCATCCTCCTCTCTGCAGCAGGAGAAAGAGGTGTTTTCACTCTTCTTTATGCCAGCCCTTCAGGTATTTGAAGACTGATATCATGTGTCTTCATAAGCACCTTTTCTGCAAGCTGAACATAACTAGCTCCTTTAGCATTTACTTATATGACTTGTTTTTGAAGCCCTCTATTATCATTGTTACCTACCTCTGGACCCTCTCTAGCTTCCCCATGTCCCTTTTAAAATGTGTAGCCCAGACTGCACACAATATTCCAGTTGAGGCCAAACCAAGTAGAGTGGTACCATCACCTCCCATATCGCGAACCTAATTCTTTTATTGATGCATCCCAAAACCACATTCATCTTCTCTACAGCTGCATCACACTGCAGAGTTATGCTGAGCCTGTAACAGATCAAGACTCCTAAGTCCATTTCCATAATGATGTTAACCAAACAGATGTCACCCATTTTATATTTGTATTTTTGATTATTCTTCCTGGTGTGCAGCACCTTGCATTTGTCCACATTGAACTTCATCCTATTAGCTCTAGCCCAGCTTTCCAACCTGTTGAGATCCTTCCGAATTGCACTCCCATCCTTCAGCATGTTCACAATCCTGCCCAGTTTTCTGTTGCCTGCAAACATGCTCAACAAACTTTTTATGCCAGCATCCAAATCATTACAGGACAGACCCCGGTAGAACTCCAGTCTAAACCTTGTGCCATTCTGATATGGACCCATTATATGTTGCTTGCGGTTATTGTGCCAGTTACCTATACACCATATACAGTGTTTCAGAGTTTCAGTTTTTACCGATTTTCACCAATAAATTCCCTAATTTTTTTTAATTGAAGTTATTCAGCTTTTACTGATTTACACTGGTTTTTACTGATTTACACCCATTTTTCAGTTCACTCAATTTTACCGGGTAGAGTAAAATCCTTGCTAACAGACACAAATGGGGAATGCCTGGGGGTGCCGTTAAGCTAAACGTGCTGGTTACCTGAGGAACACATTTCTGGCTGGATTTGGGGGGCAGGGTGGAACAGCAACCGCATGTGAAGGAGGGCGTGGTGGGTGCACAGGGGCCAGGGGAAGGGGGCCGGAGCCGCTGCCCAGGTAAGGGTGCAGGGCTCCCAGCTCTGACCCTTTGTGGGCTGGGAGGGACCACGGGAATCACTCCCACAACAAGTGGGTCCCAGCTGCATCCCGGCAGTTCTGGCTGTGGCCCTGACCCAGGTGCTGGGAGCTACAAGCCCCACCAGGGGGCTGGTGAGAGAGCCAGGCCCCACTCCCTGTGGCTAGCGCTGCACCCAACTGCTCCATATGGGCCTGCTGCCTGGGGGTTCAGGCTCCCGGCTCTTACCCTGGGTGGGGTGGAAGTGCCGATGCTGGTGCTATGACATGGTGCAGGCAGGTGGTGTCGGCTACAGCAGAGGCAGGAGTAAGGGGGATGACCAGAGCCCCTCTGCATTTGGGGCATAGCACTGCCCAGCAGCTGCAGGCAGCCGCATTGGCCACTCCCAGGACTACTGCAACAGGGGCTGGGGTGAGTGGGGACAAGCTGTACCATGCCCCATGCCCCCGGGGCTTCACTTGTTCCCACTCACCCCAGCCCCTGCTGTAGTGGCCCCAGGAACAGCTGACACCAGCTTCCTGCAGCACAGCATGGTGCAGCCCAGGGGCTGGAGTAGGGACAAGCAGAGCCCTGCAGGGTTTGAGGCACGGCACAGCCCATCAGCTGCTCCTGGGGCCACTGCAGCAGGGGCTGGAGTGAGCAGGGACAAGCTGCGCCATGCTCCATGCCTCCTGGGGCTCCACTTGTTCCCACTCACTCCAGCCTCTGCTGCAGTGGCCCTGTAAACAGCCGATGCCAGCTTCAGAGGGAACTATAAGTGAATGCGGGTCATGGTGGGGCACAGCTCTTGCTGTTATGTGCACCCCAGGAGGGCTGCGGGCTGGGGGGTTGTGCCCGATGATCATCCTGACTGCAGATCCAGGAGCACACCCCCCCCAGGAAGAGCCCAGCACAGCCCCCAGCCCACGGCCCTCCCAGGGTGCGCTTAGCAGCAAGAGCCACACCCTCCATCCTGCGTCCCGCACCCACTGACAGTTCCCTCCGCTTTGCTCCCTGCTGCAGCCCCAGGCTGCACCCTGCCCCTTCCCGAGTCCCAGCCTTACTCCTTCCCTCCCTCACCACCACAGGAATGTATTATTATTTTCCCCTATTTAAACCGATTTTCTTTTCTTTTCTTCTTTTCATCCCGATTTCGACCTGGTTTTTATGTTTGGAAGATAAACCCTGAAAAATTCCCAGATTTTTTTAAAATAAAAACTGAAAATGTGGAACACTAACCTTATAGTAGTTTTGTCCAGCCCACATTTATCCAATTTGTTTATGTGAAGGCCATGTGGGACCTTGTCTTGGCCTTGCTCAAGTCCAGATATACTATATCCACAGCATTCCCTTCATCCACTACAGTACTTACTTTGTCAAAGAAGGACAGCAAGTTTGTTTAACATGATTTGTTTTCCAAAAATCCATGCTGCTGCTTGCTATCAGCCTTTCTTCTAGCAGATGCTTGCAAATGGCTTTCCTTAGGATATGCTCCAGTAACTTCCCAGGTATTGAGATGATACTAACCAGCCTGTAGTTTTCTATGTCCTCCTTTTTGCCTTTTTTTAAAGAAGAGCACTACCTTGGCCCTCTTCCAGTCCTCTGGTACCTGGCTTATTTCCCACGAAGATCATTGTCAAAAGTGACAACATCGCCTTGCAAGTTCCTTCACTACACTAGGATGAAGTTCATCTGGCTCGTTGGAATGAATTCATTCGGGTCCATCAAAAGGTCTATGACCATCTCCTTTGTTAACTCATTTCTCAGTTTGCCCCCTTCTTTATCCAACCAATCATTATTAGCTGTCTGGCTATAGCTTAATTTTTTTTGGATGACAACATACCTTTCACACAAAATTAGTAGTAATAGCAAAGGCCAGATCTAATAAGGGATCTACAGTGCTGAATATTACAGTACACAATGTCTATACAACTGGCCCCTGAAATGATATACATACCCCTGGATTAGGTATGTGATACATTATATGCCACAAGAAATTACATGCTGAGCAGAAACCAATGCTGAGGATAGTTGTTTTAAATCCCATCAGTACTGGAGGACTGACTTGCCTTGCAAAACACTGCCAGACAGTATCTTCTTCCATTCAAGATCTATAGCCTGGAACCCTCTTCTGAAGGTTGAGGCCTATGTGTTTCTTTTTCAAAAATACAGAAAGGGCCTTATGTAGCCAGAGGAGGACATGAGGGTATCAACCTCCATTATTCAATAGCTTGACAACTGAAGCAGTCACTCAGGAAATGGGAGGTCTATTCAATTCCCTTCTCCAGTTTGTAATAGAAACCCTCTTTTCCTATATCCCAGGAATATGCCCTTAACTACCATACTAGAGGCTATTCTGGGGTGGGGGCACTCTCGCCTATCCTGACAAAAGTCATTCCACCTAAAAATTCACTAGGCCACAGAGAGAATAAGCACCATCATGAATCTGCAGCCTCGTGGGGAAAGTGGGGAGTCTCCAAGTCTTGCATCAGGAATTGGATGAAAAACTTAAACAGATTAAGTCCTTTTTTTTGGATTTGAGCCAAGGTTCCTAAAAACACTGCCAGAGCATCCTTTCTTCTGGTACTTACTGAGTTTCAGCCTTTTAACTTCTAACATTTTGTAGGTACCCAGGACAACATTAAGCCACTACGCCAATGTTGAAAAAGTCTGGCTTGAGTTTTGAACAAAGCTTTGATAGAAGCTGGATGCTTTATTGGTCTGCCCATCCCTAACTTGTGGAATATAAATGGGGTGGAGTCCTCCAAGTGCTCCCACAATACAAATAATACTGAAGCAACAAGTCAAATCATCAATTCTATTTGTCAATCCTGATGTTGTTGTTAGTACTCTAAGGAACAGTTCCAGTTACAGCTTCTTCTTTTACACCAAAATGAACCTGTCTATTCTAGTCTAGACGAATTATGAGTGTGCTGCCTCAAGACAACAGAATACACACCTGGGCAAAATCTTAACTCTAGCATAAAATTCAGGTCCCATGACTTTGTGACAGCCCTTAAGACAACTAGCCCTCAGTCCTGAACCACACTGTAGTACAAATATAGTCATCAACAACTACGCTCTGTGTAGAATACTCTGGCTTATATTAAACCTATATCACATGGTGATGCACCAACCTTAAATGAACAAGTGTCTGGACACCTGTTGTCCCTTGGGGTGCCTGTTTACCAAAGCACCCCAAGGGACAACAAGGTCAAACAGTCACATACTCCTCCAAGACCATTTCAGGCTGGACACAAGAACTAACTTTACTGTCCGAGCCCCCAAGGCCTGGAACTGACTGCTGCCAGAGGTGGTGCAAGCACCTACTCTGAACTCCTTTAAGAAACATTTGGAAGTTTATCTTGCTAGGATCCTTTGATCCCAGGTGACTTCCTGCCCTTCAGACAGGGGGCTGGACTTGATGATTTTCTGAGGTCCCTTCCAGCCTTAATGCCTATGAAGTCTATGAAACCTATGAACAAAGCAGAAGAGATGGGGTTTCTGCACAATGAGTGGTGTGGACAGCACGTTCACATCAAATGATCTGTCTGGCAGATGAAAGAATGGGGTTACCTTGATAATGCAAGTAGATGTCTCTAGCTGTTTTGGCCCAAAGGAAAATACTCATACAACACAGCCTGTGGGTCTTAGCAAAGAATAAATTTTAGGAGGAAACTAAGAAACTGAACAGGTGACAATCATGCATTTTCTATTTGAGGTTTATCAAAAATAAAATGCATGATTGTCACCTATTAAACTTGCGGCTTGATTTCCATGACAGTGTTCCTTTAAATTCAATCTTACTGGAGTAAATTGCAAATACAGACCATAAATTCAGAGGAAGCAAGGACCCTTTTTATTCCAGGAAACATAAAGAAGCTTTCCACATATGTGCACATACAAAACCCCTTTGAGTATAACATTTAGAGAAGCAGTGCTTAAGCACAGTTAAGATCAGCCAAGACCACTGCTTTTTTATTTAAGGCAGGAAAAACAACAACAGTGAAACTAAAACCACTGGGTTCAAATGTATCGGCCAAATCCTAAAAATAGGCCTGCTTTATTATGGAAAGAAATACAAAGAAAATAAAAACCTCCAGAAGATTTGAACTGCTTCTCAAAGTCGTCTGAATTTGATGCCAAGCGTGCAGGGCAGCCTAGTACTCAAGAGGTCTCTTGTGCCATTTTTGGATCTCTATGGTCACTAGTGACTGGATACACCAGGCTGGGAAGTAACCATGGAAAAAAAACCTGATTTCTAATGTACAAGACGTTCAGTCATTCTAACCTTTGTGTGGATGTTTATCTTTCTGTAACTCCATGTAAAGACTTCTACTAACTAACTCTGTAAGGATAATAATCCACCCTGCATACTGAATAGTGCCAAGCAGGTAGTACATGGTGGCTGGGACCCCTAGAATTTGACCACAGTTGCTTCCTTAAGGACCTCAGGAAGTTTATGCTAACAGATTTTTCTATTATTTTTTACTATTATCTACCTTCAGTCACATCAGCCAAACTCCACTGGGTTTGTACCCTTAACCAGTCCCTACCTGAGTGTGATTATCCCATCCATGTTGGCCAATGAGTCCCTGGCCAGCTCTACAGAGACATGGAGGGTTAAGAATAGGGATGTCTCTCCCTTCCACACTTGTACAGGGGCAAAACTCAGTCTAGATAGATGAAAAAATATTTTTCTTATTATATACATAGCTACCAGGAAAAATATTTATCTGGAGTATGCACAGATTGAAGAAAAGAGGAGGAAGACTGAAAGAAAGTGGGATTATATGAGAGTACAGTGTTTTTTATTTCGAGGCCTGCATGCATTTTAGAATGCTGTGTCTGATTGAAATATCTCTGTCCCAGAGACATTAGTTTATTATGGACTGATTCCAGCATCCACAGCCCTAAACCAAAGCTCTTTCCTTTGGTAGAACCGTGTCTCATGACAATCCATTCCACAGACAGAAGATGCATTTCTGTGTAATGTATTCTTTCCACTCTCGCCAACGGGGGCAGGAGATGTCAGTCAAATAACATCATGAGTGAAGGTTTTGTACATGCAGCACATGTCTCTTAACCAAAAGAATGGAATGTTTCAAAGAATGAATAGGAAACCTGCTGAGACAAAACCTCCGTGGGAGACCAACTGAAGTGCAATCCAACCTACATGGAGACTCTCTAGTGTGAGATCTTAACTGTCTAACTGTGTTCATGCTGAGATACTTGGCACTGCCTTGACCCCCATCAGAATTTCAGTTGCTCATCAGATCATTCACAGAGAACAGAGCTGCATTCTCATAACCAACTCTTATTATCTGTTAGTTGTCCTGCAATACTGGGACATGGTGGCAGAGCACTTAAGCTGTTCTTTTATGAGAAAGCATGAGACTGGCAGTTTCTCCCTGGACTCATGTTGAAGGCTGCCTCCTATCTCCTTCCCCCGTCACCACCTACCTTTGACCCAGCTGTAAATGGGTACCTCGCTATTCAAACAAGGAATTAGAGAGCTGGACAGACACTAGCCACATTACCACCACCTAAGATTGCCAACTCTGACTGAAGCTATTCCAGGAGATTTTTTTTCCAACATGACATAATGTTATTAACTGTACTGTTCAACCCGTTCACAATATCAGTCTCCCGGATTGCTTTCAGTAGTCAATGGGAGAGCGATGCCTATCCTGATAAACTCCCGGGAGGGTTGGCAGCCCTACCGCCTACCTGTGTGGTATCAGTCATAACCCATGCTAGCCTTATGGGCTGTTTAGCTTGTAGTGGAATATTGAATGGGAGCTTTAGTTGTGGATCAGATGCTATACAAATATAAATATCAGTTAATGGACTCCTGGAAAGATAAATAGTTATAGGTCTTCAAATGAGTTATTAGCAATGATTTCGATTTTTAAGGAGGAAGGATTTCTAAAATCTCATAGCTTTTCCCCACTGATATTGTCTGCTTTTTTTGCAGATTCATTATCCAGGCTGAGTGAAATACAAATAGTGAACAATCGCATGAGGTTATCTCCCCAGCCTTCCCTCTTTGGAAAAGCAGTCAGGAAAAAAAGCCCCTTACACTAGTATTTTATATCTATAGGCCACTTTTTACTCCAGCCTATGTTCATGTAGTAGCAGTGAAGTGCAGCCTGCTGGGAGGGAGTGTGGCAATCAGCCAGGGCACAGCACCATACACAATCATTGGGGAAAGGGAAGTTTGGCAAAGGCCAGTGTCATCATAAAAATGACAAAGCACTGCCTCACAAAGACACGGCTGCAATTTTTAATGAACTGTCTGAAAGCTGCACCCATGAACCCACCTGGAGCACATATGCACCTGGAGAGTCAAGGTATTTGATTCTGAAGGTGTCAGCATATTTCAAACCTGAAGATTAGATTATGTTGTAGTATAAATGTGTTTGCACTAGCCTAAGTGCTACATTAACTTTTCTTGCCTAATAACCTGAGATGCAACTCTTTTGGGAGCAGGCACTGGAATCTCAGGTAGTGTGAATATCTACCTGATGGACCTATATCAAATCCATCACAGTCCTTGCTACACATTATTGACCTGCATACTCAGCAGAATAAACAGTATTAGTAATCTCTATGGCTCTGTGTAGAGTGAAATGAATTGGGCACAAGTTTTGAGATAGCAGAACAAGTGACCTTTTTAATGTGAAGGGTTTGAAAGTTGCCAGGCTGGTAAGTTTCCAGGAGGATTAAAACATGCCACAGGAGGAAAAAATGTGCTATTTTTGGGCCAGTCAAAAATCAAATTCTGAATGATCCTTTTATTACCAGGAATAGGACCCACTCACTTCTTTTGCATTACTGGAAGCTTTATAAGGGCACTTTATCACTCTTCTGTCTATTGAAAGTCTTGGAAAAGCAGAGCACTTAAAAGCAAAGTCCTAGATGCCATGAAAACCCACAGAAAGGGACCAAGTAAGAGCAACTCAAAGTTTCCCCTCAGAAAAATGAAAACACCTTTCTTCTTGAGCCAGTGAGATTATGATAGAAACCAGTCACTTTATTAGCCACCCTATCAATAGCCTTTAGCTTGGTTCTCCTGCAACAACTCAGCTGCAATCACAGGAGACACTCAGCTGTTTTGCCCTGAATTTCAGCATGTAAAACCTGGTACAGATTTGTGGATGGTGCCAGCAGAATCCCTCATTTCTTCTTCTGTAATAAGATATCTTTTTAACCCATCTTTTAGGTTGGGAGGCCACCTATTCCTCTAGTGGTGGCTCCCATGGTAAGGTTCAGGGAATACTGTACTTAACAAGCGCTTGATTTTTTTAACAGAAAACTTGCCCTGTAACTCTCATGGCTCCAAATGAGATGCGTGCAAACGCCTTTTTTAGCATTCCTTCCTCCTTTTTCTGTGTCTTGAACACTTTACCTTTGTCTTGCCTAACCAGTTCATGTCCCTACCCTCCAAACTTCACAAACATTGCCATAATATAGTGCGCTGTGTATGAGCAACACTTCCATTCCTAGCTATCCTAGCTGTGCATAGAACATAGGCCCACATACCACCCGCCCCCAGTGGATCTGAATCAGAAATACACATGGGAGGACCCAGAGTTTTGGAAAGGGGGTGCAGCAGAAGGGACTACTGCAGGGTTGGCACCCTGGCTTCTAGCCTTCGCTGCAAACCAGGACAGGCAGACCAGGACTCAGGACCAGTAGGTGGGGATTTCTTTTAAGTCCCTCAAGCAAGTAAGAATCATCTCTCCCTCTCCCTTCACACTTCTCCTCCCTCCCCTCCCCTACCATTCCCCTCCTCCAATCTGCCACTATCCCAGATTGACCTGGGGATCAGGGGAGATCCAGAGTCATTCGTGCCCCACTACACCTGGGCTGCACCGGAAACAAGATGGGCCAGGGACAGCAGCTGCAGCAGTGGTGGTGGCAGCAGCAGGAGAGTTTCCTTTTCCCATGTCTGTTCCCAGGCTGGCAGGGAACACTAGGGACTCCGGTAGAGATGAGGGACCCACCCACTGCTGCTGCTGTCCCTGGATGAGTCAGGCCCTGCATGGATTCATTGTGAAAGTGGCTCTGAAGCCCTGCCCACATCATCAGGGCAGTTGGAGACAGTGGCAGCAGTGAGGTGGAGATGAAAGGGGAGAGCAAGTGCTGCTGAGCATGCAAGGAGAGGGTGGGGGGAATTCTTACTTGCTTCAGGGACTTAAAAGAAGTCCTCAGCTGTTGCTTTCACAGTGTGGTTCACTGAAAGGGGGAGTTTTCTGAAACACTGCACCCCTTCCAGTTCTACCTCTGGAAACACCCATATAACAAGACTTGCAATAATGTTGAATGGACAGGAACTTTTCCACTTGTTTAAAATGATATATTTTTTAAATGACAACATATCCATATGTTACATTTTTAATGACAGAGACTTCTTCTTTCTCAATGACTGGGCAAAAGGACTCATTAAGTTGGGTGTGACTCTCGGGCATAGTTTGGCAGTCAGCTAGAATGTACTGATGTATTTCAGCTCAGATACGTAAAAAAAAACAACCCCAAAATTTTCCCAATGTTTAACAAGGAAATTTAGCATGCAATGCATCATGCCCAATATTCAAAGGGATGACATCCTCTGAACAGTATATATTAGAGACAGCATTTTTCATAGATATTGTTTTACTTTTAAAAAAAACAAAATCAGTGAACTTTTTAATTTGTCCAGAATTAACAAATTGTTTATCAGTAATCCTATCAAAACTATCTTTGATAACATTGTAGATAAAAATTCATGTTAGAAGCAAGAGTATTTCAGATTCTGTGAAATGGAAACAACCTTGGCCATTTGAATTTTTCTTTTCCTCACTTAGCTGTAGGCATTATCATTTCATAGTTCATAACTATCAAGTAATTTTATTCAAAATTGCCTTACTGTTTAAGGATCTTTTTCTCTCATTCAATCTAAATGGTTTATATGTAAGAATTTTTTTTTATTTGTAAGAATTTAAAACCATTGTAAAATTTTCTTATGACTTGGAATAAATGAAGACTCCCTTGGAAATTAGATTATGTCTATGCCAGCCATAGTTCTGATGCTGAAGCCAGGAGACTTGAGTAGAGGAATATTTTTAATTACAACACTACCCTATGCATTTATGGTGACCTGACCACCTGTCTAATCCTCCCTTTTAACTTCTCCATGGTCTATTAAACATCCCCACTTCCAAATCTGTCTGCTGGAGTATGTTTTTCAGTGATAGAAAAGTCTGCCTTTCCAGCTGCCTAGCACTTAAGCTGTTCAAAAATCCTTTCACATATTCCAGTGCATAGGTTCACTCATGACCTCCCAACAGTATGATCCTAAACCAAGTAAATTTTACTGACGAAGATCCAATTGCTCCATGTAATGTCTCATGGCTCAATTTTCCACCAGACCTGTAACTCCAAACAGAAACTGGAATACGTCTTTGATATCCTGCATTACCAGCAGTATGCTATGGCTTCCTTCTGCAAAGACCCCAGACCTTGACAAAAAGCAACATCTGCTTTTTATATGAGCTGCTGTGAGAACACTAGGTCTGGACATTCAAAATGCCCAAGGCAGAATCAACCTAAGTTATGCAGTTTTTGGTAAGTGGTGTACTTTAGATCTGTAGCAAACAAAACACACATTTGCCCCTTGGTGGGGGAGGCAAATCTTAGAGCTAGTTACACCATTTTTAAACCAGTCTATGTGTATTGAACTTCTGTTCAGTTACGGGTATAGACTGGCTTTGTATGCTGAAGTTCTGTTCTGTTGTGGGTATAGACCGATTTCCAATCACTTATACTGGTAAAAGTTTAACACCTGTGTCTGGCTACTGTGGGCAGATAAAATTGTGCAGTCAGAATGAGTTAATTTGAGGCTTGTCCTGCTCTTGTGACACTGCATGTACCTATTCAGTGTTGATGCTATTTTGATTCTTTTCCCTATTTTGCTAGGTTCATTATTCCAACCCCTTAAAATCACTTTGGATTACATAAGCGAAAACATATTGTTTATGAAACAAGTAGAACATTATGCAGTTTTTGCTCTCTACATGACCAAAAGCCCTGGATTTCTCATGTATATAAAGTAGCTATTAATGAAGACAGACTTGAAGGATGTAAACTGTAAACCAATACTTAGAAAAAATATTGTCTGAGAGCCCAAAATCCTATTTCAGATTATGACTCATAGGATCCATCTACACATGTGCTTTTATATGTGGTAGCCTATTTTATTGCATATTAAAGCATCACATAAAAAAACATGCTCTTATGTTAATGTGCAGTAAATAGGCTACTGCACATTAAGCATCACTTTAAAAGTACGTGTATTCATTACTGAGCATTAAGGGAGCCTACTGAGGATTTGTTTAGTACTTCACATTGAAGGTACTAAATTTTATATGCATTAGGAAAAGCATCTTAATGCATGTGTAGATGTGCATTGAGTAGATACTGCCTCTCACTATGCTCATAGATTGTCTAGAAAAATAAGGACAAAATCCTAAATATAGTCTTAGCAATGATGTGAGCTAAATTTTTTAAAAATCACTAAGTAGCAATAAATGTAGCATATGAAAATACATCCCTAAACATTTGATTTTTGATCTTGTACAAATCTAGATGTTAAATTCTTCCCTTACATGCATCCCAGTTGAGCCACAGCAGAATGTAGTTTCGATGACAAAACTTCTCTGTTTATCCACAGTACAGCCATATTGTAGTTAGCAGCATTACAAGGGTTGCATGCTTTGCTTCAGCCCTCCTGATCTCAGTGGGATCTCACTTCACAAGACCATTCCAGCCTTGGTTTTCAGCCTTGGTTTTCAGCCTTTGTTTCTTGTGCCTAACCTATGTTGGGGACAGTACTATCTAACAGCAGTGAAAATAACTATACCTAAACATACATGTTAATGCTGTCCCAGAAATACATTGTACCCAGGCATCAGGGGCCAGACCCCTGCCCACTGCCCAGCAACATGGCTCCACTCTTTGGGCACTCTCGTGCTCTATCCAGCCGCTCTGCCACCCAGAGACCAGGGCTGACCTGCCGAGGCTGCTGCCAGGCCAGGGCTGCTCCACCCCAGCTCAAAATTCTGTTGTCCTGGACACACGTGTAAATGCTGTGCCCAAGAACAGTTAACTCCTGCACAGGTGGAAGCCTGTTGCACCCCGGTTGAGCCTAGGGACCCCCGGAACCCCTAGCAGGACCCCAACCCAGGCCCTCAGTGCAGTCCAAGGTAGGTGGAGCCCACAGCAGGGTGGGAGGGACCCCTAACCCAGCTAGCTGCGGAGCAGCTGAGTCGGAGCTGAGAAGGGACATGCCCCTGCCCGGCTCCTACTTCACCTGACTCCATGCAGATGGGTTACCTGGCACGCTTCCAGGCACATGGGACCAGGAGCATGGCCACCTCCCCTTGCAAGGTTTGCTGCACTTTGGAGTCTCTCAGGTGCCAGACAGAGGAGCTCCAGGTTGCATTCCAGAGACTGCATGGCATCAAGTAGGATGGCAAGCAGGAGGTAGACTCCTGCTGCTGGGTCCTTCAGCCCCTGGAGGCGGAGGGTAAACCAAGGTCACCTTCCAAGAGAAGGGAGGATTCGGAGCTCTCCCACACTGTCCATCCTGGGGGTTGGACCAAGGTGGTCAACAGCCCCAAGGCCTGCTGCACCAAGGTCCCTGACCCTCTGGAGCTTTGCAACTCTTGCAGACCCAGTAAAGCCTGACAAGTTGCCAGCTCCTGCAGACAATGCAGGCTTATCTTCAGCGACCACCCCTGCTCTCCCTATGGCCAGTCATAGAGTGGTCATCATGGGAGATTCCCTCCAGAGGTGGACTAAGGGCATGATCTGCTGCTCCAACCCCTTAGCCTGGGCAGTCTGCTGCTTCCTGGAAGCCCATATCTGGGACATAGCTGAGAGGATCCCAAAACTCATCTGGCCCACTGACCATTACTGTATGCTATTTATTCACGTGGGCACGAATTACACAGCTCAGAGCAATCCCAGCCTGGTCATGAGGCACTAAAGGGCTTTGGGAGCAGGGTTTAAGAGATTGGGGGCATAAGTGGTCTTTTCCTTGATCCTTCTGGTTTTGAGCTATAGGCTGAGGAAGGAGAGGAGGATCGAGGTAGTCAACCAGAGACTGTGGCACTGGTGTCATAGTGAAGGCTTCGCCTTCCATGATCACAGTCCATTCCTTGGTGAGAGAAGCAGTGGTCTGCTGGGAAGATATGGCCTCTACCTCACTTCACTGGGGAGGAGGCAACATCTTTCTTGATCAATCTCATCTCCTTCTATGACCAGGTGACAGATCACCTGGACAAGGGAGAAGATATTGACATCATATATCTGGACTTTAAAAAAGCCTTTGATCTGGTGTCTCATGATCTCCTTATGCAAAAATTGGCCAAATGTGGCCTTGGTTACACCACAATCCTATGGCTAGGAAATTGGCTCCAAGGTTGGACCCAGAGAGTAGTAATTGATGAATGCAAATCATTGTGGTGCTCCATGACCAATGGTGTCCCCCAAGGCTCTGTCTTTGGACCAGTTTTCTTCAACGTTTTTATCAATAATGTTGATATTGGTGTGAGAAGCGCAGTGGCCAAGTTTGCTGATGACACTAAACTTTGGGGCATAGCATCCACACCTGAGGATAGGCTAGTGATCCAGGCTTTGACAAGCTTAGTAAGTGGGCGGATATAAACCTGATGATGTTCAATACCAAAAAATACAAGGTACTCCACCACAGAACTCCCCTCCCCCCCCTGCCCATATCATGCTTATAGGCTTGGCAGTGCTACACTCACTAGCACCACAGCTGAAAGAGACTTGGGGATCATGACTGACCACAAGATGAACATGAATCACCAATGTGATGTGGCAGCTGGTAAAGCAAACAAAACTCTGGCTTGCATCCATTGAAGCTTCTCAAGTAAACCCCAGGTTGTCATCCACCCTATGTACTTGGCCTTGGTGAGGCCACAGTTGGAGTTCTGCATCCAATTCTGGGCTCCACACTTCAAGAAGGATATCAAGAAGCTTGAGAGAGTCCAGAGGAGAGCCACATGCATTCATAGATTCATAGATGTTAGGGTCAGAAGGGACCTCAGTAGATCACCGAGTCTGACCCCCTGCATAGGCAGGAAAGAGTGTTGGGTTCAGATGACCCCAGCCAGATGCCTATCAGAAGACAAGAGAATAGGCCTTATGATGAGCAGCTGAGAGCCATGGGACTCTTCAGGTTGGAAAAGTGTAGGCTCAGCAGGGACTTGGTGGCTGTCTATAAGTACATAAAGGGTGTTCATCAAAATCTGGGGGAACATCTGTTCATCAAAGTGCCCCAAGGGATACCAAAGACCAATGGTCATAAACTCGTCCATGACCATTTTAGGCTGGACACAAGGAAAAAATTCTTTAATGTCTGAGCCCCCAAGGCCTGGAATATACTTCCTCCAGAATTGGTGCAGGCACCTACTCTGGAGTCTTTCAAGGAACGTTTGGATGCTTATCTTGCTGGGATCCTTTGACCCTAGCTGACTTCCTGGCAGGGGACTGGACTTAATGATCTTTAAGGTCCCTTCCAGCCCTAATGTCTATGACTCTTTATCAGGTTGCCTTAATGGCACATATAGATGCACCTGCAGGGTATCTTAAATAGTGACTGGTCAGTGTTTGCTAGTGAGTAAGGTTTTAAATTAATCCTTTTGTTCTAGGTCTTGCAATACATGTTGCCATAGAATTGCCTATAAAGTTGAAGGACATTTAGAATATAGTGGGTAAATCTAGATGAGACACTTACTGTGCAGTAGCTCATTACTACTACACAATAGCTTGCTACTATTATGCAGTAGCATCGCCAGGCATGAACTGTGATGTGATGCTACTGCACAGTAGTATCAAGCTACTGGGCAGTAGTAATGAGCTACTGCACAGTAAGTGTTACCAGGCAACCGTGTGAGAACACTATTGCACAGTAACACCGGTTACTGCGCAGTCATTTAGTACTTGGCTATGCAAGTGCTAAATGATTGTGCAGTAACAACTGCACAGTGGGTGTTTTGTGTAGATGCACCCACTGTTTGCAGTTAGCATCATAGCAGGCACCTAGTACACTTCTTATTAAATGAACTATTATTTTCTATTTTTTAATAATTTGAAATATTATTTAATATGTAGTATTTAAAATAACACAGTGTTTTTCCATATACTCATAACATGGTTCCTCTTGGATACCAAAGAAAAGTCACATTTTGTCTCCTATTCTGTACATACATAAACCTGCTGGAATATCATGACTCAATATGCTTGCTGCAAGTAAGTGCTCAACAAAATCTTTCAACAATGATCTGTTAAATTTAAGGTTATAGACAAGGGATGAGATTTTCCTCAATGTTATTTAGACTCCTATGTCATTGAAATCAATGGGACTTAGGCAGAGGCATAGTTGGAAGTTTGGCATCCTGTAAGACAACAGTTCATGAAACAGCAGCAGTGGCAAGTTCAGCAGCAATGACAAGCCAGCAGTGGCAGCAACTGCTGTTTTTGTGTCCACCCTCAAGTTGGTGCCCTGGCTGGTGCCCCACTCCTCATCTCCCTGCCCTTCAACGTTCCTTAGTTATGCTACTGGATTTAGGTATCTACAGGTGTATCTACATGTCATCCTGTGGTGACATTGTTACTGCACCATGCTTAAGTGCTTCCTTTTGAAAGTACTAAAGCACAGCTCAGTAACCACCCATATTGCGCTGTGCGTGTAGCACATGGCTAGTTTTAGCCACTAAGGAGCACACCGCTACAGTGAAGAAGCTGCCAGTCACGTGTAGACTCACATGATCACTATGTCACTGTAGTGCATCGTACGTTGCCATCGTACTGCAGTGATGTAGGATGATGTGTAGACACGTCCTAAATACCCTAAATGCCTTGGGAAATATGGGACCTCTATGCCTTTGGAATAAATATCCCTTTGCAGTCAATGAGGCTAAATGCCTAACATATTTAGACACTTAAAAAAACTACCCATACCTAATATGGCTCCATCAACACAGCAAATATTTCCTGTTTGCTAACTGTTGCTGCATTTCTGTCACAGAAACAGTCATATTCACTATAAACATCCACCTCATAACAACATGTATATTTATTCCTAAGAATATGCTTTAAAAAAACAAAAAAAACTTCTTTCTGTTTTGTGAATATAATTTGTTTTCATTTTACCTTGATTTTATTACAAAGTCATTATGTTATGTTATGTTATGTTATGTTATAGAAAGTCCAATGGAGGGCAACAAAAATAGTTAGGGGACTGCGGCACATGACTTATGAGGAAAGGCTGATTTAGTCTGGAGAAGAGAAGACTGAGAGGGGACTTAATACCAACCTTCAACTACCTGAAAGGGGGTTACAAAGAGGATGGAGCTGGACTGTTCTCAGTGGTGGCAGATGACAGAACAAGGAAAAATGTTCCAGCAAGGAAAGTTTAAGTTAGATATTAGGGACAACTTTCTAACGAGGAGAGTAGTGAAGGACTGGAACAGGTTACCCAGAGAGGTTGGGGAATCTCCATCCTTAGAGGTTTTCAAGATGTGGCTGGACAAAGCTTTGGCTGGGATGATCTAGTTGGGGATAGTCCTGCTTTGAGCAGGGGGTTGGACTAGATGGCATCCTGAGGTCCCTTCCAACTCTAATTTTCTATGACTCTGTAACTAATAAAAATGTGTCAAATGCATTGTTTCTATGCTAAATTACATGGATCATACTTTTCTATGTTTTTTTTTTAAATTCTTGAAACACTCAGTAAAAATTGTTAGGGATGATATAAACAAGCCCATTGGCATTTAGCATTTTCTGCTTTGAAATTAAAAAATAAACTTTTTCAACATACCAGTCAGTCTCTGTGCCTAATTTCCCTTTGTGAAAAATGCGGGGCAATATGACTAAGATGAGGCTATCTTGCCTACTTAGATAATAACTCTTTTTGACAAGGACTGTCTGTAAGGTGGCATCTAACACAAGAGAATCCTAGTCCTGACTGTATCTCTGTGCACTAGTGTAACAGAAAAAAAATCATAATGAATAATAAATAGCATGCAAATAGCTCAAACATACAAAATATCTCTTTCATTTGATATACTTGTGGCATGTGGATGCTTTTATGGAGAATAAGACTGAAAGAACCTCTACTAGCTTGTGAGTCAGATCCTCATCTGGTATAAAGTGACACAGTTCAATCATATTGCTCTAAATTCCAGTAATACAGATATGTTTGTGAACATGCTATTTAACTCCCACAATTCTTAAGCCATTTGTGAACATTTAAATGGATTGTACATTGGAAAAATAGAAAGTACCTAGGATAAATATTAAAAAACATTTGTACTTAAATAGAGATTGTACGCTTTTGTGACCTAAAGGGGGAAAAAAAGTTATTCTTATATTTAGAGAGTCCTTGGCCAATTCAATTTGCCAGGATTGAATTCCTTTGTAATGTTCTTTGTCTGTGGTCCTTTCCCCAGCCAGTCATCTTGTTCTGTTTCCAATATTTGGTCTGCTTGGTCAGTCAATAGTCTGTCTCTCCTAAGATCTCCACTACATCATAACAAGAGACTCGCACACGGTCTCTTAAACTCTTTATCTACTTTAACGCTTCTTCTAGCACTCTCTATTTATGTTTTCAAAACATTTTTTCAAGTCCAGAACCATTCTGTTTTCTGGTCAATTGTCTTCTAAGGGTCCCGTTTTTCTCTACGATACCTTCTCTTTTCCTCAGCACTATCTTTCTTCCAGGTTCCACTTGTCTGACATTTGTGCTCCTCCCTTTTTATTTGACAGTGAGATCTTCACATAGACATTTCCCAATATAATTTTAGTCAGCTGTGTAATTTCTACTGCTTACAGTGAGCTTATGTCTTAGCTCTAGGACTTCTTCTTCCCAGATATCTACTCTGATTGTTTGGCAAGGAAAGGAAGCTGTCCCATAAATTCTGTTCCTTCAATCTGGCTTAACAGGACACCCCTGAAATGTTACACAAACAGTAAAAGAATTGGTTCTCTCAGAATGTTTAACACACACAGTCTTCCCAGTTTCAAAGGAAACATCTTGGTAATAATCATCATGCAATTTTTCTTGCATGCATTCTGTTTTCTTTTGTGTCCACATTTAAAGTTTGGTGTTTAGACTAAATAAATTAGATTAATTTAATTATTAGTTTACTACTCTGCGTCTCTTTCTATCATTCTTAAAGCAAAAACAGTTTTATTGATGTGCTTTCTGTAGACTTCAGCAACAATCTGGTTTAGGTAACCACGTGTTTACTCATTTCTGAGGTTAATGCTCATTAAGAAAATTCCCTCTTTAAAATATCCTGCCAGAAAAAATTCTTTTGAAAATTAATTTAGTCATGCAGAAATGTTGATATATGAATTAATCTCTCAAATGTATATGTGAAAAACATTTTTAATACAGAAAAATACAGAGATATTCTTTAATATGTAATACATACAAGGCATGTCTCCACAAGAAAATTTACTGTGCATTAGACTAAGCTAACACTATCTACATGTGCACAGGACTTTCTGCACAGTAAATTAGGCTAATGCACAGTTTGCTAGTACCAGGAAATACAATTACTAGATTAACAATATATTAGCTACTATGCAGTAGCGCACGTGTATATTGGCGACATGTAGGGGGTGCATGTGCACCTCCTGAGAGCACCAGTGCACCCCCGATCAGCTGCGCTTGCTGTTTAGGTGATGGAGGAGGCAGGCAGGAACACCGGTGCCCCACTCTGCAAGAGCCAGTCAATTGCTGCAATCACTGCAGCCACTTCCAATAGTCACTGCAGTCGCTTTTGGGAGCGGCTGCAGCGATTGGCTAGTGCTTGCTCCCAAAAGTGGCCACAGCCACTCCTGGAAGCGGCTGCAGCAATTGGCTGTTGTGGGATCATCCAGGGGGACCTCATACCCAGTCAGTAGGCTTGGCCACAAGGGAACCCCCTCACCCTGGTCGATAGAACTGGTCATGGGGGTGGGCATATGCCCCACCTGACTAAGACAGCACCAGTCACCCATGCACATGTAGATGATGACTGAAAGCCATTTTCTTCCAGGCAGCCCAGGCAGCAGGGGACCTGCCATTGTCTGGCTAAGCCCAGGGGAGAGCCGTGCCAGTAGGGACACCTGTCTCCCCGCCACATGGCTGCACCACTGCTGCATCTCAGCTATGTGGAGATAGCTGCCCTGCAACTGGCACAGCTCTCCTGGCCCTGCGCACATCTGGACTGGCCCTCATGCCCCCTGCTAGCCCCCAGACTGACACCCCAGTATAAAGGCATTTTTGCCTGTCTTTTTTATGGGTACTACAAAGTGTTATTCACTTCCATCCAGCAAGGGGACCCAGTTTCCAAGGTACGGTAGGAATACTAAGTGACTGCGCAGTACCTGGTGTTACTGCACAGTAGAGTCCCCCCCTGTTTTTTTTGAGATGGTACTGCACAGTAGCATCTCATGTAGATGTGCCCCCGTGCCTTATTTTACCAAACAGTAACCTTACTGCACAATAATTGCACAGGTCGATGCACCCACAGGCAGCAACATAAGCTGATAAGGTTTGAGATGATAGTTATGCTGTGGTACAGTTTGGAAATACAAATTTGGATATACAGAAGTTGTTTCTATAAGGCTTTAGTATTTCCAAGACACTAATCACTCTGAGTACATCTACATGAGAATCTGACTGGGCAGCCATTACTGTGCAGTTGCACTTAAGAACTGTTTTTCTGTGACACTGACTGCCACATGACACTACTAAGCAGTAGTCTCTAGCTACTGAGCAGTCAAAAATCTCATGTAAACACTGTCTCTGGTAAGCTAAACACTGAGGCTTGGAACAGACATTCAAAAAGCCTGAGCATGAATTGATTCAATCTTTGCAGATTAGTCTAACTCGCTAGGCTACATCAGTTTGTAGCCCAGACAGACGTCCCAGAAATACAGTCAAATGCCTGCAGTGGCTCAGGCTAGAAGCCGGGGGTGCTAGAGCAGCCCTCCCTTTTCTTCCACAAGGCTGAGCTGAGGGGGGGGCATGGTCAGGCCCCAGCAGAATGCTCTGCTTATTCTCTCCCTCCCCCTTAGCTGCCCAGCAGGGAATGTTTATCATCCTTAACTCAGTGTTTATCAATTCATTAAGAAAACAAAGTCTCTCTCCATTAACTAATGGAGCTCTTCTTCATAGTTTCATAGTTGGTAGGGTCGGAAGGGACCTAAGCAGATCATCAAGTCCAACCCCCTGCCACGGGCAGGAAAGGATGCTGGGTCAAATGACCCTGGCTAAGTGGTTGTTTAACCTCCTTTTGAAAACCCCCAGAGTAGGGGTGAGCACCACTTCTCTTGGAAGCTGGTTCCAGATCCTAGCTGCCCTGACTGTGAAATAGTGTCTTTTAATGTCCAGCCTGAACTTACTTTCAAACAACTTGTGGCCATTGTTCCTTATTACTCCCAGTAGTGCTCAAGGAAACAGGGTCTTTCCCATTCCCTGCTGGCCCCCCCCCCCGGTAAGTTTAAAGGTGTCCACCAGATCCCCTCTCAGCCTTCTTTTGTGGAGGCTGAACAGGTTCAAGTTCTATAGCCTCTCCTCATAGGGCCTACCCTGCTGCCCCCTGATTGTGTGAGTGGCCTTCCTCTGGACCCTCTCAATGCTATCCATATCCCTTCTGAAGTGCGGCACGCAGAATTAAACACAGTACTCCAACTGCAGCCTGACCAATGTTGCATACAGGGGGTGGATCACCTCCTTGGAGCTGCTTGCGATGCATCTATGGATGTATGACAAGGTGCAGTTAGCTTTCCTGACCATGTGCCTGCATTGTCGGCCCATATTCATCTTGGAATCAATAGTGACTCCAAGATCCTTTTCTGCCTCTTCACTGACAAGAAGGGAGTTCTCCAGCCTGTAGGTATGCTGCTGGTTCTTCCCCCACAACAGGTGCAGCACCATGCACTTGTCCGTATTAAAACCCATCCTATTCTAATCTGCCCACCTCTGTAACCTGTCCAGATCTAGTTGTAGCCTGTCCCTCTCTACTAGCATGCTCACTTTTCCCGACATCTTAGTGTCATCTGTGAATTTGAACAAGGTGCTTTTCACCCCCTTGTCCAAGTCACCACTGAAGATATTGAACGGTGAGGGCCCGAGGACCAAGACCTGGGGGACGCCACTGCCCACATCCCTCCAGGTCAAAAATGACCCATCCACCACCACTCTCTGAGTGTGGCCCTCCAGCCAACTTGCGACCCATCTGACCGTGTAGGTGTCAACACTACAGTCACCTAATTTTTTAATGAGGATGGGGTGAGAGACAGTGTTGAAGGCCTTCCTAAAGTCCAGAAAGACTACGTCCACTGCTACACCTGCATCTTAGGATTTTGTGACATTGTCATAGAAGGCCACCAGGTTGATCTGACAGGACCTGCCTCTAATGAACCCCTGTTGGTTGTCCCGAAGTATAATCTCCCATGCTGGCCCCTCACAGACGTGCACCAGGATAACTCTCTCAAAAAGCTTACCCAGGACAGAGGCAAGACTGACTGGCCTATAACTTCCTGGGTCTTCCTCCCTCCCTATTTTGAAAATGGAAACCACATTGGCCCTTTTCCAGTCCTCTGGCACCATGCCAGAGCACCATGAGTGCTCATAAAGCCATGTCAGGGGTCCCACAATGACCTCTGCTAATTCCTTCACCACTCTGGGGTGGAGGTCATCAGGACCTGCTGATTTAAATACATCCAGTCCCTTCAGAAGTTCCCTGACTAGGTCCTCACTGATCGTGGGCCTGTCTGCGCCTCCCCTGAGACAGTCCGGAATCCCAGTGTGGGGGATGTCCCTGTCCCTACTCAGAAAAATGGAAACAAAGACTCTGTTAAAGAGATTAGCTTTGTCATCTGGTGCTACCATCAGGTTACCAAGCATGTCCTGCCAAGGCCCCACATTACTTGCTACCCTTTTTACCCCCTATGTATTTAAAAACGGACCTCTTGTTATCTTTGATCTGGATGACTAGTCCCAGTTTCATCTCTGCCTTAGCTTTCCTAACAGCCCCCCTACAATTTTGAGCAATGGAGGTATAATCCTCCTTGGTGATGGCCCTTCCCTTCCATTGGGTGTACACATTCTTTTTGGCTTTCAGACGTTCCTGGATGCTTTTGGTGAGCCATGGGGTCTTTTGAGCACTCTGGCCCCCTTTGATCCACATAGGAATTGTCACCCTTCAGGCATGGAGGATCATCTCCTTAAGAAACAACCACTTTTCTTGGATTCCCAACTCCTCTCCCCTCCAGGAACTCAGTGCCTCCCTGACTAGTCTCTTTACCTCATTGAAATCTGCCCTCCTGAAGTCCAGGGCTGCTGCCTTACTGCAGGACGTTGACAGCCTGCACTGGATGGTAAATTCCAGTAGGTGATGATCGCTATCGCCCAAGTGGTTGTGCACCTGCAGTCCCCTCACCAGGTCATCTCCTGTGGCCAGGACCAGGTCCAACAAGGCATTTCCCCTGGTGGGACTGTGAACCTCCTGGGTTAGATGGAGGTCCTCATCTAGGAACCTACATGAGTGGACAGACCTGGCTAGCTGCTCCTCCCAGCAGATGTCCAGGTAGTTTAAGTCACCCATGTTGACCACATCCCTTGACTTAACTGCCTTAGCAAGCTGACCTGAGAATTCCTGGTCCAGCTCTTCCCCCTAGTTAGATGGCTTATAGCAGACCCACACCATTAGGTCCCTTTCCCCACCCCAGTCCCCTTGCATTCTGATCCATAGCACCTCAGTCTGCTCTACCTCAGATACAGTGCTGTTTGCTGAGGATGTGTATTGCTCTTTGATGTAGAGCACCACACCCCTACCTTTCCTCCCTGGTCTATCCTGCCTATACAGCCTATAGCCCTTGATGTTTACCACCCAGTTGTGCATTAGATCCCACCAAGTTTTAGTAAGCCCCACTATGTCTGGATTTGTGTTAGCTAGGAGGAGGGCAAGTTTCTCCCTCTTGTTCCCCATACCAATAGCACTAGCATAGAGGCATTTAAGGCCTCCTGAGGGTGTATGTGCCTCCCTGCCAATCCCAAGACTGTCTGGGCCCCTGTCTCTTACCTGGGTATTTCTTGTGCTTGTCGCCTGTCTTGGATGGGCTGTTCTTGTGGGTGTCTCTTGGTTCGGTGTTCTGTGGCTCCCTTGGTCCTCATCCTCCCACACCCCTGACAAGCCTAATGTAAACCCCGCTGGAGGAGATCAGCCAACATGAAAGAAAACACATGCTTACCTTTGGGGGAGAGGTGAAGCCCATCACACCCAAGCATGTCTCTTGTTCTGAAGTATGGTTCATGGTCCAGAAAACAAAAGCCCACCGCAAGATACCATTCCTGAAGCTACAAATTGACATCCCAGATGCAGGTATCATAGTGTCTTCCACATCTGCTCATTGGAAGGACTGATGTGAAGACTACCTGTGCCCCTAACTCCTTCAGCTTGCCCCCCAAAGCTTGGTAGTTCTTAAACAGCTCTTCCAAGGAAGGACATTAAGCTACCTGTTGATTAGCTTCAAAAAGACTGGCTGCCTCTGTCCTCTCCCACAGCATGGACCATATCCAGTGGGTAGTCTGCTAGCTAATACTGAGGTGTTTGCATAAGACAGAGGTGGGGAGGAGGGAATCATCCCTGCTTAGGAAGGAGATGCCAGGCAGATGCTCTGTGCCTACAAGACTTCCTGAGCTGCAGCCAGGGAGCAGAGAGGAAGAGCCAGCCCTGCTGTGGAGCAGAGAGCCTCTCCCCACCCAGAGAGCATGCCGGGATGCTGGGGATGACTGGTTTAGCTTAAAGCAGGAAAGGATGTGGGACAGACATTGCATAAACCAGTTTGAGCCAAATCAGTTAAGTCTGATGCTACATTCAACCAGGTTTATCTCAAACCAGTTTCTGCCATTTTCAAGCTAGTTTATGTGCACTGAACATCTGTTGTGTTACAGGTTTAAACCAGTTTCTGATCACTTAAACAGGTTTATGTGTAATATCTGTCCCTAGTCTAAGGGTATCAATAAGGCACCAGCATCTGCTCTCAGTGTCTCTGTCCCCAGAATTGGTAATTTTGGGGAAATCTCCCATTCTGCATTAGCACTAGCACTTGTAACACAATACTGTGGGGATCTACTCCACATTCAAGTAAAAATGTTAGGAAGCAGTTCATACTTTTGTCCCTGGGCAATCTATGGTAATGTAATGATAAGCGATTTCTCTAAACTTGGCCATGTAGAGAAAAATCATTACAATAGTGCCTGACCCTGCTAACTTCAACGGGGATACACTGAACAAAGGAGGGGAAAATTTAGCCTAAAAGTGTGACAGTACTCAAACTCCTGAGTTTTAAGAAAAGGAAAAAAAAACAATGACATTAAAGGCTAACTTTATATTAAGGCTAACTTTATAAATGGTTTACTAATTATTAATAGATGCACTGAACATCCACAAATTCACAGTGATTATCTTAATATGCTACACAGCCATACTTTGAATTCCTTTTCCAATACATGATTTAGGATCAGATTGAGAAAGGACCTTATGCAGAAATGTGGTGAGGATGGAAGAAAAGCAAAAAGATCATGTTTCTCAGAAGATGGCACAACTAGCAAACTGGCCTGCTTGAAGAGGGTTTGTACCTCCCAGATCTCTCTGTAGGGTAGAGTACAGGGTTATGTATATAGCATACAATCTGGCCCCCATGTGTGGCTGAAGTCATCAAAGATGTTACCAGACTTTAGCATCTATATTAAGAAAACTAAATTATAATGTGTAACCATTCTTGTACTCTTTGCTAATGTGCTGCATGCTGTGGCTGACCCATCTAACATCTGGCTCTGAACATGATACTTCCAAATCCATACTCAGTGTTTGCCAAATGGCTGAGGCCACATGTGGCTTCACAACTTGACATCCATGGAGCTCAGCTGTGATTCAAGTTCAGGAAAATCACCAGGTCTCTTCTTACAGTATGAGTCAGCAGTTTGGAGTGGATCCTTTATAAAAAGCAATGAAATCTGACTTTATATGGCATAGGATTTTTAATGAAGTCAGTGAGTATCACTGAACATGCTCAGCAGAGTGGTTATTACACGTTCTAGCTAACTGGCACTGTGGGCTAAATTCTACTCCCAGCAACAGCAATGTGAATCCAAACTAACTCCATCAGTTTCAATGACAGCAGAATTTGGCCAAAAGACTTGATATGTACATTTATATCCATGTATAAAGGCATTTTTGCATATCTTTTTCTGGGTGTTACAAAGTGTTATTCACTTCCATCCAGCAAGGGGACCCAGTTCCCAAGGTACTGTAGGAGTATAACTTAGAAGAATATCTGACCTCTCATTTAAAAAAAATGAGGTGCTTACCATCCTAGAGATTAATATAACTCAGTGAATAAATTCATAATGCAAAATCTATTCAACAAGTTTGACTCCTTTTTCTGTTTGAGCATATTTAATATTATGTTGTGATTTCCTGCCTTCTTTTAATTTTTTAAATTTATTAATGTGTTGCCCCCATCACTCCAAAGTTAAAGATGGGAATATTCAAAATTTAGCCTGTGCTTTTGTAGTTCCAAATGATTAGATACATCAAGGAGTATTTTTTTCTATTCCCTGATTGGCTGAACACATACTTGGAGAGTACCATTAGTGATCCAGTGAGCCACACTTTATAAAATCATTGCCTTTATAAAGGCATTTCAGACTCTGACACCCAAAGAAAGATAGATGGGCAACATAATCAACCAAGATGGAATCATGCTGCAATTCAAGCTGAACATTACACATAGCACCAGAAAAATGTTTCAAGAAAAGCTTCCATTTAAGTTAGGATGTGAGATAAATGGAGTCCTTTTCATTACTTCTCTCCACTTCACCACTAATTGAATGAAGTAGTAACTGTGAATTAAAATCAAGCACATCTGGGTCAATTAGCATGGAAAGTCAATTCATTTAAACCTGATGGATGCTTCTGGGAATCCCACACTTCACAGCAAGAATCTTACTGCAATGCCACACTCTCAGCAACTTAAATCAATTAAGCCATTATGTGGTCCTTTAATTTAATGAATTGGTTAATTGTCTTCTTGTCATGGTTCCACCTCAGGGAGCATGTAAACTATTTCTGTTTTTCCTATGGATTTTCTATGTGCCTTGGAACTAGCTGTTTGAGCTGTTTTATTCAAAGCTTGATAGTCCCATGGAAAAATTAATCTTTCTCTTTAAATATTCAGTGGAAAAGGTAAATTCTTCAGTGAAAAATGTATTGTGGTTACCTGGAACAAATGAGAAAAACCAAACACAGCCAGAGGTTCCAAACCAAAGTGGTTTAATATAATTAAGACTGAGGTGTGGTTTCCATTTTAGCATTCTAATATCCCTTTTCACTGGCTCTCCTTTTGGCCATGATGTGGTTTCAAGTGGTATCTTCAGCTAAAGGTATCTCCATGGTCAGTACTTTTATTTATCCAGAATACCTTAAATCACACTCTTGGGCAATAATCTTACAATGTGCATCATGGGAAGATTGATAGTTACACCTTCCTGATGCTTCATTCAGTGAACATACCTCAGCAGGATTCTACAGGGAACCCTAAATCTGGTTTTGCACTTATTAGGCATCACTTTCCAGAGTACTGGTGGTCATCATAATTAGGCCACATAATTAGATAACAGACTACATCTTTTAGGAGCTTTAATTTGGCCTAAATAATTTTGCCCATGTGCCATAGTCAACCTGTAACGTAGGTGAGTATATTATAGATAACTAGGCAAAAAGAACTCAACAGACAATAGGAGTGGATTAGAACCTAGAAACACTCATGCTGTAACCAGTAAAGTGTGCTAAATTCCCAAAATGCAAAGCAACTGGAACATATTTTGATAAATGAAGGTCAAATAGGCTACTGGAGACATGCTGTTCTGTTGTGCAGTGTCTGACTTATCCTTGGCCCTACCTCTGAAAGGAAATAAAATTATGGTACTATACAAGTTAATCCACCCATCATTTGGGTTACCACACACATAAGTAACTGATTTCAATTTTAGTACTGCAGTCGTGGCTGCTAAGCTTGTATTCTTCCTTTTTCCCTCTTTCACTGAAGCTATAACCTGAGTATCATTACCTCTGATGGGACAAGGAGTTTATTTAAGTGTATTAAACATGGCTAGGGCACAGTACAATACAGAAAATGCTGAACTGCTTTCTTAAGTTAGTAAAGGAGCTGATATTAAAAGCAGGCACCTTCACTTGCCCATGGTAATCACTGCAGTGCAGTGCTGATTACCTAGGCTAGTTTTGATCCTAGTACTTTAGGTCTCATAGTGGCACAAAACTCTGCACAGGCTAATTTAGCATGTTTCTGTGATTGCAGTGTGTCTCGGGGTGCTGGCAAGAATATGCTCAAGGGTTGTCTAATGACAAACATTCTGGATCTTCTACCTGTCTGCAATCCAGTGACATACTCCCAGACATCTTTCCTCCTCTGGTAGAATGGCATGCAGATATTTTTGTGTACCTCACTCAGGAAGAGGTTTGCAAAAAGCACAGGGCAATGCTTTGATTAGAAGAAAGGAGGAAATAGAGGAAATATTTTATTAGCTTTCCTTCACTGGCACCAGAACTGGCGAGGACTGGATTGTTAGCATTCTAGTTTCACCAGGTTGATGTGGGTGAGGAGTTAGCATTCTAGTTTCACCAAGCTTATATGTGTGGGGTGTAAGAAGCTGAGGGTCAAACTATTTCAGGTATTTATTTAGAGGTGGCCAATGATGCAGGATGGGTGCCCACCAGGATTTGCAGAAATGCCAATACCTTTAAAAATTTAGCCCTCTTGCCAAATAGGTCTTACTAGTTACCAATTACTGAAAGTTATAGCAGCATAACTAAAGGGAGCAGTGACGAAAGGGATAATTGAGGCTGGAAAGATCCTGGATCTGCCAGAACTTTAAATGTTCCACCATTAAAAAATTCCCTCTTTGCCACAGTATTTCCTCATATCTTTTCACAACCCTCCCTTCAGGGAACAGGAGAGAAGAATAGGACATTGCTCAAGTCCTGAGGAGGGATTCCCTCATCCCCATCACCAGTACCTTGCTGGAAACATGTTTGGGACTAGAAGCAATTCTTCCCTATTCCTGGCTGTGACCTATAGCAGTAGTTGTAAACTAGAGCTCTTTAGACCCCCAGCCACTTCAGGGGGCCACAAGGTTGGATACATGTGAAATTGGAGTCTCTTACCCTGAATTTTTCCATGGTGCCAGACAGAATAGCTCACTGCTGTGTAGGAGCATCAACATGAAGCACTTAATGGTGAATTAGCATAGTTTAATGGGAAGTAAGCACATGGATGTACATGTGCACATGCTTACATCACAGTAAATCTCCCTAATCCTGAGTAAATTTGCTATTAGCAATGGCATCAGCACCGTAGTGCTTGTGTAGACACCTGGCTGGGAGCCAAATCTGATCCTGGTTAGTCATCCACGGGAGCCTGGACAGGGACCACAACTCCCTGCCCCAGCAGCAAGGAGTGCCAATCCCCCTGCTCCCAGATCAAAGAGCAGATCCTTACCTCCTAGCCCCGGCTCTGCCATCATAATCGAGAAGTTGTAGGATAAGAGATGCTTATCTCCCAGTAGCAGCCCCATGGTAACAGAGCCACTGCTGGGAGATAAGGGTCTCCCAGTCTGAGGCCTGTGACCGTAGAACTCAAGCCTGGAGATCAGGGTCTTCTGTGGGGCTCAGGCTGAGAAATAAGCAGATCTCTCCCTGACCAGGAGAAGATCTCGAGTGGAGCTGTGGGGAAACAAGATGGAGGGGGGCATTTGTTCCCCACCCAGTGCTGAGCTGCAAGAGAAACAGCAAGCACAGAGCCAGAGGGGGAACAAGCTCCACAGCCCCCACTCCACAATCACAATTTTAAACACAGAGCTCCCAACATAGAGACAGTTCCCCACCCAGCTGGGAGCAGGCTGGGACCTGCCCCTGACCAGGACAGTTCCCAGCAGCCCCAAACTGTGCAGGGAAGCATGTGCAGCCTATGAGTGGCTGGGGACTGTCTGGTTTCGAGCAGTCCCCAGCCAGCTCCAGGCTGCACATACAGACTTTCTCATGTAGCCTGAGGATGTCATGGGTGGGGGCAGGTCCCAGCCCCATGCTCTGATCAAGTGATCAAGGCACAGAGCTTAAAAAGAGCTTCAGGGCTGTAGCAGGACATAACTCCCTGCCCCAATCTAACAGTGGGGCAGCTAGCAGCAAGCTAGCTGTCCCACAGGAGGATTTCGGCAGGAGACTGGGACCTGCTCCTCCCTTGCAGCTCTTTCCAATCTCTGTGCCCCTGATCGGGGATCCCTGGCCAGGAGCTCCATGCTGCTAGGACAGGGGGACATTGTCCCTGCCCCAGGAGTCAGTAGCCCCCAGGACAAGGAGACAGATGCCTCCTGACTTGGTGTTCCCTGCCAGCCTCTGGGCTAGCACCCAGAGGGAGCCTGGAGCTGGTTTCCTGAGCACAGGCTAAGTGTGCGAAGTAGTTGGAATGTTTCACATGGTCAAGAACATTGAAAATCATCAGCTTGCATCTTCACACAGCAGAAGACCTAGTAGGTCACCAGACCACTGTGAAGATTTTAGTGATGGTGCTAAGGTCCTGCCACAGAAAGGGACATCTACAAATGTACATGCAGTAATCAAGAAAACAGATATACTCAACTGGGCCCTGATCCTTTCTGGAATTCTGTTGAAATAAAAAGGAGTCTAAGAGAACTGCACTAACCCAAATAAAACTGCTGAAATGGCTTTCTGTTAATCTACTTCCCAATATACAGACAAGGGCTATAACAGGATAGGGAGCACAAGGAAGTGCACATAGCCACAGTTTGCCACTCTTCAAGTCTCCCAAGACCTGCCCTTCAGCATACTTGAGAATAGTTCTTGGGGACATCCCAGACCAGCTTTTCTACTGCATTACTTGGCCTGAGGCACATGAATAGGAGACAGAGTGGATGGCTGTAGTATCTATTCAATTATGTTTTTCTATGAGGGTGCTAGGAACATGGTGTAGACACCCCCTCCAGCTCTACATTTAAAAACAAGCAAATTTACATTTTTACTTGTCTTTATGGATTCCATACTTGGAACCGGGCACTTGCATTTTAGGCACATGACTGGTCAACATTGCCATGTTTTAGTTCCATTTTGGATCCGTGTCTTCTACCAGTTCAACAAATAAATGCAGAATGTAACTATAATGATAGAAACAGTAAGTACGGCTGTTTGCTGCACTTAGTTTTTATTCATATGGCTGGCTTTAAGTTGCATACAGGTAGATCAGGAGTGGCAGGTATGGGGGTGGGTGGGATCAGAGAAAGCTAGCAGGTCCACATGGGAGAGGAGGGGGATAGTTGGCAGGATCCAGTGGAGCTGGTGGGTCTGTGTTAAGGGGGGAGGGGAGGGTTGGTATGCCTGCAAAGGAGCTAAATCAAGGGGCAGAACATAGCCTATGCAGTGTCAAGGGGAGGAGGGGAAGTGAGAATAGCACAGCTGCAAGTGGCTGGGGCAAGTGGCTGGGCTTCTTCAGCCTCAGGGCTGATCTGTGAACATGTACAGGTATTCAAAATGTAACCCAGGAGGTACTCCAAGAGGTAACCCCTCTCCAATTGAAGGGATCAATGCAGGTGCACAAGCACTGTGGGAGGTATAGGGACTTTCCTCCCCCTATAGAGCAGAGCCAGACCACCACTGCGGACTTAACCATATACCTTTTAATGAGGGAACAATACTGGGAACATAACGGGCATAATCAGGGGGTATAGAGGACACTACAGTGCCCCAAGGGGGCAGGATTCAACAAAGGTTAGACACTTACAATCCTTGACAAAAGACAGGGTTAACAAAATATAAAACATAAACAGCAGAGCAAACAATACTGGTTGGGGAAATATAAAAAGGCACCAAATACCAAATGTCAAAGGACAAACAAATATAGAGCTTCGGTACCTGGAGGGGTAGAAAGGTGAAAAACACAATGGCTCTTTTCTACTGCAAGAACATTCTTTTCTTGTTAACTCACTCACCCCAAGCCACTAAACCTGGGACTTGAACATAGATCTCCCACATGGAAGGCAGCAACACTGCTATACAGCCACCAGTACTAATGCTAGTTCAACCTGCTAGGGGTCTTGACTTTCTTGGAGTCCCAGCTGCCTGGTCTCTGATTGGAGGAGCTGGAAACCAAGCTGGGAACCTCTCAGGTCACTGCTAAGATCCTCCTGCTGGCCACAGCCTCTCATAGGGGATCCTGGAGCCCAGTGGGAAGCCTCTCCTGCCAGCTACACACCGTGCTGCTGAGGGTCCAATTGCTGCCTACAGGTCCTGCTCCTTCAGGCTCTTGTGGGGCAACTGCTCCTGCCCTGGTGGCTCAGCTCTTTGAAGCTCTTTCCTCATAGTCCCTCACTGGTCTCCTCCTGAGTCAGCTGTGTTGCCCCTTTTATCCCCCTCCAGGTGACCCAAGGGGTCAATCAGGGGTCATGAGGGGTGAGTCTCTGGGGCCTGATTGATGAGAAAAGGGAATCCCAAGTCCTCCAATCATATTTTACCCCTCAAAACCCCTGGGCTAGGTCACTGCCAGCTAGGTCATCACAAAAAGATCCGTTTAACCCTTTCCTAGATCAAGTTAATCTGATCTTGATCTCAGTGATCACATCTACACATGCATTAATGCACACTGTGTTTACTGTGCATTAAGTTTAGTACCTGTAATGACAGGGACTAACTAAATGTGCAGTAACTGGTGCTACTGGAGCTACTGAGCAGTAGCACCAGCACACGCCTTTTAAGTAACACTAATGTGCAGCAGACTAATTCTAATGTGCATTAGCACAGTAGCATAGCATTTGCCATGACACGCTAATATGCAGTAGAATTATGCTGCTTTGCATTTAGCATCTCATGCAGATGAACCAGTTAGTGCACCTCCTGAGGTGCACTAACTTGAGATCGAATGCACCATTTTTAGGTGGATCAAGCTCTCTGAACACCTGCACAATTGGACAGTTAGATTGGCCTAACTCTGGTTAGGTAGATACAAATGTAACTCTGTACATACCTAATGATAACATGTTTATACCCAGTTCCCATTGATGTGAGTTACTGCAGGAGGTGCAGGGCAACAGTGAATAAAGAGAGGCCTTTAGCCAGGACTATGCATTCAGAATCTTTCACAGACTGTAAATTCACTCTTTCAAAAAAAATTGGAACTGAAGAAATTTGAAATGCCCCCAGAACGGCTCTAGCCCCCTCCGGCTGGCAAAGTAGCACACAAAACATTCTGTTTGCCTTGGCATCATACACACACTTATAAAACCTTCCTCCTGTCTCATGCACAAGGAATGTAGCCATCTCTTTTCAGGTATATACCACCAGGAACATGCATACTGTAAAGACAAGGCAAGGAAACATTACTAATAACATTTCTATATGGTCACTCTTATTCTACTTGCAGCAATTCCCTCCTTGAGTGTCACAGGCAAATGTTGGAGTCAGACAGGCAAATGCCAGTCTAAGTATCATGCAAATGAGACAGCACCTTCCAAACATCAGTAAGCGGTAAGGAAAGAACTTGCATCACCCTCAAAACAGACACTTCCCATTATGTAAAACAGGAGTTTCCGTGTAAATAAGACCATTCCTGAGGGCCTGTCCTACTCCCATTTGGAAAGACAGGCACTTAAGGACATTGGTCAGCCTTTTTAGCAAACTACTAAGCAGAACCAAGGCAAGAGTAAGTACTATTCATGCTCCTTTCATTCAGGGAAAAGCTAGTTCCCTCATTTGGAAAGCAGAGTCCTACGTTTTGAGTGGTGTATTAAACTTCATTAGTCAGTTAAAGGTTTTTCATCAATGCATCTTATAATAACATGAATTGCTTCATGAACAATTTGCTTTCCACTAAGATATAGATATATGGTTTAAAATGGAACATTTACCTTATATTTTCATGCTGTCTCAGGCATTTACATTGGTGTTATTTTGGTCCCTTCTCACTAACATACTTTATATTCTTCTAATAATGAGTGTTTTCCTGCAGCTTTGCTTCCAAATACATATTGAGGCACTCCCATCCCAGTAAAAACTCAGGAGACATGTCCCACAGAAGGTAAAGAACTAAACAGCAGCCAAAATTCACCACATGCCTTTTCCAAATAACCTTTTCCAGATACCATAATGGTTTTCAGAACACAACTGAATCATCCATACATCAATACTGTTTTGGTACAGCACACAACATTGATATCAACAAAAACACCGCTACCATTGGACACTAACTTTATTATTTGGAAACATTTAGACTTTCCAAGTTGAGAAAGAAAGTAACTTGAAGCATTCTCAAAGGAAAAACACAGTTCTGAAGTGTAGTCCTCACAATAACAGAGTCCTGATCCCTAAAATGAAATAGGCAGACTCCTGCTTCCTAAAACAAGATACATGAGACATAATGAAAGTGGCAGCTACTGTAGCCAAGAAGGTGGTTTTTAATAGAATTGAGAAAGGGTGGATTGCATTCCCACAGAAATTGTGGAAACACAAATGTTGTCCAAGTTTAGAAAAGTAAAATTGCTCTTGTTTTTAGACCAAAGGAAAAACTACTGCTTTCAAACATTCATGGAAAAGTATTAAGGAAATTATTGTTGTTATTGTTGTTATTATTGTTATTGTGGCAATAACAAGAGTCCAGTGTCTGTCAGCATTTTCCATTTTAATCCATCTCTTCCAGAGAATCAAATTGGGTAGAAATATCCAGTTGGGGATGAAAGCTGGAATGCAAGATCTTACCCTGGAGGTCTAAACCTAGTGAAGCCTGCAGAAAAGGAGCATTTTCGTCAGTCACTATTGCTTTGTTTTTCTTGTTTTGTAGTAATGATAAGGAACTGGAGTCTAGTCAAATCAGCATTCAAAATTTTGGAGACTCACTCAAACTGCCCACAATAGTTCAGTCTGTAAAATTCTGCTGGAGCAAAAAGAGGTTATGTAATAGGCCTGTGTGAAGCAGCTAGTATTCACTTCAGATTTGGCTGATTCAGGAGACAGTGATTCAATTCGGTGATTTGAATCACTGTCCTGGTTTGATTCGGCTGAATCTGGTTCAGAGATTTGGCAGTAGCCCAATCTCCAAATCTCTGAATCAGGCAGGCCAAGCCCTTTCCCCACCCTGTTCCAGCCCAGCAATGGCTGCCTCAGCTCCTGGCATTTGTAAAAAAAAGCTCATTGGGTGCTGCCGGGTGGGTGGCAATCCCTGCTGCACCCTACTGCCCCACACAGCATGACGGGCTCTACATGAGCCCCCCGACCCTCCCACATTCCCCCAGTCCCCCCGCAGGTGCCCCGCATGGGTCAGCTTTGGCCCTTTAAGAAAAAAAAAAAAGAAAAAACCCTGGACTCACTGTTCCTGCCAGCAGGGGAGGGCAATCCCCACTGTCCCTCACTACCTCACGCCATCTGGGGGCTCTGCCTGAACCCGTGAAGCCCCAAGACCACTGCAGGAGTGGTGAAACCTGGGGCTTTTTTTGGCTTTTTTTTTTTTCTTAAAGGGCTACCCCTAGTACTTACCAGCTCGGAGTGGCTGCAGCTTCTTGCTGCAGCCACCAGGGCTGTCTGAATAACCAAAGCTCTCCGAATCTTTTCCAAATGAATCAATTCAGACCTTTTAATTAGTCCCCTGATTCAATTCAGATTCAGAGATTCAGCCATGGAATTGGATCACATCTCCTCTGAATCAAATCACCATACAAAGCTTCGCACAGCACTATTATGTAAAGATTGATCTAGAATTTCTACTTCCTGTATCATCCTAGGCAGAACTCAGAATTGCGAGGGGTCACGAAGGGAAATGTAAGATCTACCAAACATTTCAGAACTTCGAAAAAGCACAGTTAAAACTTTGTTCTGAAACCAAATGCATGTTGGGTAAACATGAGTGACTATATTATTAAAAAACTAGTTTAAGGTTTCCAAATGCTAACAGTCAAACTAGACATGTCTACCTGAGAGCCTTAACTGCTCAGTAGCATTGTTTACTGCAAAATAAGCATGCGTGCCTCTAAGTGTACATGTTTATGTGGCGGAGCACAGTTGGAATGCTTGCCAATTAGTGTGCTGCTGCAGGCTACAATGGAGACTGTATGGTGAGCAGCAGGGAGATAATCCCCCACCCACAGGTAGCTATTTTAAGGGGGAAGGTGTGTGATTGAGCACCTATGGTGCTCTGTCACTTTAAGGGCTGAAAACAGGCAGCTGGCAGGTGCAGGCCAGCCCTGATGAGGCAGCCATTCTAGATTCTGACTCTCTGGTCTGAGGCATTAGTTTGCTGGGAACAACCAAAGGAGCAACAGCACCCGGCTGAGCTGCTGCTCACAGAACACCTTTGTGGTAAGGGAGAAACTATGGGGATGGCAGGAAGTTCCTACAGACGCAGTGGGGTCCAGAGCCCCAGGAAGATGGTTTTGGTCTAGTTAGAATAAGGCCCAGTCTAAGCATGGGAGTTGACATCTGGTAGGCCTACAAGGCCTACAAGGGGACCAGGCAAACCCCTGGAGTAGAAGAGAGTTCTCTGGTGCGACCCAAGAGGGGCACCCTCTTGTATGGGCAACAGCAGCTTCTAAGCTGACTCTCTGTTCCCTTGCATTGGTCAATGCAAGAGGGCCAGGGCCAAAGGGCAATTAAGCCTAATATGAGGGGTAGGCCAAGGCCACTGTGAGCTATCTGTCACCCTGACTGGCCTGGTTGTGGGGCCATGGCCTGTAAGGGCTGAAGGTCCCTTCAATGGGGGGCGGGGGAGGGGACATCACAGCTGAAGAGGGTAGGGGTCAACCAGGATTCAGCCTGTTATAAGGTCAGAATGGGGCCAAAGTGACAGCTGGACCCAATGAGAGAGAGAGCCCAAGGACAGCATACAGGAGCCCCAGTGAGGGAGTTAGACCAGGGCAGGTAGGTCCTCTTGGTCTTTGGTAAGACCTAAAACTGCACCCCACTGGCGAAGTGTTGCCTAGTGGGGCTGGCCATACCAGGACAGTCCACCAGAAATGTTAGGCCAGTTACCTCTTGAAAGGCAGTAGGGGCATCTGATAACCCCAGCCCCCACCATCTGGTGAGTCATTAAGACTAAAGGTAGAAAGGCCAGGCACACCTATGGGAGAGGCAGCTGAGCCTATGGGGGTGTAAGACCTCAGTGGTAGTGAGGCCAGGTACTTCCACCTTGAGAGGCACCTCAGTCCATGGGGGTATAAGACTCCGGTGGTAGTGGAGCCAGGCATGCATATGGAGAGGAACCTGAGCCCATTGAGTATAATATCCTGAGGCCTCAGCATAGGGGAGGAGTGTTGGCCCCACTGAGCTTGGCAGAGTAGTTACCCCAGTGAAGGGGTGCAGTGTTGAGGCCCCTGGAAGGGGACGGTTACATCCAGGTAAGTCTTTGGACACCTGAGGTGACAAGTGGGCATAAGGCCAAGAAGACAAGTAATTGGCCCTAATTAGAGGGCGTGAATGAAAAGTAATCCAGCAAAGGGCTTGAGTCAGAATTCCTTCCAGGATGGCTGGTCACCACTCAGATGAGGGTGGTAGAAGAGGTTTGAAAGTCTGTGGAGAGTCAAGGAGAGTGAGTAGGCAAGCCTGAGGGCCTACGCAGATGCACATGAGTGCAGGGTACGTTGGGTGTGGCTCAGTGAGGAGCAGCACGTAAGAGACCCGGTGAGAGAGAGCAGCGTGCAAGAGGCCCCAGTGAGGTGGGGGCAGTATGAATGAGGCCCAGCGGGGTGGAATGCAAGGACAAATGAATAAGGCCAAGCAAGGGCCTGAGTTTGGCCCAGCCACAAGCCGGAGTAAAAAGCACCTCAAGGATGCCATCTGTGAGGCATGGGGCACGATAAGGGAAGGTCAGAGTTGTGTACAAACCCTTAGGCATCAGGGTCTTAAATGGGCAGCCTCCTGCTTATTCTAATACCAGTTTACTTTACATCAAAGACATGGCAAGAGAGACCAGGAAGACTGCCCTAGACAGGTGGGTGGGCCAATACTGGGACTGGGACTTGGAGATTGCCCCCTGTCACATCTTACTAAACTGTAAATCTCACTATTCATGAGTAAATTTGCCACATTGTCCCCACCCTGACAGCAGGCAGCCGGCAGTCCCTGGGGGCAGGATGTGATGTCCCAGCCCTGGCCAGGAGACAGCTTCCTCCTGGCCCAGTGCTCTCTATCAAGCCCAAGGCTAGCACCCAAGGGGTGCTTAGAGCTCCCCTTGGTGGTGGCAGGGGCCCATTGCAGGGCCCCAGGAAGTGTTAGCAGTTTGCTGCCATTAGCAGCAAACCTTCTCCTGCTTCCCTACATATGCAGAAGCCTGCCTGATAGCATTTACTCATGAGTAATTACTCATGAGTAAACTGGTCCTGAATCAATGCATGTGTAGATCTGCCCACTGAGGACAGATTTAGATTTGTTTTCAGTGCATGCACCCAAACTGTATTTGCCTTTAAGGGAAGACAGGAGGGAAAGAAAAGAACATACTTGTTAGACAATTCTGATTTGTTACAGATTTCATTTTACTGTGCCACATCCAAAAAGTCCTTCTAGAATGGCAATACTGGTATCTAACATGTTTGCAAGATTCTAAGAAGTCCACTATGAGTTTCTGTATTCTCTAATTAACTATGGAGGCACACAGATACTATCATGATGGGTTCAAGAACAAACCGGGAGATGGACAGATGGACAGAACCCTCATGGAACTAGACCCAGAGCTCCTCTATTTGCAGGCAGCTCAGTTCCAAAAGTGTGATGTAGGCTTGCTATCCTTACAAGGAAGGATTGAAAAAATAGATATGATTAGCTTAGAGAAAAGGAAATTTATAAGGGAATAGATCTCAGTTTTCAAGTATTTGAAAGGCTGCTGTAAAGAAGATGGAAACACTGTGTTCTCCCTTATCACAAAGAACTGGATATAGATGGCAAAATGGATTTGCATCAAATCTTAGAAATATCTTACAAAAAAGTTTTCAAAGAAGAAATTATGGAATCTCCTTCACTCAAGGTTTTCAAAAAGATGCTAGATAGGCATGCAGCTGGAATGGTTAGGAATAGGAAATACTACATTTGTGCAGAAGTTAGAAACAGATAAGACAAGAGCTGGAAAGGACCTTGAAGGCCATCTAGTCCATCTACATCTTTCCAGTCAGCTGACATTATCATCGTCATTAAATTGTCCAATTTGGTCTCTGTAGACCAGCTCAGTTTTCAATTTACACAAAATTACTTCTTATGCTGGTCATAGGAGTCATCAATAAAAGCTGCAGGGTTCTTATGACAATTGGTTCTTATACTTTTCTGATAAACTTATGCGGCTTGTCCCCTCCTCAGTCCTCTACTGAGTCCTACCTACATTATTCTCTGAGTGTGTCTACAGGGTCCCTGAAGAGATGCTCACAATGGCAAATATTTTGCCTTCCCCACCTCTTCCAACTTGAATTCTTCAAACTCATAAATACACCAGTGAGAGTGCTCCATGTTTGGTTTTTTTGTTCCCTCATCTTTGTTTCAACACATCCTACAAACCCCTCCATGCAGAACCTCCAGAATCAGAGCCTAAGAATGAGAACTCTTCAGGACAAGAACCAGGTTTATTATGTGTTTCTGTAACATTTAAAGGTAGAGCACTGTTCCCTGTAGATTTTGGACACTAGCTTAATGCTAAAAAAAGACCCTACAAACTCTGCAAAGTATATAGTAAGCCTGCAACCATTCACTATTTTACAAATGATATAAATCCCTTATAATTTAATTGGTTGGATGTTTACATCCATTAGGAAGAGTTAAGATTGTTATTTTAACTTCTCTATTTGCCAGCACAGAAATACTCTGCAGACAAAAACTACATAACAGTGTCTGGAAGTATCTTTGAAATGAAAGGGGAAAAAATACAAGAGATAAGTTGTAGTTAGTGAGAGACCAATAAACACACTGTAAATTTTAAAGGTTTGAACATGAAACACTCAGCTTTGCCTGGCTATTCCAGAAATGGAAAAAGAGAGAGGCTCTTAACATCCAAATAGGGTGAGAAGACAGTGTTCCAACAAATGGATCAAAAGTGGGAAAAAAATGTTTTTCATGTCCAACTAGTTTTGAAAAAGAAAACTGGGTTAGAGAAAGGAATCAAAACATGGAAAGCTGAAAAAGATTCCCATGATGTTTTATAGTTTCACTTAAATCCACATTATGTTCTGCTGTCAGGAAACATCCTGTGTGTTTTCTGTGGCTTACAGATAAGGACGATTGACAAAGATGGGATATAAGACAATACTGATAGGCAAAGCTTCAGTTAAAAATGAGGTAAGACTCTTTTAATTTTTCCAACCAAAGAAGGTTCTTGGCATACATCACTTAGGTCAGCTTTATAGACATGTTTTTACAAGTGGAAAAAGGGCATAGGGCAATTGTGAATCAGTTTCATAGTGATTAGGATCCAGTCCTGTGAAATATAAAGTATCTCTAGACAAGCAAAGTGGTGTTGGCTCCTACCCTGGGTGTCTTTAAAAGAAGGTTAGACGAACACCTCGCTGGGGTTATTTGACCCCACTACTCTTTTCTGCCAGGGCAGGGGGTTGGACTTGATGATCTGCGCAGGGCCCTTCCAACCCTACCAACTATGAAACTATGAAACACAGAAGGTGCCCCTATACATGGCTTTAATACTCAATAGCCTGTTTTACAGCTTATTAAAGCATCATGTAAAAAATGTGATTACGCTAATGAACAATAAAATAGGCTATCACGCATTAAGCATCACTTAAAAACAATACTCATTTGTTACTGCACATTAAGGCAAACTAATGCACATTTGCTTAGTATCTCACATTGGAGATCCTAAATTTAATGCACATTAGGAAAAGTGCCTTAATGCACATGTAGACACGCCCTGAGTGTCCCCACTTCTCATTAGGACATCTCACAGAATTGGTTCCCTATCTCTTTGTACCTCAGTAAGTCCATCTATAAGCCTAAAGAATGGGAAATATTGCATATAATGCAAAATCCTAGTTGAGATAAGGAAACTTCAACCATAAATAAAAAATAAGACATTCCACTTTCAGTTGTCCTTCCCCTCTCATCAATAACAAAAGATAATGGACTCCTGATAGTCGATTCTATGAAAAGTATGTTGGCTGAGTTAAAATCAGTGGGACTTCTGGGCATGGTACACAGAGCTTTCCATGACTTACCCAAAGGCTGTGCCCAGATGAGTGTGGACACTTGGTTCTCAGGGGACAAGTAGCAACAGTGCACCTTGAGATGCAGGTACTTGTCCCTGGGAACACCTATGCCACACTCACTTTGGTGTGTGCCAAGTTACCTGGGGTCTGGTAGGGGAGACTGGGGCTTGCACTGGGCTGGCCCCAGCAACCTTACCTGGAGTCCTGGGGGCCTCCTGGGGCTGCAGCAGTGATTCTGCTGTGCAAAGCCTGGCCAGCAGCCAAAGCATGGATTTGGGCGGCCTGGCTCCTCTTTTGAGTGGTGTGTGCTGCCTATGTGTGTTTGCCCCACTACTTTTTCATGGGCTTTTTGACACCCAGAGGTCAAAAAACACTATGGGGGAAAAGTGGAGCAGCATATAGGGTGCCCTTAGAGCATGGAAAACATCTAAATGTGTGGTATGTGGCACTGTAGATGTGTTTGTGGCACCACATACTGCATGGCCATGCTTATCTGGATGTGGCCAAAATCTCCAAGTGAGTCACTGGAAGTATCTTTAATATATAGCAGGTTGCTGCTGTCACTTCTCTTATAGCTAGGAAATTAGATTGCACTACTTAGGCTTCATACTGTAAATTATTCAAAATAATGAGCTTTGGTTTGGAAACAACTAAAGTGACGGAAACAATAATATTCTTCTAAATATGCTTTCTCATCATGGCCTTAGTAGCTTAGAATAAATCATTACACTAGCCGTATTTTTGCATGTTTTTTTAGAGATGGCCAGAAAATGGGTGTACTATCCCATGAAAAATGTCAAGATTTCAAACATTGTTTCATCCAGAATTGTGAAAAACTGACATATCAGAGATTTTTCCAAAATAAAATTTCAAAAATATTAATTCTATGGCAACTAAAACCTCCAATACCATGATGATCTCAGAAAGAGAACCACTAAGCCAGAAAAAGGCACAGGGTGACACTGGCACTCTCAGCCAGGATGCAGAGGCAGCTCAGGGAGGCAAATATTTAGCTTCAACACCTCATAAGAAGAATAATGATTCTCAAGACAGAAGACAGTTTCTTAGAAACCAGAATTCCAAGGAAGAACTGACGTTTTTACCTTTTTACTTGGTGGAAAGGTTGTAGTTTTTTATTTTTATATTGTGGACTCATGTGAGTCAGAGAACATCTGGGATGAATACAGATAGTAAAAAAGCCCAAGACTGAATTGATTAAATTTTCTCAGGTTAATCTAAACTGTATAGATTGATCCAATAAGCAAGTGAACAGACATTCACTTTTGATTTTAAAAATGCAGCCATATTTCTAAGTGGCCAGAAGCCAGGGTTGGTGCTGGAGCAGACAGTTTAGACAAAAGCTAATCCACCCACCTTCAAGGTGGGGTTTTCAGGGGAGGTGAAAAGCATCCTGGGATGCTGAGGTTCTGTGAGTTAACTTGAATCTTGGAGGGGAGGGGATCTGGGACAGAAGTTCAATACACTGATTTAACTGAAATCTGTTAACTATTGTACTACATCCCTCCAGTTTTATCTTAAACCAGTTTTGGCCATTTTGAAAGTCGCTTATGTGCACTGAACATCTGTTGTGTTACAGATTTGAACAGGTTTCCGATCAATTATACCAGTTTATGTGTAATTTCTGTCCCTAGCCCTGATGTTCAGGGAGGTACTGGATTAGAAGCTTCAGGGTGGTGACAAGGGTGGAGGAATTAACAGCCAGGGGAATTAAATGCAGACAAAATTAATGGCAAGTTGGTGAGAAAAACTAATGAACTAATGAAATGTTTTGACAAGGGATGAAGGAAGAATTTTTACCCCAAAATCTTGTATGCATCACTGATCAGGCTGACCTGAAATTCAAGCAACACATGACTACTTCATAACCATTTCTCTCTCTATAATGATGCCTTGGAAGTGAAAAGAAAAAGGTATTGAAATTAGTCAGTCCCTGTGGCTGAGTACTTTTCTGTGAGGGGATACAGCTATAGAGTAAATTCCTCCACATATTCAGATTGAATTATTTGTATTTACTTTACTTTGTGTATTTCCATTTCTTCTGTATGTTGCTTTTCACTTCCTTAAAGACATTCTTTAGCAGATGAAGTTTTCCATGCTTAGGCTAAACTGAATTTGTTTAGCAGTTTTGAGCAAAATATATTCTGTTATTCCTATAGTTACATGAAGGTGGGAAAAAGCATTCCTTACCAAATATTCTCACTGGAAAGTTTATGCTCATAACTCAGAAATAGCTAATAGCTAGAAACTTTGATCTTAGTTTACTTAGTAAATTATGCTGGGACTGAAAAAGCCAACTCTGAAGAATGGTAATTCAGCATGCTAAAAGTTATGAGTGTTTATGCTTGCTATTTTCAGACATCAGCAGAAACTGTTCTACCTTTTAAAGATGCTTTGCTATCCTTCTGAGTTATGGCACTTTGCTTAGTACTTGTATATTTAAAGGGCTAAATCAAAAATAGGACTTGGGCATCTCTATGATAAGCACAATAAAACTTAATTGTGCACTGAAATGGGATCCAAAGCCCATATCTAGACACTTCAGCAACCAGTTCATAACATAAGGAGAGCTAGGTGCCTCAGAGGGTGATGCAAAAAAACCTATACTTTGAGCAGAGAGCTGCCTAGACCTAGCCAATAGAAAAGTCTAGGGAAAGTAGTATTGTCTATAGTTTAGGGAGCTGTCTCAAATGTCTAAGTCCTTTTGGGATCTGGCCCTAAGCATCTAGCATGGATGAGTTTTCCTGGAGTTATGGGTGACAATGAGATTTAAATCCAATAAGGCTAGGGACAGACACATACACTGGTTTAAGTGATCAGAAACTGGTTTAAACCTGTAACAGAACAGATGTTCAGTACATATATACCAGTTTTAAAATGACTGAAACTGGTTTGAGATAAACCTGGTTGAATATAGTATCAAACTGAAGTGATTTGGATCAAACCAGTTTATGCAACGTCTGTCCCAGACCCCTTGCTGGTTTACATTAAATCAGACTCCCCCAGCATCCTGGCATGCTCTCTGGGCTGCCCTCTGCCCTCTGCTCCCTGACTAGAGCTCTGGCAGAGATTGCAGGCTGCTCCCCACCTTTCCCCTCACTTCTGGCTAAGAAGGAATTTCCCCCTCCCCTCTACCTTGCTGAGAGGTGTCTGTGTATTAGCTAGCAGACCACCTGCAGGCTATAGTCCATGCTGTGGCAAAGACACAATCAACAGGCAGCTCTGTTGTTTTCTTAATGGGATGATAAATACTGAGTTAGGGGTGATAAACACTGTTATCAATTCCCTGCTCAGCTGGTCAGATGTGGGGAAACCCCTCCCTAATCAGAGAGTCTTGCTGGGCCTGGCTACACCTCCCTCAGCTCATCACTGTGGAAGGGGCTGCTCTAACGCCCCCCACTGTAGGCATGTGCCTGCATGTCTCAGATGTCTGTACAGTTACAAACTGATTTAGCCAGGTTAGACTAAGCTGCAAAAACTGAATCATAGTTTCATAGTTCCAAAGTAGCTACAGTCAGGAGGGACCTGAACAGATCATCTAGCCTGACCCCCTGCCACAGGCAGGAATGAATGCTGGGTTCACAAGACCCCAGACAGGTGATCATCCAACCCAGCCACCAGGTCCCCCTTCAGCCTCCTATTGCTGAGGCTGAACAGATTCAGGTCCCTCAGTCTCTCCTTATAAGGCCTGTCCTGCTGCCCTCTCACCAGGCGGGTGGCCCTCCTCTGAACCGTCTCCAGGCTGACCACATCCTTTTTGAAGTGCGGCGCCCAGCACTGAATGCAGTACTCCAACTGTGGCCTGACCAAAGTTGCATAGAGGGGGAGTATCACCCCTCTGGACTGGTTTGAGATGCACCTTTGGATGCATGACAAGGTATGGCTGGCCTTGCTGGCTGTGGTCTGGCATTGGCAGCTCATGTTCATCTTGGAGTCAATAATGACTC
>JAGPOW010003642.1:102548762-102577571 GCA_030014935.1 Caiman crocodilus | reverse complement strand
TTGGATGCATGACAAGGTATGGCTGGCCTTGCTGGCTGTGGTCTGGCATTGGCAGCTCATGTTCATCTTGGAGTCAATAATGACTCCAAGATCCCTTTCAGCCTCTGTGCTTTCAAGAGGGGAACTTCCCAGCCTGTATATATGCTGTGGATTCCTTCTCCCAAGGTGCAGCAGCCTGAATTTGTCTATGTTGAACCCCATCCTATTCTCATCTGCCCACTTTTGTACTCTGTCTAAATCTAGTTGCAGCCTCTCTCTCCCTTCAAGTGTGTCCACCTTGCTCCACATCTTAGTGTCATCAGCAAACCTGGACAGCGTGCTTTCTACCCCCTCGTCCAAGTTGCTGATGAAGATGTTAAACAGTGCGGGCCCGAGAACTGATCCCTGAGGTACCCCACTGCTCACATCTCACCAGTCTAAATACAACCCATCCACCACTACTCTCTGGGTGTGCCCCATCAGCCAATTTTTTACCCATTCAACTGTGCAGGCATCAATGCCACAGTCACTTAATTTATTGATAAAGATGGAGTGAGAGACAGAGTCAAAGGCCTTCTTAAAGTCTAGAAAGACTACATCCACGGCAACATCATCATCCAAGGATTTAGTTACTTGGTCCTAAAAGGCAACCAGGTTGGTCAGGGAGGACCTGCCTTCGATGAACTCATGCTGATTGCCCCTGACCATGATCTCCCCTTCTGGCCCCCCACAGATGTGCTCCTTGATGATTCTCTCCAACATCTTCCCAAGCACTGAGGTGAGGCTTACAGGCCTATAGTTACTACTTATAGTTATCAATTCAGGCTCAGGTTTTTTGATCATCTGTCCCTAGCCTAAATGTGACATCATCAATATCATCATTATCACTATCATCACTGATGTGCATTCCCTTTTCTCATTAGAAATTTTTGTTACCAACAAAGGAAATCATTATGTGCCAATGCCTCTAAGACCCTGGTCTTATTTTCAGTGAAGTCAAGCAGCAAAAGTCTCATTGACTTCACTGGTACATCCCCATATTGTGTAATCTAACATTTTAGAATAATTTGTCTCTCTATGATTCTTGTTATTTCTACCCTGGTTGTCTCCAAGTCTTTAAAACATTGGTTCATTAACTCCAGGAATTACACTCTGAGTTTTGTTTAACTTGGCTCTTTGCCTGGCTAACCTTTTTGTAATTTGCCTCTCCTGGTAAATATTTTAACTCTGTATGACAGACCTTTTTGTTATCTTGGCTTTTTATTTGTGTATATTAAAATATATTTTATAATTAAGTGGTAAGATTTTAGTACTCAGTGTTGTTCTGAAAGAGAAGCAGGATTCATGAAGGAATTTTGAGTAAACACAATTTTGACAGGATTTGCAGTGACAGGTCTTAAAAAACAAAAAAATTGCATACCTTACCCATTCATCAACTAATTTGAACAAATACAGGATTTGTTGCTGGAATCATAATAAAGTGCTTAATATATTTATAATGTTAAAAACTAAATTTTGTTTCAGATTCATGAGTGTTGAGTATAATGGATTCAGTCTAGAAAATGAATCTGTGGCATCCAGAACCAGAGAGCCACATTTCTACCACTCAATCTCAGCTAATAACTCCATTGAATTAAAGTAATTCATTTTTATCCCCGATAATCATCAGTGTGGTAAAATAGGTGTAACACAAGTTGCAAGTTGCACAATCCATCTTTATTTCCATTTTACAGATGGCAGACTGAGGAAGAGGTAGGTTTAATGATTTGTTCAAAGTTAAGTAGTGAGTCAGTGGTAGACCAGAAATCTCAATTTCCATTCTTATGCTCCTACTTCTACATAATGCTTTCTCACAAGCAAAATTCTGAAATAGAGTTTTCACTTTTCTCAACAATAAACCTATCAATTTTTCTGAAAAAAAGCAAAATGAAGCAATATAAAAGAATAAAAAAGCTTTATATAATTAAGTTCTGTGGCCTGGTTTGGTGGCTGTATAAGACAGGGCTAGGAGCAATGGTCTCAAGCTACAGCTTAGGATGTAGATTAGGAGGAACTTTCTGATGATAGAATCAAAAGATTCATGAAAGAACAAGAAACCTAAAGAAACTGTGAAATTTCCATCCTTGGAAATTTTCAAGAGCAGACTGGACAGACACTTGGATAGGATGATTTAGTCAGGGATGATCCTGCCTTGAGCAGGGGTCTGGAGTAGATGATCTCATGGTATCCTACTGGCTCTACTTTCCTATGATCCTAATGAAACAATACAAAGTATTTTCCAACTTTGTAAATATATTTATTCTTTAAACATTGAGAAGGAATAATGAAAAGATTGCAATTATACATTTCTTAGTTTCACCAGATGGCATTTTGGAGAAGATAGCCTTATCCAAAATTTAAAAAAAACCAAACAACTAAATAGAAGCGCAAATACTTTTAAATTGGAGAATTCATAGATTCATAGATTGTAAGGCTGGAAGGGACTGTGGAAGATAAGCAGGTTCAGCACCCTGCACTCGGCAGCAAAGACTGTCACCAGCAAAGTGACTATCCAGTCTCCTTTTGAAGATTTCCAGGGTAGGCGATTGCAGCACCTCTGGTGGGAGCTTATTCCATAGTCTGGACACTCTAACCGTGAAAAAGTTTTTCCTAATGTAGAGCCTGAAACAGTCTTCCAGGAGTTTGTGGTTATTACTCCTCGTTTTCACCAAGGGTGCTCTCGTAGACAGTTGTTCTCCAAGCCCTTGGTGAACTCCCCTCTTGAAGCAGTAAGCCACTACCAAGTCCTCTCTCAGCCTTCTCCTTTTTAGGCTGAAAAGTCACAGGCCCCTCAGCCTCTCCTTGTATGGCTTGCCATGCAAGTCTCTGATCTAAAACTTCTCCGGACTTTTTCAAGCTTTATCACTTTTTTGTTAAAGTGTGTTACCCAGACCTGGACACAGTACTCCGGCTGCAGTCTCTCCAATGCTGAGTAAAGCAGAAGAATCACTTTCTTAGTTTTTCTTGGGGAAAATAGGTGTTAGGAGGTGTTTTCTTTTTTTGTGATTCCATTTTTAGCTCTAATTAGCAGAAGCTGTATTGCTACAGAAACTGTGTCAGTAGTGTAAGCTTGGAATGTATGAAATCGCTGTTAAGATCTTATAATTGTTTTGTGATTTTAATTCATCTGTCAGTTTCTTTGTTATGTAAAATACTTGCTATGCGTTAACTAAACATAGGAGAATTTCAATGCACTTAAATGTCAACATAAAAACACAATCTTCCTAAAACTTCCTTTGATGTCATCAGGATGCTGCTTCATCCTTCTCTTTCTTCAGAAGGAAAGCTAGTGATGGCTGCGGAAGTGTTTTTAAATATGCAGGAAAAGTTAATTTCTCCATCTGAAACTTTTTCAATGATAGTTAGGGGTTAGTTAGATAGGGTTATGAACCCAAAATATACCAAAGAGTTTAAAAGACTTGTATCTGGAGAGTTTGTTCTTTTTTATTTTGTCAGTAAGTCAGATAATGAAATGAAAGACCTCCTTGTGATACTTTCCTCTGCATTCTGGAAATTCAGTTACTTAAACACAATAAAAGAGGTTTGTAGAAGGCATTGTAGGTTATCTCTGATCTTAAATCAATCACCTTACATGATGTTTATATTGAGTCTTTTAACTCTCCCTTTAATTTGTCTTTTCTCAACCGTTCCCTTCTGTCTCCCTCCACCTCCCTCCCTAGACTGTTGTCAATCTACAATTTTGTACCTTGATTGGTGGAACTTATATGGGTAAGGTACCTTAGTATTTCTTTTTACATTGCTAAAACCTGGTCAGAACAGCATTTATAACAAGCAATTTAGTCTCAATTTTTTACCTACAATCAAGATTGCTAGATTGTGAATTCCACCAACACATTTACAAAGAGAAGAAAGGTTTGGGTTTGGGTTTGGGTTGGGGCATGGACCCCCATTCACTTCAAAGCCTGTTTCTCTCCCAGTTCCTAGCTTTCATCTGCTGTATTCACACACTCATAATTATATCTTTTTCATTCATCTTATCCTCAAAGCTATACAGGGCCCAACAAACAGAAGACAGATTTGCAGCTGCCAGTTACTAGTCTAGCTGGAATAGCAGCTGTGGTCAAATGAAGGCATGTGTAGTAAACCCACATGCTGGCTGTAGGCTTGGGAATGGATTTCACTTCCCCAGCCCTCTGCACTCCACCCATTGAGAGACTGAATACTCATGCTTTATGTAGGTGGAGTGGATTTCCCCACCCTAATAGGCCTGAAAGTACAATCCTTTCTTATTGAGTCAACAGAGTTCCAGCACCACGGTCTTAGGCTTTTTTAAGCTCCTGAGCATTTTTTCATCATAAGCAAATACGATGTTGGAAAAGATTTCTGTCAGACTGACATGGATTTTGCTAAGCTAGAACTGTGCAACCCCTGCACGTCATCATGTTCTGCTAGAGCAAAGCAAATAACTGAACTGAACTTCCCTTAAATATGTAGAAAAGCTAGTGGGAAGGGATCAGAAATATGAGTTGCTGATCATGATGCACTATTTTTATATCTTTTCTCAGGTGCACACACCTTCCATCTCTATCTTCCAATGAACCCTTTAATTTCTAGCATATTTCTTTCAATCTGGTTTTCATAATGTAATCCATTTTCTAATATATTACATTACAGCCAGTAAATAGCTCCCTATACTGCCCAGCCCTTTCCAAACGTGTACTCCCCCCTGTGGCAGCCTGATGGCAAAGAAAAAAAAGAGAAAAGAAATTCAAGGCACACAGAGAAAGTCATGTATAACATTATCACTATTTATAAGTTATTTACAAGGGAAAAAAAATACATGGATGACCTTACTGATCTTTCATTGAAGGTGGACCAGTGAAATAAGACAGCTGTTTCCAAGGACTTCCCAGGTACAGATCCCCATTAATTTCCAAAATCCTCTGAAGGCAGATGCAGCCACATTGCATAAGACTTTAAAGCTAATTTGAAGTTTGTAAAAAGCAGTTTGCATCTGGGTGTTCCTAAGTAACAGAGGTACTGCGAAGATTAATTCATTATTGTCTAAACTGCAGATAAATATGTTGAGCACTTTGCAAATGCTAGGTAAGATAATAATAGAAGATGTCAAGAAATAAGGCCAGAGCAATCACAGTTTAATTGACAAAAAATAACATAATTGAGTTCAGGTATTTTTTCCCTGTATTGTTTTACATATGCTCCATCAGAAGGAATCTTTTCTACTATCAACTGGTGTCAAACAAATGCTCAAACAACCTTGAACTTAACAAGTGATTCCTTTTTTCTACCAAGGTCAAAAAACTGAGAGAACCAAAGAGCCTTGTGTATTGTTAAAATTACAGATTCCAAACTGTGAAGATTAGTCTTGTTTCTACTTAAAGCTCATTAACAATTTTTTTTTAAATGCAGTAGTGTAAGTCCAAAACAATTTTGTGCTATTATTTTTACAACTGTTTTTATGCTCACTATATTAAAGGCACCCTATGTCTGTACTAACACTAGTGTGAACACTAGTCTTCTAGACCACTAATGTATAATGCAATTAAAATGGAAACCCAGTAATTATCAAAGGAAATTAAGATATCTAAAAAATATGCCTCATGTTTCACTTCCCTCCTTTTCCTCAAAATACATTTCTCCTGAACTCTACTTTCTTCATCTGCATGTGACAACCTGTCTAACAGCAAATTTCCAGAGACATTGGTGGAGTTATGATTATAAGACATTTTGTTACCTGATTCTTTAGTTGTTAAATTTCACATACATCTGTAGGTCAATAAGGAAGCCACAATAGCATATCCTTGGCCATCCTAGGCTATACCTTAGTTTCCTCATCTGCGTCACTTGTACAGATGTATTTACACAGTGCACATACCACAGATCACTAACTGAGAAACCAGTCGGTGATGCTGGCAGCTGAACCATCTGGAACCATTTTCCTGAAAATTAAGCAGTCTTTGAAATAAGATGCTAATATATTACAGTCATTAGGTTCATTTATTGACCAGTCAATATAATTTGCCTCTCAATGTCTAAGCATACTTACAATTTAGACACCCACACAATAATCTAACTCATCTACTGCGTCAGGAAGGTCTGAGTAAATAGAACATCCTTGCCCCCATTATACCAAGGTCAATTCACTCAGGCTGTGTCAGAAGCGAAATACATTCCAGAGACTGGGCCTTCACTGAAAAAACTCTACTCACAATTGTAAATATAGAAATCTAGGATAGGTCCACTCCACCACCTCACATGGAAAGCAAAAGCAGAAAGAGGCACCATTATAAAGGCAGCCAAGATCCAGATCCTAATAAATGTTCCCATCAAAAATATTCCTAGTTATAAAACAAACCAATTGAAAACAAATTCATTTTCACTGTTGAATTAAGGCAATTTTCAGGTGGTTCTTTAAATGATGTGGACAACCAGGTATCATAGGTAGCCACAAACATACTGAGTGAATCTATACAAGCTGCCCACTACACAGTTGTTACTGTACAGTCATTTAGCACTGCCATAACCGAGTACTAAATGACTGCACAGTAACCAGTGTTAGTGTGCAGTAGCATCCCAGAATGGTTGCCTAATGATGCTTACTGTGCAGTAGCTTATTACTCCTGTGCAATAGTGTCATGTTATGATTTGTGCCTGGTGACAGGACTGCACAGTAATAACAAACTACTGCACAGAAATATCGATCTACTATGCAGTAAGTGTCTCATGTAGACATGTCCATTGACAACTAACAGAGTTATCATTCATAAAGATAACATGAGCTGGGCATTCATTTAAAACCAAACATGAAAATATTATAAACCAGATATGCACATATAATGTATATTACTTCCACAGATGGATGTAAGTATTCCTATTCCCCCCTTCCTTGGTATCTAACCCTTTCACAGCAATTAAAAAATATACAAACCATCACACCCTCCTACCATTTTAATCCCATTCTTAATTAAAAGACTTAATGTAGCCAGATCATGTATGCTTTAGAGTTCTACAGGTTGGATTCCCAGATGGAATGGGTTGCAAAGTTTTGAGCCTTGTAGTAAAAAGGCTGCACTAAGTCAGTTTCAGAGAGTTCAGTTAAAATATATGGATTGACAACAGTGACCCAGCAGGCTTTACTTAACAGGAAAAGATGTTCTACTTAAAAATTTGGTACCATAACATTTTAGGGCTTTATGAATGTAATTCTAGCCAATTTATATTTTCCTTAAAATCTACAAGGCAAGGAATGTATTGCTGTGTACAGTCCAGGATACATTATCAGCTTTTAATAAATAGCTCATACTTTAAATTGTGCTCAGAAGTACTCCTATTCAAAATGCCTTCATCTGGGAAGGTTTCAGAATAAAGTATCCTGAATCTGTTTGGGAGATTGGAATAGAATGATCTTGCAGTCCTTTTCAAACCTTGGGTTCTAAGGCTCTGTATTTTTGAGAAACTGAAATTTCCTACGTTATTACAAAGACTATCCTAAACTGAGAGTTCAAAATTACAAAGGCTGGCCCCATCTATCATTTTACTTAAAGGTTCTTCATATACTTTTCCTTTGTGTTGTCTTTGTTAAAAAGAGAATACAAGAAAAAAGACAGTATTGGATGTAGGGCAACAATGGTTTTCAGCCAAAAACATTGTTCAATCAGTGATGTAGAAACAGGGATGTAGTCCATACAAAAATGATCCCACATACACCTACATATAGTTCACCCAGTAAGTTCTGCTTACAGGTTTCTAATAAAAATTGTCATTACACATTAATCGGATGCTCTCAGGCACAACTCCGCAAATTCCTGCCTGAGCAGCACAGCAGAACTGTCAAGCCATCAATTCTTGCAAAGGGTTTTCTTCATTTTCAATGGTGACACCATAAAAAATTCAGTTCAGAGCCGGACAGAAGAATGACTGAAAGATGATGGGTGGTTCAAAATGACTTGATGGCTCTTTATTACTCAGTTCAACTGGCGCACTTCAAAAGTGTTTTCTGGAAATTTCTTGAAAGTGAAATTGTTTACACAACTGAATATGGACAGGGGTAGCTATGTTTAGGGACACTGTTTGAACATGTTGGCTTTTATTTAAATAAGCAAATCACACAAGCATATATGGGATCACCCTGCCTGCATTCTAGTAAAAGAAATTCATAATGTTCTAGATATGATGCTCAGTAAAATGACCTTAAAAGATTCAAAAAACATATTTTTATACTATTATATCATATTATTTTTATTAAACTTCACAAAGACTTTTACTACTACCAAAATAAGTGATTCAAAACCAAAAATTTGGATAAAACTAAAGGAGTAGGAATATGGATGCATAATGCAACATTCTTCATATTTTAAATAGAAGTGAACATACAAATTAAATGTCAATGAGAACACTATCTAACATCTTATATTCCTTTTTTAGCATATTTGCCATTGATTATATCCCAATAGAACATATGCACACTTTTGAAAATATAAACAAGTGCATTTTAAAACAAAATGGTCTGATTTCCTCCACTTGATATCAAGACTTCTGTACAAGCAAAAGCATTCACCTTCAACTACAGTGCTGTTCAAACACTAGAAATTAGGCACAGTACATTCAAGACTACTTGTCCACCAGCTTTCTCCCAAGAGGTTCCTTCAGAGAAGGGCATCAAAAGATACCTCCTACATACAGTATTTAATGGTAAATGATCCTTTCTCCAGTTACCTCCACCTTTTTTTTCCCTTTGGGCTGTGCAAAATAGCTATAAAACCATTGTCAAAACTGGGTGAAGACAGTTCTACACATGCTGGATTTACCACTGCCAGAGGGCACACAACTTCTGTTAAAAATGAGGATTTGGATTGAAAGTCACTTATCTTTACTCATATGCTATGACCTGTGTTCAGGGCTCTCTGTTTACCTGAAAACACTTATGGCTTTGCTAAATTTTATATTGATGCAGTGAATGAATAAACCTCTCCACACTTCTGAAATATTTAATGGAAAATGTTTCAGGTTAATCCAGAAAATTTAAGCCTGGGTCTTGTTATGGTAAATTCCATTTTAATATGGCATTTCATTATGGGATGTTGTACACACTGTTTTGATTATTTTCATTAAGATTTCCAGTAAGGACTTTATCATATAAGGACCATATGTGTCCATGAAAAATAGTCCTGACTTAGAGCATTAAACCAAAAGTCTAAATCTGTATCTTTAGTGACACTAAGGCCCCATCTACAGGTTACACTTAAGGTGTGATTAACTAGTTAATCATGCCTCAAGTGGTCACCTGGCCACACATTCATTTAATTAATGGTGTGATAAAAAGAGGATAAGCTATAAAATATGTGTAATAACTTTGTAGCTGCTTCTTATCATGCCATTAATTGAACACATGGCCAGGGGCTCTGTGGCTGGGAGCCCTGTCAGCTCACTGGGCCTCCCAGTTGTGGGGGGCCATTTGGACTCCTGAGCCTGGGATCTCCTTGGGGGCGTTCCAGGGGTCCCTGAAGCAGGGAGGCTACACCTGACATGGTGTCCTAGTTGTGGAGCTTCTCCATACACCCCTGAAGCTGTGAGGCCCCAAGTTCAGGGGTGCTTCAACTGCATCATTTGCTGTCTCACAGATGTGGAAATGCTTGGAGAACCCACATATGGGACAGCAAGAGGGGTGAGTGTAGATCCCATAACATCTTTATCTGCATGTGTTGAGGGAGCCCTAAAAACAATAAAAACATGCCCTTAATGCAGGTCTATTATTAGAATATGTGAGAGACCCAGGAACAAGTAATTGCATATTATGTTCTCATTTTATTTTATCTAATGAACAATACTTTATTTCCTAAAATGTCATATAGATAAGTTTTTGAGACCAAATTCTACACTGGTAATTTTAAGCTCAATGGAGATGTACCAGTTGATGCTAGAAGAGAGTTTGACTCTGTACCTCAAGCAACTTGTATTAGATTTGAACCAATTATCATAACCCAATCCCTACACCACCCAATCTCTTTCTTCTAGTACACTTCTAAGAAAACTTACTGCCCTTTAGCAAGTAAAATCAGATGGTTGAATTAGGTAGCATAAACTGGCATAGATCCACTACAGACAGCTTATACCAAGTGAAGATCTGGCACTTGGTACTATATAGCACTACAGATTTTACAAACTAGATGGAAACCATGGAAAATCCAGTTGGCAGTTCTCAGGAAAAGTAAAATGGTGTCTTCTCTTTATTTTCTCTCCCTTCACTAATTTACTTGCAGATGCTAAGAAAAATGCGTCTGTATCAGTAGCATCCCAAACAGGGATTTTTCTATACCTCTGAATATATTGAATGAGATGCCAAACATTCTTAAAAAATATAAAAACAAGGGGAGCAAATTCAAGATAAAGCAAATACTTTTTTATCTTTACTTCATTTCCACTTCGTTTTCACAGCTAACACAGCAAATCTTGCTTGCAGTCTTTATTTTGAGCAAATACACATTAATATAAATTTAACTAGCACTCTTAGCATTTTAAGGTAATGTTTATTATGATTTTTAAAAGACATTCTGGTGAGTTTTTGGGGAGGGGAATTAATGAACGTTGTTAAACCTAAGGCAATCTAGAAATATCTGCAGCCAACTACAAGACCATCAGGTTGATAAATAGCTTAGGGTACAGATGTCCATATACGGACAGACTTCCTATAAGGCTGACAGTACTGTGTGTGCATTGCGTATGGTTTTTGGAGCAGACTCACATTCCTCGGGTATGTTTCTCTGGGAGCTTTTGATTTCCGCTTTGAGGGTTGGTTCAAACCTCCAGTTGCTCTTATAAGAAAATATCTGCGACTGAAAGTTGAAAATGTGCAAGATTCTTTCTTTAAGTACACAAACACTCCAAGTCTAGCCACTTTCCTGTAGTCTTGCCAGGTTTTCAGTATGTCTGATACCTGATCAAGTGACTTTTTTGGGAGAAATGAAAAAAAAAGAAGAAGGAAAAACATAAGGGAAGGAATGTAGCATATCCACACCTGTACATTTTACAAGACTTAACCAAAGGAACTGTACCAACCAAAGCCGATGTAGACACACACATACCGTATATAGCTGTGTAAACAGGTCTGTGATGCCAATGTAGTGAATTCCTAATTTCACCAGAAAAAATATACTGTTTAAAAAGCATTTGCTATATAAACATCTGCATATAAGTCAAAATCAGTGCATTTTAACTATTTTATACATCAACTCCAGGATGTCTCTAAGATGCTGTCAGTCTATAAGGATAGGAGAATGAAGGACAGTGTTATAGAAGAATTAACTCTGCTTTCCATTTACCTCAGCTCCCGCACACATACACCCACAACATTTGATGAGTCATTTGACAGCGTAAGGACAACACAAAGCCAAATCCCACAAGGTCTGATGCTGATCCCATGTATGCCTTTTAAATGCCTTTGACCTCCAGGGGTTTACTCCCACTTTACAGTATTTTAAGGCCAAAATCAGGCCTGCGGGCAGAACAACTCCTCCTTAAGTCAGTTTTCTCAGAGAAAGAACAAGATGAGGATTGCTATATTTGGTTTGCAGTATGATGAGACTTAAGGAGAGGCTTAGCCTTTAACTTTGGATTTCCTGGCTTTGTGATAGTTTGTTACTTTTAAACATTTTTTGTCCATCAATGCATGTCTTAAGCTTTTGTTTAATAAAACTGCTTCCCCATAAAGAAAGTATTCTTACATGGAAGATTATAAAACATTTTTAGATACTCTCTGTTTCTCTCTGCTGGTTTTCTACCATGTTTAGTCATTTTTAAAAGGCATTCTGTTTACCTGGTTACGTTTGTATTTTGGTATGCATGTTATACATAGTTTGGTATGCATATTATTTACTCAGTACTGGGACCGTCATGGTCTGTCAGGTAAATACGGATTTGGGAGGCCTGTTAAGTTTGGGAACATGTATTACTTACCATAAGTATTCCTCTGGAATTTTTTTTTTCTGGCCAAGTTATAAAGTTTATGAAAAATTTGATTTTCAGTAGAAGAAATGGCATGGCCATAGCTATCAGGCAAAGACTAGTGTAGCTAGGATACAAATAAACTTTTGCTGTGTAACATAGTGTTTTAGATTTTTAAATGAGAGCCTTTGAGATATACTAAGACAGCAAAAAAACATGTAAATGCATATTGGTGTATCACAGTGTGAAAATGTCAGAGAGAGAAGCGGTTACATGTAAATATCTTTAAAAATAATCACCATCAACACTTCAGTTTGCCCAACAAGATGTTTTAAGTCTATCTGTCCTTTTAAACACAAGCATACTTAAACAGGTCAGAAGTCAACATGCAGGCATTCCCTGGATTAAAGCAGAGGTCAAACAAGATGACATCACTGCATAGACAAATGATGCCTCCTTGGGAAGCCGTCCTTTCTGCTAAAATAAATAAAAACAGAAGTTATCTCTGGCTATGTAATAAGGAGCAAGATGTTCAGGAATTACAGATTCTGGTGGCAAGCCATGTTTTTGTAATCTTAGAAGGGATAATCAGCAAGATTAGGAAGCAGAGATGTGCTTAGATTGTGTTGCTTACACATGACAGCTGCACACACGCAGTGGGAAAATAATAGCCACTTCTTCCATTCCCCAGACTCTCTTCATTGGGCCAAATATTTCAGAGTAAACAGGCACTTCTCTCTATTCATAGAGAGCGTTTATTAGGAAAGGAACACATTACAAATATTCAGTATGATTCAGTAGTACACCAAGTCAATTTACAGCCAGTCCTCATGATGTAATTATGCCATTTTAGGTAGTAAAAAAATGCTCAGAACTCTCGCTGTTCAAAAAGCAGTACCCCATGTTAAAAAATGTGTCTAATACTAAGACAGTCCATTTCCCACTCTGGAAAGAAGTCAGCAGATAGTGATCCACCTTTTGAAAGGTCTGGTATCCTGTATTTTCTTGTCAAGAGGAAAAAATGTAAAAAAAGAAAGAAAAATACAGAATTTCCATCGTTGTTCCTAGCAACCATCCCCACAACCTCTCTACCCTACCCCAACCTGCACAGGCTGCCTGTTGCAGCATTAATGTTCAGTCAAACAAGAGATCCCTACCTACTCTTGATGATGATGTTTCTCTGGAACAATTAAAGAGTATGTTTCCCTGAAGAAGAGAATATTGGAAGCTGCCCTGAAAAATCAAAGGTTCATTTTTAAATTGCAGACAATCAGTCAGCTCTGGAAGAAGTCAAACACCATTAATAACAATTGCCATTTACTTATGCAGCTGTGTCCCCTCTTACTTTACAGTGCTTCAGATAAGGGTAGTTGTAATCCTCTGGGTTATTAACAGTGCCCTTGCACAAGCTTCTTTTCTTCTGCAGGGAAGAATATAGTGCCCACAGAGTTGGCATGCAGTTTCTTTTACGCTCCTGTGGGTTTAAGAACAGCTCCTTTCTTGTTAGCAGGGCTGGTGGTAGCTGTGGTTCCAGTGCATCCTGTCCATCTATATTTGTGTTGAATCGTGCCTAGTTTGGGACTCCTAGTGGTTGCTAGCTTGCTCTTCAAATGCTCCTTAATGGCACTGATGTTCTGCGGAGGTGGGTACAGCCCAAAGTGGCCAGAAAGTCACATCAGGCCAAAACAAAGAGCAAGCATGAAGGAAAATAAGTATTCCTTTCCTTGATGTGTTGATGGGGGACCTTCTTGGCTTGGGGTAGCTCTGGGCCCTGTCTTAGGGGTAAGCACCTTTGCAGGAGAGGTACCTCTGGCATGGGGTTGGACTAGACCTCTGGAGGTCCGTTCCAGCCCTGCTTGCCTACAACATTGATTGCTGTAGTCCCTTGTTTTACCTGTGGTAGGTTTGGATGTTATGCTTTGTGTTGTGTCAGGCTTGAGGATAGTTTGTGAAGAGTTTGTGGATCATATGGGATGGTTTGGCTAGGGCTGATCCTGCCTCATGTAGGGAGTTAAACTAGATGAGCTTCCAGCCCTGTTTGTCTATGGGATGGTTTGGCTCAGGCTGATCCTGCCTCAGGCTGGGAAGGGGTTGGACAAGATCAGTGTTTCTCAACCCGTGGGTCACAACCCAAAAGTGGGTCATAAGAATATATGAATGGTTTGCAAACAAAATTTTAAAATGGATTCTCCTTTAAAGGAAAAAAACATGGAAACCTGTGGTTTTCCCTTGTAGGCTGACAGAGGTCCAGGCTGTGAAAGGCTGCTTGGGGTCCCCCTTTCCCCACACACCCACCCATCCCGCACACCCATCCCCTGCCCCACACACTGGGGGACTAGAGGTAGGGAGCAGCAGGTCACGAGTGAGGGGCACTGGGTTGGGACTGGCCATTGATGTTTACAAATGAGTCCTGGTACAAAAAAAGGTTGAGAAGCAGTGGGCTAGATGACCTCTGGGGTCCTTTCTAGCCCTGCTTCTCTGTGATGCTGACTGCCACAGTTGCCCTGCTTTCTGTGTGGCAGGTTGGGGTGTTAGGTCTTGTGCTGTGTCAGGCTTGAGAGTAGCTAGGTGAAGAGTTTATGGATCCTGTGGGACAATTTGGCTAGGGCTGATCCTGCCTCTAGCAGGGGCTTGGACTAGATGACCTCTGGGGTCCCTTCCATCCCGGCTTGTGGACTGCAGAGGTTGCCCTGCTTTCCCTGTGGCAGGTCGGGGTATTAGGTCTTGCTCTGTGTCAGGCTTGGGGGTAGTCAGCTGAAGAGTTTATGGATCCCATGGGGCAGTTTGGCTGGGGCTGATCCTGCCTGAAACAGGGGGCTAGATGAGATGACTTCTGAGGTCCCTTCCAACCCTACTTTTCTATGGTGTTGACTGTCACGGTTTCCCTGCTTTCTCTGAAGCAGGTTGGGGTATTAGGTCTTGTGCTGTGTCAGGTTTGAGGGTAGTTAGCTGAAGAATTTGTGGATCCTATGGGGCAGTTTGGCTGGGGCTGATCCTGCCTAAGGTAGGGGGTTGGACTAGGTGACCTTTGGGGTCCCTTCGAGCCGTGCTTGTCTATGGCATGGGCTGGGGTGGTTGCTTTGCTTTCCCTGTGGCAGGCTGCGCTGCGAGGTCTTGCATTCTCAGGCTTGGGGGTAGTTAGCCAGAGAGGTTATGGGTCCCATGGGACAGTTTGGCTGGGGCTGAGCCTGCCTCAGGCAGGGACTAGCTGACCTCTGGAGGTCCCTTTCCAGCCCCGCTGCTGCTTCTGTGATCCGGTGCGCACGGGCAGTGCGGGGGGGGGGGGGGCAGGGGGGGGAGGGGACTGGCACGAGGGAGTTGGGGGGGAGTAAAAAAACCCCAAGCTGCCATGTGGCGGTGGAAAGACAGCACCCTTTCTGTGCGCGGGAGCGTGCCAGCTTTGGCAGACGGAAGGAATGCGGCGTGTCAAGGGGTCATGATCAATCCGGTGCGAGTTGATGAGGCAGGAAGGTGGGGAGGAATGTCAGGAATGTCCCTGTTTGTGGAGGGCTCCCATTCAGCCCATTGGCTCGGCCCGCCGCCGCCGGCCCATAAAAGCAGGCGGGCGGCTCGCTGCAGCCTCACAGCGCCTCTGCCTCTGCCTCTGCCTTCCTCGGCGCACCCAGAGCCTCCGCCTCCACACGCCTCCTGCAGCATGGGACCTCTCCGCCTGGCCTTGCCGCTGCTGCTCGCCCTCCTCGGCCGGGTAAGCGCCCCGTCCCTCGGGTAGGCGCCCCGCGGCGGGGCCGGGCCGGGCCGGGCTCGTGGGGAGCCGTGCCCTGACGCCGCCCTGCCCTCTCTCCCGCAGGCGGCGGCCCAGGACTGCAGCGGGCAGTGCCAGTGCGCGGCGCCCCCGCGCTGCCCGGCCGGCGTGAGCCTCGTGCCCGACGGCTGCGGCTGCTGCCGGGTGTGCGCCAAGCAGCTGGGCGAGCTGTGCACGGAGCGGGACCCCTGCGACCCGCACAAGGGGCTCTTCTGCGACTTCGGCTCGCCCGCCAACCGCAAGATCGGCGTCTGCACCGGTAAGCCCGGCCCGGCCCACCGCTTCCTGCGGGGCAGTAGCGCTGGGGGATGCTGAGCCAGCTGCGGGGCAATGGGGTGGGGGAAGCTGAGCCAGGTATGGCAGTAGCCGTGGGTGGAGGGGGTATCTCACATCACAGCAGGGGAAGCTTAGGTGAGAACTCAGGAAAACTTCCTGGCTGGGAGGGTGGTAAAGCACTGGAGCAGGTGACCAAGAGAGGTGGTTGTGCCTCCATCCTTTTAAGACCTACTGAGACAAAAACCTTGGCTGGGGGGCTGTAGCTGGGGCTGGTCCTGCTGTGAGCAGGACCCCAAGCTGCCACAGGGAAAAGCAGGACAACTACAGCAGCCCATGCCATAGACCAGCAGGGCTGGAAAGGAGCGGGTCATTTAGTTCCTGCTTGAGGCAGAATCAGCCATATCCAAAACATCCATGTGATCCATGAATTCTTCCTCAAACCTGACATAATTCAAGACCTAACACCCAAACTAGATGCTCTCGTTAGCTCCCTTCCAGCCTTCGTTTCATATGACTCTAGCATCCCCCAGCAGCCACCTCCTGGCCTCCCTCAGCCCAGCCTGAAAAGGTGCTTGGGTGCCCAGCTAATACCTTCTTGTTTCCTCCTGGCAGCCCGGGATGGAGCCCCCTGTGTATTTGGCGGCATGGTGTATCGGAGCGGGGAGTCCTTCCAGAGCAGCTGCAAGTACCAGTGTACCTGCCTGGATGGGGCGGTGGGCTGTGTGCCCCTGTGCAGCATGGACATACGCCTACCCAGCCCTGACTGTCCCTACCCACGGCGGGTGAAGCTCCCTGGCAAGTGCTGCGAGGAGTGGGTGTGTGATGAGCCAAAGGAGCGGACAGCCGTTGGACCAGCCCTAGCTGGTGAGTTGAGGTTCAGCTTGTAGCTCAGGCATCAAGGTAGTCAGTGCCAGGATGATTAGCCCCAGCAGGCCAGCTTCATCCCTGGGGCAGTGCTGGCATTGCACTGGAGCTGCCAGAATAAGTGACCTCAGAGGTCTGTAGAGTGTCTGAGAGAATCATGGTGTTCCTTGTTTGCACTGATGCCCTGAGGTCCAGCCTCTCATCCTGTTTATTTGGGCTCTGCAGCTTACCGACTGGAGGATACATATGGTCCTGACCCAACCATGATGCGTGCCAACTGCCTGGTCCAGACCACCGAATGGAGCGCTTGCTCTAAGACATGTGGAATGGGCATCTCCACCAGGGTCACCAATGACAATGCCTTCTGCAGGCTAGAGAAACAAAGCAGGCTCTGTATGGTCCGACCCTGTGAAGTAGACCTGGAGGAGAACATCAAGGTAAATATTTCTGTCTACATGTAGCTCAGTAAGAGGATGCCCCATCTCCTGGCATAGGCCTAATGCTAAACAAGATACATAATACTTGGCTAAGAGGAGACAGCTTTCAGATCTTCCCAAGTCTTGTCTGAATCCTGTAAGCACATCTACTTTAGATGTCCAGCCTAGATAATAATACAGGGTCTTGAAAATGTCTCATGAGTTAAATGCTATGAATAAAGTGACAGGATTAATTTAGCAGATAGAAATACAAATGGAAAATGTACACATTTAGTTTTGCTATTTAAAAATGCCTGGCTTCTAAAAAAAATAAAATAAAGTAATGTCATTCACTTACTTCCTAACAGAAAGGCAAAAAGTGCATTCGCACCCCCAAAATCTCCAAGCCCATCAAGTTCGAGCTCTCTGGCTGCACCAGCGTGAAGACCTACAGGGCTAAATTCTGTGGTGTCTGCACTGATGGGCGCTGCTGCACCCCCCACAGAACAGCCACTCTGCCTGTGGAGTTCAAGTGCCCTGACGGTGAGGTCATGAAGAGGAGAATGATGTTCATCAAGACCTGTGCATGCCACTACAACTGCCCTGGAGACAATGACATCTTTGAATCTCTGTACTACAGAAAGATGTATGGAGACATGGCATAAAGCCAGAAGGAGACAAGCTAGAGACTTTCAACTCGAACTGTTTTTTTGCATCTCATTATTACTATTTTTTTTTTTTTTTTGTAAACATGATTCAATAGCACAAGGTATTTAAATCTTTTTTTTTTTTTTTTTTTTTTTTTTAAGTTCAACAAACTTGCTTCACGTGACTTAAGACAAATTGTCTACTGACCCCAAACATTTGGTTTGAAGAAGAGGGTAAAATGGACCTTGGGACCACAGCAAAGCACAAGATCCAGAAAATGCTGTTCATGAGGTGTTGTTTAGGAGTTGCTAGGGGCCATTTGCAGGAAGAGCAGCTCTCAAGCAGTGTTCCCTTGGTGTGGTACTGTGTGTTCCACCTAGTAGTGCAATGGAAAAAGAGACCCTTAGCATGTTTGCTGACACTGGGATATTGGCAGTGACAGCTGGAATGTAAATCCACACCCAGCAAGGTGCTAAGTAGAAGGTGTTCTGTTAGTCAGGACAGTAAATGTATCAGCTTTGACACTGATTCAAATGACTTGTTCAAGAAGAATCAGAATCATGTCTATTAGACTGGACAGCTTGTGACAGTTACTTTACCTGTGACAAGCTACTTTTTATTAATATTGTAAATACTGTATATATATTTGTACAGTTATCTAAATTAATTTAAAGTTTTGTGCCTTTGTTAATGCTTTGGTATTTTAATGATAGCCTCCTCTTTTGGAACAAGATAGGTAGGATGTAAGGCTTGTCTGACAATGCATTCAAAGCATGAAATAGATACTCTCGTGGAAATTGTTCAGTTAAGGTGATGGTGGGACAACTTGCTACTGTTGAGGTACTTCTGTCCTTGGTAGCATTCATGTGTATGGGAGGGGAAAAAACATGGTTAGCTCAGCTTTAGTATGCAAGTGACCTTAAGTAAAGTCAGTAAATTGTTTTTGTAGCTGACCAATCTTTCCACATGGGAGAATTTGTTTCTTTCTTTGACTATTGCTGTTCTTTGAACAGTTTGTTTATTTGTTGAGAAGTGTGACCAAAAGTTACATGTTTGCACCTTTTTAGTTGGAAATAAAGTATTATATTTTTTATATAAATGACTTGGAACTTCATTTACCCTTCATTTCTAACACTTGGGTAATTTATATTACTTTCCTACATACTCGTCAAAAAAGGATTTGTTTTGTCACATAAGTCAGTGGTGGATGAGTTCTGTGTTGGAAAACAAGTAACACTGAGAAGAAACCATGGGGATTTAACATCCTATGTTCCAATCCAATAAAGAAAACTCACCAGCTAATACATCACTGGTAGTGAAAATACATATAACATCATTTAGAGTTTTTCTGTTTCAAACTAAATGGAAGTGAGCTAGGTTTTGGAGAGCTGAACTCAATGTTGTGCTAATAAGAGTCATCTGTAACTATGACACGCATAACAATTTGGCTTAAAACTAGAGCTGTCTGGGTGTGTTTTCAATCCAATGCTTGCCACCATATCGTCTCAGCATCAGCTGTGCAACATCATTGCAAGCTGTTCAGTGTTACTACAAGGTTTTTTTTCCTACAACTTTGTTTGAGATACACTATGGAAAATACCTTTAAAAATGTTATGAAATGGAAACAGTTTTTGATTCTGGAGTCAAATCCAAAATCCCTTTAGTCTGTCAAAACTCCAACTGAAAAAATCAGTGAGAGTTCTGCTTATAGGTCCTCTGTGCAGCCTGGAGTGAAACTAAGACTTGGGAGGCCTGGGTTATTTTCCTAGCTTTTTCACAAGCCTGCCTAGAATGTGTGGACAAGTCACTTCATCTCTTAGTGCCCTGGTTTCCCTCCTGTAAACTGCAGTTTGTAATAATGATAGCTTCCCTTTCTCCAATGTTTGTAATCTTTGATTAAAAAGCACTGTAATACTTAGGTGCAGGGTAGAATCCTAAAAATTACCTTGAGAAAGCAAAATAGAGTTCAGGAAAAGCTGAGTCACTTTCCCCTATACCCCAGTATTAGCCATTAATGTCACCCCTGTGTTGGCTCCTTCATTAAAGTAATAGGCATTTCTTTCCTAAGCTATAAAGGGAAGGAACCATGGAATCTTAAATTAACATCAACAGTGGCAACATTAGGTTCTGTTTATAGAAACCAGGTAGCCTTCAATAAGAAATCCTTTCAGGCAAACAAGATCAGTCTGGAATTTCCTGGTGGTAGTTAAGTGGAAAAATGTTGACTGAAAAAAATATTGTCCACCTCACCTTCAATGTCCATTGATTCTAAGTGGCATTTGAAACAACTCAGCATCCCACCAGATCTAACAACCAACATCTAAGGCCTAAAATAAAGTCCACTGAAATGAATTAACTTCTTTTCAGTGACTTCATTAGACATTGGAAGTATTTCCTTCTCCTCCTCTCAGGAATATGAAGAGTTTGTCTGGTATGAAGAAGTGGTTTTCTGTGTCGATTTGAAATAGTTTTGGGTAACCTCTGCCTCTAATACTCCCTGAGACTCCCCATTTTTTTCTTGCAGCTTTTGAACATAACAGAAGTTTTGTTCACCCTTAAGCACGACTGTTTGATCAAAGGCTATGTTGGGTCTACCTCCAAATAATAGTAGAATTGTCATTTCTACTCTCAAGAGTGATAAAATCTATGTGGACTGCAAACATAGCTGGCCTTGTACACAGTCTAAGAATTTGACAGTGAAAAGCTGAGTTAGGTACATGATGGATGGGATTAATCATGTTAGAGGCATGATGGATGGGATTAATAGCCCAGAAGTTTGATGATTGATATTGTTAAAGAGTTTTCTGGGTAAAAACAACACTATTTTCAAATGCAGCAAAAGTTGGTGCTAGGAATGGTCTTCCATTTATTATATTACCACATTTCAGGGAACACCTAATGGTCTCGCTGTAAGTTATAATCAGTAAACATGTTGCATATTATATGCAGCTCATCAGGTTGTTCATCTCCTCCTTGGTATTATTTACCAAGTCAATAATTTCATGACTAACAGTAACATAAAAAGATCTGCCATCCTTTTTCTCCAAGAAAAACTATAGTTTTCTGGCACAAAAACACAGGATTATGACACACTGTTGTATGGGTGAGTACACTCATGTAAGTAGAGAAATTTGTATCATCTATGTATTATTATAGTCTTCTCAAATTGTCATCTTCTATCATCCTGTTGTAAGTCTCTGGTTAAAATGCATGCAATATCCAGAAGCAAGACAACAATGTCTTAATAGACACTCTGGGTAAAATTGTTCCCTGCCTGTCTTAGCGCTGTCCCTTGCTTTCATTCTTCACACCTACAGTTGAGAGACCTGCAAAAGAAGATTTTCAAAGAATTGAAAGATGATAAAAGGAATTTTAGGGCATAATTCAACCTAAATGAAGGTAGACCCCTTTAAAACCAACAAGTTACAATGACCACAGTTTGGGAAGTGATTCCCAGAGCTAAGATTATAAAAGAAAATAAAACCAAAAAAATGTTTACTCCTGAGAGTGCTGGCCACATGGATTTTCTGTGGTAGCATTTTCCTTGTCTTTTGTTTATTGTATTTAAACATAATCATTCCACAAGAAACTCCTTAAAATGGATGGTCAGATATGCTGAAGTAAAGCACCATATTTGAGGCTGATTTAATGAACTCTAATGAACGCCACTCAGGCATTTCAAAAGAAGTTATACGTGGCTGACAGCCAGAATGTCAAATAACGTGTCAAAAACTGTAAGTTATTTTATTTCAGTATTTTGTACCATGGACAACCACAACACATTTACATGGATTTGCAGCTCGGCATTCTAACATGATACAGATGTGAGCAGACATGGACTATATCCCTTTCATATGAGGCAACCACTGCTCTCCAGATGGAACTTTGTCAGATTCCTCGTAACTAACAAACATCCAGAAGACACCAGTTAAGAAAGTCCTCAAGAATGAGCCACTTTTAATGATCTGTAACCACAGAGGAACAAATAAATCTTTGGACAGAAGCCAGTTATTTGACTCACAAAGAAAGGGACTCTAGTGAGAAAACTGGCTTTTGGACATTTAACTAGAAATAGGAAACACCAGTTAGATCATTTGCATCCTTGTAGTGTAACTTCTTTATGAAACCCAGTGCTCTAAGAAAGCACTCTCACTGTTATATCAAAAAATAAGGACATAAAGCACATGAAGGAAGAGGAATATGCCATCCCAGCACAAAACTTAATGCCACCTTCCTGCATCTGCACACTACAACTGACTCCTAACCTTTTTTAGAAGCAAATTAAAATGTGGTTTTAAATCAATTATGCTAGACTTTGTATGTCTGCATATGGAAGTTGTTAAACAAGGAAAAGTTGTCCAGCCAGTTGGGCTGAAATACCAATGTAAGGCTTTACCCAAAATCGCAAGAGGAATCTGAGAGAAGAAGAAATCCAGTTAACTTGTTTTTCCTCCCTCTATTTCCTTGAATTAATATATGCCCATAAATGGAATTATCAACACCAAATACCAAAAGTGACTGCATTCTCATAGCCTTGTCAGTCTCACAGGAACCAGGAAATACCAGAAATGTCTTCAAAGAACCTGCTCCCAAACTGTGCTAAAGCCTGAAGTGCATTTGCAGTTTTAACAAATATTCAAAGACCCGATTAATGTGACATCTATATGAGAAGAATAGAATTATATTGTCCCCATGTCAAAGAAGAACCGCTGGCAACTGGATCTCTAATACAACTACAATCATAGTGAAGGCAAGCAAATAGAAGAAAACTGTAGGAATTCTGAAGAGACCTGTGGAATCTAACCCTTAACTTATTAACTTCTCTAATAATCATAGCTCCACTGGGAAGTTGAAGCACACCCAAATGAAAATTACACGATGTAATGTGACCTCACAAGTCATATCAATATGTGCTCTGAATTGCTGCAGGGTTGTCCCATGTTAACACTGGTTCTGTGCTCAGCTACTTTAGCTGTTCTCTTTGATCCCTGTCCCACAGTCCCAGCATATACCCCAGAAGCAGTGAATTCTGAAAGACTCTGCGTAACAGGGTGGCCTCCTTATCAGGTCTCTGCTGGCCACCCTGCTTCTGGAGTAACCGCCCACTTTGTTCATCTACCATGTCCTGATGGAAAAATATAAGTCTTGTTACTAAGGCAGGAGCCTACCCATTACTCACCCGGCTGACAAGGCCCTAATACTCGCTCTGACCTTCCCTCCATGGGTCCCATGCCTCACAGATGTTACTCTGGTGTTACTCCTCTGGCCCCTGGCCAGAGCAAACTGGGCACACAGTTGTAGCTCTTTTCTATAGCCCCAGAGTAAAGAGGGCTCCTCACATGCTACCCCTCTTTCATTAGGGTCCCCTTCACTCTGCTGGCTTTTACCCAGCCTTTTTCATAGTGCCCTGTCTCAGAGGCCACGCTCATCCCCCCAGTCTTACCTAGCACAGTCTGTTGGGTATCTCCTGCTACCCTCACCTGACCGTTGACTGAGCGATTCTACAACTATAGGCCTATTTCGCTCCTGGCCCCTCGCTGGGCCACTATTCCTCCACTGGGCTCCTTCACTCACCCACACTCACGGGGCCAATGTTAGGTATGCAAGCATGATTTAGAAGATAAACCAGCGATTTAAAATAGAAATCCATAGTGTTAAAACCATTCTGAACTGTTGAGGTTTTTCTGAGTTCTTTTGAATTCAGAAGGAAAGATGGCTTTATTATTTTTCTGCAGTCAAAAATCAAGATAAAACTAAGAGCTGACAATTGCCAGTGGGCACCTTGAATCTATTGAGAGGTCTCTTGACTATAAAAAGGTTGAAAACTATTGTGCTAGGAACACTAATAGATTCTTAACTCTGTGCATCCAGTCCTCAAGACTTTGGATTATATGTGCCAATACTTATCATCCAGGCACAATGGATTGGGTCACTTAGCCTAGGCCCTAATACTAACTATTGGCCTTAAATTCACCATTAACTCCCTACTTGCTGACCATAGAAACTGTAAACCTTTTAGCATAGGTGACTGGTAGGGGGTACATGGGGGTGCACGTCCCCCTAAAGGGGCCAGTGCCCCCCCGATGCTGTCAGTAGGGCTGGTGCCCCCCTCCCCCTCCGACAAGACAAATGCCATTGACGGCTTCTTTAGGTGTGCCCCCAGATTCAGGAGGCACCAGTCACTCATGCCTTTTAATTTGACTCCAGTGCCAGTACACTTTAGTCCTAGAAGCTCTTTTGTACTTTATGGCATAAGGTCAAATCACCCCCATTCATTTCCTACCATACCCATGTCTGTAGTGTGTTTGAAACTTACTTGGATGTGCACATCTCAAACAGAAAAAATTTGCTAGCAGCACTTTCACCATGCCCTGGTTCCTAACTTCTGACTCTTCTGCATGGCACTTTCTGGCTCTGTTGTCCATAAATAGAGACAAATTTGTGGATCAATTGCTAGAGGAGCTCCCCAAGTGATTCAGAGATGTATTTTGCCGTAATATTCAAGAAATAAGAATCCTACTTTCCTAGGACTACAAGATATGAGGTAGGTGGGAAGAGGTGGCTCAGTGTGAAGACAAACTCCAGATCAACTATAAATATAAGTAGACTTACCCTGACAAAGACATGCACTCCAAAAGGTATGGTATGTTAAACTGACTCTATTAAAAGGTACCCCAGCAGGATATTTAAATTGCTTCCAGCAATGTTTGTACTTTTTCCTGATTCTTATCTACATAATAATGCCCTGGTCCTGGTTTAAGTCAGCATAATTGTTAACTTATTGGGGCTGCTACAGTTTATATCAGCTGATTTTTTTGACTACTGTATAGCACAGATATTTTCTCTGTGTCCTCCACACCTCACTGCTATAACTAGGGAGGGACACAAACTGACACCTAGTGGATCATCAGGGGAATAGATTAGAATACAAATTAAGAGATTAGTTGAATTACATAGGAAAGCATACTGTAAACAGGTCAAACTATAACCTATTATGCAACAGGGATGCTATTGTAGCTGATGGACAAGGGTAGTTGTACAGGATTCAGAAAATAAGGTTCTCTGAAATCTGAAAATGCCCCTCGGGTGTTAACCGTAAGGACATGTGGCATCCTGACATGTTAAATTTATTATTAAGCTATGAGCCCTTGTGTTATAACCCCTTACTAATTATTCCTTTAGTTCTTGAGTTAGAATTTACGCCCTGAAGCCTTTGCCCAATCCCTGATCAGCCAAGGCACCCAAAAAATCTTGACTGATTTGGGATCAAAAATGAGAGTATCATCTGAATAAGGACTTCTCAATTTGAATTGGTGTAACATACCAGGAGATGAAGTAGTTTAAAGCCCTTTGTCCCATTCTTTCCTGAATCAAGCTATTACTGCTACTGAAAGCTCCCTGTTTATCCTCAGAAGAGAAAAACAGCATAATCATCCACTGCACACACTTTCTCTCTCTGCACTACTGGAGGGCCTTGCTGAGTTTGAGAGGCTAACAGGAGGATGATAGTGGTATTCCACACAAGTAATCCTCCTTCCCCCCTAACACCTTTTGCCTCAGAGAGTTAGCCAGGGGCTGGGGCAGGCAACATTCCCTGCCCCTTGAGCAGTGAGTAGAGAAAAGCCTGGTGAAGGCTGCTTCCCCCTCTCCCTTCAGGCACAGCCCGGCTGGGGACTGTGCAGGCCAGGGTAAGGGTTTAAAACCCTCCCTAACCATAGCATCCTGCAAGAGCCTGGCCATGCCCCCTCCCTCAGCTCAGCACTGTGGAAGGGATGGGAGAGAAATCTAGCATTGTGTACTCTAGTTGTCCTAAAACTTTAATAAATTTGCTTTTAAATTCTGTTTACAGATATTTTCTATCATACCTACAACCTAAGTTATTCAAGTTTAAAAGTGCACAAGAACTTTATGAAGACCCTGTATATGGTTGTAAGTGATTGAGAAGATCTTGAACAAGTTACCTTACCAAGCAGCCAATAAACATAGATATTAACAAGTACATTGGTTGGAAGAACTGATGCCAAGAACAAAGTTGATGAAAGAGCCATGCATACAGAGAGAAAATGCCTATTATTTGTTCCTGTGGGGAATTTTAGCTCCAAACAACTGCTGGGGAAAACCAAGTTTCATATATACAGTACCACTTTAATTCATACTTGATATGGATGCGAAACCTGGACACTCAATAAGAAAGAAGATGGACAATAGATAACTCCAAAAAAAAGTGTTGTGATGAAACTGTGGAGCTAGCAAAGGTGAATAATATGTATAGAAGCCCTAACAAGAAATTGTGGGAGGTCTATGAAGAAATTAGTACACTATGTGTAGCAACATTCAAATAACTTCAGTTGACAATATATGTGGTAAGAAAGACCAGCCCGACGTCTCCTTGGTGTGTAGTGTTTGACCTCATGGCTGACCAAGGAAACGATGATGGCAATTAAATTGAAAACATCTAACAATTAAATGCACAGATAGAAATGACAATTTTGCCCCATCTGGCCCTTGAAAACACGCTATATCCATGAGCAAAGAGAAGAACACAACTGCAAAGCACTTTAAAAGGGCCCACTCCTATAAAAATCTGAACCCTCATTGCATAAGGATTCAGATGAGGATGCTGCAAAATGGAGCACCCTCAGTAACTTGTGGGTGGGAGGGCTCCAATCCACCCAGCCCACCCTCCAGCACTGTCTGGGAATCCCCAGAATGAGCTCCCTCTGCTCCCTTCCACCCCTCTCATTCTGAAAACAGCTCCAGGGCTAGAAGCCGGGAGGGGCAATGCTATGCTAAACAGCATCTGGATTCCCCACCCCTGGGGACCCAACAACAAACTTCTGTTGGATCTAGGGGATCATTATAACTCATGACACTTCCTGTGAAGCACAACAGAAAGCTGCTCTTCTTGCTGCAAACTAGCAACAATGAGGAAAAAAAACCTTTGAAACAGAAAGAGGTAGGGACACACTGTGACAACAGCCAAGTAACTTTATAAGTCTACAGAGCCAAATATAGTAGCAGCACATTCATGACACCATTATAACATTTTGCTGGGCGGGGGTTTCCTCTCACTTGCTAGGAAAAGTATGTATTCTCTTCAATTTTCTACCTCCCACCCCAAGGGAGGTCTGTGTTTGAGTTCTTTGTTTCCAGTGGCAAAGAATCATTGTTTTTTCTTACCTCTCAAAAGTATTATTTATGCTACCATATATGTAATTAAGTAAACACATGAGACAACTAAAATATGAACCATTTATAAAGAGAAGTCACATCTCCCCTTTGTTTATATATACACATTCTTCTAAGGCTAGACCTCTGCCAAGGTAAAACAGCCAGCCATATCTCCTGGGACAAATGATCTTTCTGAGTTCTAATATGCTAAGGGTTAATAAAATATGCTGAGGGTTGATGAAGCAGACTGACTTGTTCTATCTTTGTAGCTACCTGTGAATTCATCTCACTGGAGTTTCCCATCGACTTCCCTTTGAACCTTGTGTAGACTAGCAAAAGTATAACTATAATTCACCATTTGTTGCAAGCTGCAAGACACAACAAACTCAACGGTTTTATCCAAAGTTTTATGGCTACGCTCTTAGCAAGATGTTATATGAAGGAAATACCTGGTTTTTCCTCTTTATCTAACACATCCTCATAATTAGTTCCAGCTAATGAATAGTAGGCAAAAAAAGGTTTCATTGCAGCTGCTTTTTCACAATCCCAACCAGATTAGACTATCTCTTAAATTTTCAAGACAGCAATGTTCTTTGCTCCATAACTTTCTGTCCATTGAAGATTTAAGGTATGTTCAAGAGCAGGACTAAAATTTTGAAAAGCGGGGTGTGGTGAAATCTCACTGGCCCATGGAGGTCCAACAGGAAACACAAATGAGTCATCAAGAACAGAGCTCTCAGTGGCAGGGAGCTCACTGTCAAAGAAGGGTATAACCGCACTATTCCTTGTCCCCTCCAGGATCTTGCCTCTTGGCATGTCTATACTGTCTTGTGGTAGTTCAGAGACAACTGCCTAGAAACAAGCCCCAGACACTTGCTGCCTTTCTGTATGCTGATAAAACATCATGCAGGCACCATTAGAAAGGGTCTTCTAATGTGTTTGCCTACCCCAGTTCTCAGAAGCACACTAGAGATAGAGACTCTGACAGCATCTCTGTATCTGCTTCAAAAAGGCAGAACACAACTTTTTTTCTGTGTTAACAGAAAGCGTAGAAGTTACTGGGCTTCTCTTCAAGGTTGCTTTGCAGATCCTCTGACACTGGAGGAGCTTCTGTGGCCCTTACACTAACTACAGCACTAGTGTAAACTGGGTTCCACCATCTTTTTTACCCAGATTTTAGGACTAAAGTTCAAATTAGAAAATTATATTATGTGTTTTGAGTTTGATGATAAACTGGGAGAGAGAGAAGTTTGTCCCTAAGAGGAAATGCAGGCATTTTATTAGTTAGAATAAAATATGACAAGATGAGCAATGGAAGAAATAGGCAATCCCAATTCTATGAATAGAGGCTGCAGAGTCAGACCTTTAATGCTTATCTACACTACAAACTTTCAGAAGCCATGAACTGCACATTTGTTACCACTGATCACTATCGTCGGGCAACCTGGTGCTCGCGGCCGATGGGAAGGCGGAGATCTTCAATGGGTTCTTTGCCTTGGTCTTCCTGAGAGGGGACCGGGACATTCCTCCCGTTGGAGGACTGTATTCCCACTCGGGAATTGCTGCTGGGCCAAGGGTGAGGGTTGACCTAGTGGAAGGGCTTCTAGAAGGGTTGGATGTCTTTAAGTCAGTAGGCCCGGATGACCTACACCCAAGGGTGCTGAGGGAGCTGGCGGGGGTGATCGCTGAGCCCTTGGCTTGGTTATATGAGCTCTCTTGGAGCTCTGGACA